>OX578141.1:24685092-25285092 GCA_951213105.1 Amaurobius ferox
CAAAAATAGAGCGGTTTTAGGACGGATACAACACTAAATATAAATTAAAATGAACTTTAAAAATCACGAGTTTGATACAAGATGGATGCCAAATTTTATTTTGAAGTGGATCACGTGATCTCTTCGTATAATGGTCACATGATCGCTCCATATAAAAGGTGTAATTATTATTTTAATTTTTATTTAAAAAAAATTCTGAATATATTTTGCTGAAATTTTTTTATATATGGTATGGGGCGATTTGAATATTTCCTAAAACTTTCGAAACAATTTGTGAATTTTAAATCCGCTTAAAAAATGTTAGAAAAATTAGGTCCCATACGGTTCAATGTATTTCATTTTTTCAACCCGGGTTCAATCCAAAATTAATTGGGTGATATTATTCATTTATATTCCCATATGTCCCACAGACCGTCTGAACAACATACTAAAATTTCATTTTGATAAAGTCATTTTTACGGCAGTTATCGTGCTAACGGACAGACAGGCAGACAGAATGAACAAAGTCATAAACACTTTTCAACTTTGTTGTAAAGTGTTAAAAACAGAAGTCGATAGAATTGTAGCGTTTGCTGCTTTATACTTGGGAAACTAGGGAATTTTTAATCAACCAATTTTCAAAATTTGTTACAAAGGTCACCAACAGATGGCACTGCCGATCTGTGAGAGCTGCAGGGAAATGTATACTGTCAGATCGCCATTCTGTACTTTGTTCGGTATTCGGCTAGTTTGTGCGCTTCTCAAAGTTCTCAAGTTGCTGTTGGTTTATTCATTGAAAATGGTTTATTCGTTGGAACAGCGGATATTTCTTGTTTTGGAGTTTTACCTCCTGGACCATAGTTTTGTTGAAACGAGGCGCAGTTTTGAAAGGAAATTTGATGTCAAAAAAGGACTGTCAACCAATGCAATAAAGGTTCTGTTCGAAAAATTTGAACGGACTGGGGATGTCAATGATGACCGTGCTGGAAATGTTGGCCGCCCAAGTTTATATCTGAATACCCGCTCTGAAAAATATTGGAATCCGCCCCCCTCCCTGATAATTTAGCGATTTCCCATTAACTTTTAAAATTACCCTCTGTACTCAGACAATAAACAGTATTTTTGTTCGGAAAAAATAGAAACTATTCAGAAAAACAGCCTTTTTCTTGTAGCTTAGACATGTCTATCAAAAACCTACTGTAGAAAGTAGAAATTGTGTGTGCATTTTCTTTCAATTCCATTTCCAATGTAATATCTTTTGTCATCTTTAGACAGAGAGAGATTCGTCTCTCCTGAAAATCCCACCTGACGCTTAGAGGAAACAAGAATGATACTTGCATTGAGCTCTAAGCCAGATGGATCAAAATTTGTTTATTTACACAGAAATATTTTATCCATTTATTTTGGATAATATATAATTTAAAACAAGAAAGATCAACCATGCTTAAAGCATTGATTATGAAACAATTTCCAAATTCAATGCAATTTTATTTAAACATCTTTCAAATGCAATACATTCCTAAGTAATATTTTAAACTTATCACAATACTACATTAATTTATTATATTTGAAAACTTAAACCTTCCTCGAAAAAAATGAACTTCATTCAAATGACGGCATTGAAATATAAATTGCCTGGTTTAAACATCTATAAAATGCGATACATTCCTCGGTAATATTTTTAAACTCATTACAATAATTTATTATATTTGAAAACTTCATCGAAAACAACTGACATTCATTCAAATGACGTCATAGAAAAAATAACATGCCTGGCTCTCTCTATAAAAGCAGCATTTCATTCATAATATTTTCCCATTCATAATATTTTCCATTCATAATATTTTCCCATTCAGTCATCACAATACTATAATAATGTATTTTATTTAAAACTTAAGACCATGGAGCTACAAGTAATTAAACTCTATACTTAAGACTTCATCGAAAAAGATCGTCCTTCTCTCTGTAAAATCAATGAATATTTCATTCATATAAGCTATATTGCAGACTTCATGAGCTAAATACTTTTGCGTGAAAGAAATGCAGCAATTCTTATACAACTCATCCTACATATTTTGCTGCTTACATTTTACATAAATGAAAAATAGGCTTCGTTGTAGAAGTAATCAAATTTGGATGATCCTTTAAACTCAAATATATTGTAATTGCGTTGTTTCAGTATGTAGATGCACAAAATTTTAGCAAAAATAAAGCGGTTTTAGGACGAATACAACACTCAATATGAATTAAAAAGAACTTTGAAAATCACAATTTTGAGATAAGATAGATGCCATATTTTATTTTGAAGTGGATCACGTGATCTTTTCATATCATGTTCAAGGGATCTCTTCATATAAGAGGTGTAATTATTATTTTAATTTTTATTTAAAAAACTACTAAATATATTTTGCTGAAATTTTTCTTATATATTTTATGGAATAATTTGAATATTACCAAAATTTTTTGAAGCAATTTGGGAATTTTAAATTCGCTTAAAAAATGTTTAAAAATTAGGTCCCATACGGTTCAATGTATTTCATTTTTTCAACCCGGGTTCAATCCAAAACTAATTGGGTGTTATTATTCATTTACATTCCCATAGATCCTACAGATCGTCTGAACAACACACTAAAATTTAATTTTGATTAAGTCAGTTTTACGGCAGTTATCGTGCTGACGGACAGACAAACAGACAGACAGAATGAACAAAGTCATAAACACTTTTCAACTTTGTTGTAAAGTGTTAAAAAAATTACCTGATCACAAAATTATTTGGATAGACGCAGTCTCCCCCACTGGTTTCCATGGGAATCTGAATGGCAGAATCTTCAGATGATAATAGTGGGTGAATAGTGAATTTGTTATGGAGTTGCACTGGTGTCATTCAGCTGGTGCTGTCGAACAGGCTGTCAAAAATTTATATTTTCGCTGAACTCGTTGTTAAAAGTTTTCATAATATTCAGTAAAGACCTTGAGCCACAGAACGACACGCCTCGTCGAGATTTTCTTAAAATTTGAATTAGTTTAAAGTTCTGAATATGTAAATTAGTTTTAAAGTTCTGAATATGTAAATTAGTTTTAAAGTTCTGAATATGTAAATTAGTTTTAAAGTTCTGAATTTGTAAATTAGTTTAAAAGTAGAAACCTATTACGAGTCCCTCTATCCTTCCAGAATTTGAGGCTAAATCTATATTAGTCGATAATCTATATCAGGTTGAATCTATATCAATAGCTGATCCTGAAAAATATATAATGCAAGAAAAATGTAAATTTTTGAATAGGAAGCGACATTTACAGAATTAGAAATGGAAATCCTTAATGAGTCCCCCTATCCTCTGCGGAAATTGATGTTGAAATCAATCATATCAGTCATTATCTAAATTCAAAGCTATATCTATAGCTAATTCTGTGAAATAGGTGCTTCAATGAAAATTTTAAAACTCGACATGGAAGAGGAACTGTATGTGCAAATTCTTAGTGAACCACCCCACCTCCTCCACAATTTGGTAATAAATCGCTATCAGTTATCATCTAAGCTCTATTTATAGCCAATCTTGAAAAATAGATATTTTATGGAAAATGAATATTTTCGAAACCAAAATGAAAAGATAATTTAAAGATGAAATCCTTGATGAGCCCTTCTTTCTTATCCAAAATTTGATGCTGAACCCACATCAGCTATAACCCATGCTTTATTTTTAACAAATCCTGAGAAAAAAATTCCTCCAAATGCAAATTTTGGTAAAAACAATGGTATGGCAAAGTACTTGTCCTTAATAAATTCAGTTTTTGCTAGTTTTGAGAATATTATGTTATTTTTGCATTATAATTTTTTTGTCTAAACTTTTTATTTCAAATATTTTGCATCTACTCAAACGTGTGTTTATTGCCTATTTTCAAATTAAATATTCACAGTATGCAAACCTACTATATTTATCAAAATTGTTTTAAAATCTGCTATTTCCTGTGCCTATTAAAACTTTTAAAAATGGAACGCCCCCCCCGCCCCCCCCCCCACACACACTGTAGCTCCACCAAAAGTATGGTTGTAGCCAAAACGGCATTTGGCATGGTGATGGGTGGGAAGGGCTTTTCCTCTTTTCAGTTGGCTCGCAAATTGTAAGATTTAAATTTTTCTTGATTCAGTTGGTTCGATTTAAATTTTTTAGACTTAGATATTTGGGTAAGGAGGATGGGTCATAGTGGGATGAAAAATATAAAATTCAGGAAATTTTGTTACTTAAAAAGGCTTATGAAACAAATTAATTGACAATTAGAAGTAAAACTGGTCGAAAATATCATGGGGGAGACCTGTGACTATGGACTTGGCCTAACCATTTCATATTACATTAGAATGTGGAGCTGTTACTATATGTTTAAATAGCAGACTACGAAGCAATGCTCATTTTACTTCTGATTAAGCAAGCACAAACATTATAAGCACGCCAAGCGACATAGAAATTGGAAGGTTAATTTGAGCTTGGCGACCAATGATCTATCATTAATCGCCATTTCATAAATACAAGTCTGCTGAGCTTTTATAGTAAAAAAATATATATATATATATATTCGAAATATTTAAATTTTTTAACTGATTTAGGCAAGCATGCTTTCATTGCTTCTATGGACTGTACTGCATAAAATCTAATTAAAAGTGATAATATTTGGGATACATTTGAAAAGTGTCTATGGCTATGACCACAGTTTTTGAAAACTAGTTCATAACCACTGTCATTTGAAAAGACGTTTCTGTCACGGCATGGTTATAACTAGAATGACCAAGAACATTCTGTGGTCATTGATGTTATGTGATTACATGATGCACAGAATACTTGTTTTACGAGAAAATTTGTCTAGAACTGTGCAGAATAATCATGCTCTGCTTTTCCTCTGGTGAGTAACCAGTTAACCGTAAACAACATTTACATAACTGGGATGACCAGTTATGTAACGGGATTCTGTAACCAGTTATGACCAGGATGAATTTTCAAACACGTCCTAGATGTGTGCACAAGTTATACAATAAAATCAATGTGCAACATATTGAATATTTCAAAGCAGGACCAAAGCTTGTTTAACATAAATGATACCAAAAATGCAAATCACAAAATAATTTACTTTTACAATTCAGAAATAGTGTGAGACCAGATTTAAGACCAGGAATATGTGAGACAGTTTTATATTCAATATTTATTAGGCCTGTAATGTTAGAACCATCCGATCCTACATTTTCGGGTATGTCGTCCTTCCGAGAGGTTGGTGGTAGGGGAAGGAGGGTACGGTCCCTGTGGATTCCTCCCCCACTGGGTTCCGGTCTAAATTGGGTGGCACTTTCCGGCCGTCCAAACAGTTACCTTACACCTTTCTGGTAGGTCGGACGGTCTGGGTCTCAAGAACAACAACAAGAACCTTCGGGTATGTCGGATGGTCTGTGTCGAAAGAAAGAAAGAAACCTAATTAAGAAATTTGATGATGCCGTCATCGCTGTAGAATATTGATGCACATGTGTAGGTTGCATACAAATATTTTGTAAATTGTAGTTAATTTTGCATGTAAGTTAAAATCGGTATAAGTTATTTAATATTTATGTTATCATGCACTCCAAAATATTGCAGTAAATTTGTCTCAATATTTTTTGTGCAGATACTTTTAATTTTGTAATGAAACTTCTCTTCATATTCTCGTTTGACGGGGCTACAGAGCTACTGACTTAGATGAAACTTAAAAAATTGTTATTCCTATAATAGCTAATTACTGTTGGAGAATTGCTGGGTGTCAAAATACAAAACTGTTACCCAAAGCATCTTCTCTCCTGACTGGAACGAGCTAGATTCACGAGAATGATGATAACAAATTTATCGCATAATATTACATATGAAACGTGAACATATTTCACAATAGTTAACACTTTTTTAATTTTATGTGTTTGTTTGATAAATTTGATGGATAGTGTTAGCGATCTAAAGTGTGTATCGAAGCTTGGTGATAAATTATATAAGAAATGATTATTTACGTACCTTTATTGAATGTTTTGATTTTTGCTGTTGTTTACAAAATTTCTTTTCAAAATTTAGGAGTGGGTGTTCTGCACGTTCGATTGCGTTTAAAAGCAATAGGCTTTAAGTATTCACCGATTGTAATTTTGTACCAAATTTCGATCGAATCGCTTCATTTGTCGTTGAGAAATCGTTTCCACATACGCACGCACACACACACAAAGAAACATCGCCTCAAAACATTTCATTCGTGTTCAGGGTGGCTTGAAACGTGCTCTTCCGTCGGAAACTCGAATTCGAATTTTCGAAACCGTCACAATAGTTTCTTTATACATTATACTATGTATATAAGGAAAGTAATAAAGAGATGCGTTCGTCCATTTAACATTGTGCCACGCATACCAATATTTCGCCTTTTCTATAACAGTTCATTTTTTAATTTTGAAACATTCAAATTTAAGAATTATAACTCAAAATAATTATCATAATTATGTTGAGTTTCATTTAATTTAATTAATTTGTTCCAGTGATATCTTATACATATAAAGATACGCACATAAGTCGTTTAAGAAGGATTTATTCGTATTCAAATATGTCCAAAAAGTGTTATGTAGATCTATAAAAATTCGAGAGTAGGGCTTTTCTCCCCATCACAATACTTTACACTACTTCACAATACTTTACTTATTATGTTCTGTAGGGAAAAAAATACATTTTTAGTGGATTGATAAATGTTCTTTCGAACACATTTTTGCATGTTGTAATTAAATTAAATGACTGAGTGTTGATTATGGATGTTTAATTTTTCATTAAAATACAATTGTATGATTGATGTTTAAACTACTCGCTTGAAATTCTGTTTTAGGAGCTTTCTGATTATACATACACATTACTAAGTAAGGAATTGCTATTTAGTCGTTTATCACTGGTTGAACTAAAAGTCAAAGCGTAAAACATCTAGTCGTTCATGGCTTTCTGCTGATCTCTTTCTCATCAAAGTTTTTTAATAAGATTGTATGACTAAATATGTCTTGAACAATTGGTTGAGACCCATGGTTCCAATTTGAGAAATGGGTTAGTTAAGATAAACTATCGTATCATCGTAAGCAAATTTTGATCATGTGACATCATTCAGTAAGAAAAGCTAAGTAAGAAAAACTTTAAAAAAAATTATAAATTATAAAAAAATATTTTCTATAGCCCAATTAGCTAAACAAAAAAGCGCTATTGTCATACGATCTAATTTACTTTAGATATCACTTATTAAAGTTTCCGACTGATAATTGGAACTGTATAAAACTATTTCAGTATCAAACTTTTTCAGTAGAGAATCAGTTTTTTTAAGTCTTTAAATGAATCTTGAAACATCTTGCAAATTGGAACTTCCTGCGTAGAGAACCCGTATAAAGAGTTACATTTTGCGTCTAAAAATGTCGAAGTCTGAAAGTCTATCATATTTGCAGCATTTCTAAAATTGGAACTTTGAGTCAACAACCAGACGTTTAAAAGATATTTAGTCTTCTTGAAACACCCTGTATGTTAGACAATGGCATCAGACTTGGGGACGCCAGTTTTATGGCAGCCCTGACCCGAGAGGTCAAATAGGCCATAAACTGAGGAGCCTAAAGTGAAGCCACAAGATTGGTTAAAAATGTTAACCAATATGGAAGCTGTCTGGTCGCAGTGCCCTGAGGTAGACCAATGACAGCCGAAGAGGCGTGTCAGACCTCAGGTAAAATGAGGCGGCAACCAAAAGGTTCTACGGAGATTCCATACGCGACTTCTACACGAGATTCAATAGCGAATCCATAGAGTATTCCACAGAAATGTCCTGATATACACTTCGATGATTTTGACGATAGAGTTTGCAACGAAATGTCCTGACATAACTTCAACGCCCGAGCCCTTATAGATGTGAACGAAATGTCCTGATATACAGAACTTCAACGGCAGATGCCAGATCGACTTCAGTACGAGTAGGAGTACCACACCTTGAGTTGGTACCAGTACGATATACTCTGATGTAAGAGTTGTGATCAATGGCCAAAGACGAAATTGGAGGTATGTACTTACCAAATACTGTAGCAGGTCTTAGACCATTTGATAATAGAATTTAACTTGTCTTACAAGTCCAAGCTCCTCCTCGAATAATATGATAATTGTTGTAATAAATATAATAATTAACCAAATGTTGTTAATAAATAATGTTATTTTTAAAGTTATAAAATGGTGCAATTAATTGAGTAGTATTATGTTAATAAATATTCTATTCTAGGACTCGCACTAAAGATTATATGGTGGGTTTTAATAGCGGCGCAACGCAATGTGTTTTACGATATTACGGCCATGCTAATTATGAATAAAATTAATAAGTATAAAAGCCAACATAAATTTTTCTTTTTCTAATACTACAAGTAGATACGACTTCTTAAGACTTCTAAACATTTTCTTTTGATTTTATAAATGAAATATTTGGACAAATCAATTTCTTAAATGTTGTTATTATAATATGCTGTGTAAAACTTGATTATTGGTGATTGGAAAATACATTTTACAATTGTTCTTTTGTTAGTTAAGTAACGTGCAACTGATTACACGAGGAAAATAAAATGCACCTGTATACATACCTACATACATGTTGAAATAAAATTTTACTGCAAATGATAATAACGAATTAGCGGAAAACTTGTAAAATAAAAGTGTGTCCAAAAGGATTTACAGTTTAAATTTATACTGATCTACATGTGTGTATGCCCATATTCCACAACTATTTATCACCAGGCAGGGGTGGTTTGTGCAAAAAGATGTTTATATACATGACTATTAGCAATAATGTGCTTAGTTGCACATGCAATATATGATAGTACTAAATTTTTATTATAGATGGATATCTTTAAAATATATCTTTGAAAACTTTTAGCCAAAACACTGGAAAGTTTGTTGAGATTTTATAAACAGCAAAAACTTATATTAGTGTTCATATAGCCTTACTACCACATTTAATAAATGTAAATATACACTTTCAGCGGGTACACGTATACACGATTAATTAGAATTTGATATTTTTGAAATAATACTTTAAATTGATATAAAAAAATCATACATAATTAAAAGACAATACTTACTTGATACTTCGTAAGAAATTATATCCAATATAATCGCAGAGTAATAACATAGCGTAAGATAAAGTACAAGAGATGCAGTGTAAGGGAAGTGATGTACGAGTGTGACGATGGCACTTCCCGACCGTCTAAACAGATACCTTACACCTTCTGGTAGGTCGGACGGTCTGGGCCGAAAGAAAGATAAGGGACGAATGGCCAAATGATCAAAGCACGGAGATCGCATTCGGAGGTCCAAAGTTCGATTCCTTGCTCTTCCCAAATCATCTCCGGTGTTTTCGTGGAGTACGGGCACATTAAATCTGTGGATCCGAATGTTCTTCCGACAGGTTGGTGGTAGCGGAAGAAGGGTACCGTCCCCATGGATGTCGCCCTCACTGGATTTCGGACTAAATTATGTCACACTATCCCGGCCGTCCAAACATATACCTTGCACCTTCGGATAGGTCGGACAGTCTGATTGAAAGAAAGAAAGATAAGAGATTAGAACAAAAAGTAGAGCACCTTGAGTACAAAACTTTAACACCACTCCTTGAACATGAAACTGCTACTCCAACAATCCCCTCGTTGGGACAGCTTTGAATATGTGCGTGGGACCCGAGCCTTCAGCGGTTGCAAAATGCTGTTTTCCAACAAAATCACACGCAACCGCACACGGAAACTATCAGCAGACAAATCTTGAAAGGTATTCAGGTGCTTTCTTGGCATCCGCTGTCTTCAGATCTCTCACCCATCGATGGAACATTTGACTGCCCTGCTCCCGCATCAAACAGAGGAAGACCCGTGGAGGATGGTTGAAGGCTTAGGTTTATCCATCCCTGAGGAAACTATCCGGACGCTGATTGCATCTGTTCCTCAAAGGATGGCTGCTTGTATCACCGCAAGAGGTGGTCCTACTGCCTTCTGATCACCCTGTCAATGTCCATTACCTGTTTGTGTGTCTTTTACCATCATACTCTCTATTCGTTCTGTCCCTGTGTTGCATTTTCTGCGTTGGGTAGTGTAATTTGTCTATAAAGTATCTTTTCTACACATGCAAAAATCCAAACATGAAGGGTTATTTTCATAGAATTTTAGGTTATATGACTTTTAAGGAATTGTTCTATAATTCCACACTCTGGGTCGCGGTGGCGGGATTCGACATTTTTTTGAATATTTTGATATACATTTTTGTGCGAAATATGGAATTAGGTTTTCCGCCCAAAATATGCCTGAGAAAAAATTTCGGGCCTTCAAACCAAATATATAAAATCTTATGTGAGAAGCACATGACTTTTCTTATATAATGCAATGAATTTTCTCTTTTTACAGTAAAAAAATAATGCATAAGATCCACGGTACTTGTTTTTATCGTTGAATTGTACATTTGGTAATTTTCCGGATGACAACATATAAAACTATTTCCAAGTACCCAAATAACTTATATTTCGCACAACTCTAAGTAAACAATTATCAATATATCAATATTGATAACATCCTCAATAAGCGATATAGTCCAGATAGTAAAATATTTTAATAATTAATTCATCAGTTAGGCGTCATTTTCATTAATTTAGCGTCATTTTTGCAATTTTGACGATATCTTTGTCAAGCTGGAGCGAAATATCGCCAAGTTGGCGATATTTTGCTAGATTATTCGCTAAGTTTTCCAAAAGCATTACCAAGTGTTACAGACAAACGGAGAGAGGAGCATTTCTTATATACTAGAAGGTATGCAAAGTCATATGACGGAAATCAGCATTTGCGAAATATTACTTCCCATTTGTCGACATTTCTGTCACTTTGAAAACATTTAAAATAGTCGCAAAGTTGGCGACGTCCCGCTAAATATCTCGCCAATCATTACGGATAGATAAATGGGTTATTCTTATAGTCTACTCTTATGTTATTTCCAAGATATTGAACTTTCATCAATTAGTGGTTCATTGATTTAGCGTCGGTTTCATCAATTTGGCGAATTTCTATCAATTGGGTGATATTTTCATCAATTTGGCAACTTTTAAAAAGTCAGCAAGTAGGACATAATCCGACAAATTCGTCACAAAAATTTTGGCAGATATTATGGATGGAAAAATAGGTTATTCTTATAATAGATACTTATTCTTTTCAAGATATTAAATTTTCGTCAATTAGTCATCATTTTCATTTAGCATCATTTTTATCAATTTGGCGACATTTTCGTTAATTTGGAAACATTTAAAAAAGTCGCCAAATTGGCGGCATTCTGACAAACTCGTTGCCAAAATCTCGCCATGCGTTATGGACGAAGAAATAAATTATTCTTGTAGAACAAAAATGACTATTGGCGTTCAAATATAACAGTATTACACAAAGTATCTTTTCTCATGAATCGAACGAGCTAGATCCACGAGAATGATGTCACCAAATATATCGCATGATATTACATATGGAAAATAAACATAGTTCACAATAGTTAATATTTTTTTAATTTACATGATTTTTTGATAAATTAATTTGAAAATTGTGTAATATCTCGAGAACGGTTCATGCTAGCGTTCTAAAGTTTGTGCCAATCGTTTTTTAAGGAAAAATTATATAAGAAATGTCTATTTGTGTAACTTTGGTAAAGGTTTTGATTTTTTGATGATTTTTTCAAAATTTCACTCTAAATTTTGGGGGTTCAGAACATTCGATTGCATTTAAAAACAATAGGCTTCCAGTACTCACGGATTGTAATTTTTGTATTAAATTTCATTCGAATCGCTTTATTCTTTCGTGAGATATCGTCTCCCCCCCCCCCACACACACCACCTCAAATATGTTCGATTCGTGTTCAGGGATGTTTGAAACGTGCTCGCCCGTCGAAAACTCGAATTCGAATATCGACCCCGTCACAATACTTTCCTTATGCATTATAGTAGGTATATAAGTAAACTAATAAGAACAAAACTAAAAATTATAATTAAGTAATAAGAGTGTAAATTATCCTGAACGAACTAGTAGTTTTGGATTCTGATCAAAATTATCCATTTAAAGTCGGCTGTATGATTCATCTTGATAAATACGTTATGATTTTAGTATATCTATATGCATGAGCAAACTCTCCTTTATCTATATGCTTAAGTAAACTCTTTAGACTCTCGTGTTGGCCGATCTCACTATAAACGAGAGACACGTATCTTAACAAAGGTGACAAAAGATAATGTCAGGGCATTACGAAGTGGGATTTGACATAAGTGTGAAGAGCTTGCTTATACGTATTTATATTCTGCTTCGCATTGCATATTTTACTTTAATTACAATGCAACTGATTCAAGGCTCTAGATTTAACTTGCAAATGATAAAGATAGCTCGTTGTGCAAACCTATACATGACCTCTAACATATCCTTAGTGGTCGAACAACGTAGAAGCTGTATTATAATAAGTAGTTATCAGAAATATTTGCAAATACCGTATTCTTCAAGTTTAAGAGTCAATTTATTGAAGAGATATAATTTTGTAGAATGTATTAAATAGATAACACTATAGAGTTATGCTGTTGAATTTTTCAACGCAAATTCGCAATTTTAACTAGTTTTAGTAGATAACATTTAAATGAAATTAAAATACGTGAAGCATGATAATGCAGCCAATTGTATATGTATATAAAAAAATCTGATATGTGAGTATCTCATGATTTTCTTTATATACTGCAATGGATTTACTTCTTATTTTACAGTGAAAAAATAATGTATAAGATCCATGGTATTGTGTTTTTAACATTGAATTGTACATTTTGCGATTTTTCGGATGACAACATATAAAACTATTTCAAAGCACCCAATAAACTTATATTTCGTGCAACTCTAAATAGACAATTATCAATATTGATAACATCTTCAATAAGCAATATAGTCTATATATGAGTATTAAAATATTTTAATAAATAATTAATTCATCAATTAGCCGCCATGAGTCATTCTGCAATTTTGTCGATATCTTTGTTGATATGGGGCGAAATTTCGCCGATACGGCAATACTTCCCTAGATACTTCTATAGATTATTCGCCAAGTTCGACAAACAAACCCTACCGTAACATCATTACAATACTATCCGATTTCAAAGCAAAATCATTTTTATTCATTTGGTGTTATTTTAACAGTTTGGCGATATTTTTATCAATTTGTCAACATTTCAGTTAATTTGGCAATATTTCGATAAAATTGGCGACATTTGAAAAAGTCGTCGAATTTATCATCAAATGGGAACTTTGGACTGATGAACAAACACTACCGAAACATTATTACAATACTATCCCCTTTCAGAACATAATAAATTTCATTGATTAGCATCATTTTTTATCAATTTGGAGACATTTTTATCGATTTGCCGACATTTTTATTGATTTAGCGCATTGATAAATTTGACGACGTTTTAAAAAAGTCGCCAAATTTGCAACTAAGTGTGACGGTTGGACTTACAGACAAACGCTACGAAACCATTACAATACTATCCTCCCTTTCAAAACATAATTTCATTGATTTGGCGTCATTTTTATCAATATGGCGACATTTTTATCAATTTGGTAATATTTTTATCAATTTGCCGATATTTGTATTGATTTGACGATATTTTTTTGTGCTTTGGCGACATTTTCGTTAATTTGGCAATATTTTAATAAATTTGGCGACATTAAAAGTCGCCAAATTTGTCACCAAGGGGGACGATTTGAATTGACAGACAAGCACTACCGAAACCTCCTTACAATACTAATCCCTTTCAAAACACAAATTATTTCATAGATTTGGCGTCATTTTTATCAATTTGATAATATTTTTATTGATTTGGCGACATTTTCGTCAATTTCGCAACATTTAAAAAAATCGCCAAGTCAGCGATATTTCGCTAAATTCATCGTCAAAATTTTCACCAAAGGTTACAAAGGTGGATGCGGACACATGGACTGCGAAATGGGCTATTCTTAAAGTGAATTCTTATATTCTTTCTAAGATATTGAAATTTCATCAATTAGTCGTCATTTTCATTGATTTAGCATCATTTTTATCAATTTGACGATATTTAAAAAGTCGTCAAAGTGGCTATATTTCGTCATATTCGTCACCAAAATCTCACCAAGCGTTATGGACGGAGAAATAGGTTATTCTTTAGTAGATAAATGACAATTGGCGTCTATTACTTTTCTGGTAAATGAAACGGGCTAGATCCACAAGAATGGTGTAAAAAATTTATCGCACAATATTACATATGAAAAGTGAACATATTTCACAATAGTTGATAATTTTTTTAATGTGATTTTTGATAAATGTATTTGAAAAATGTGCAATATCTCGAGAACGGTTAATGTTAGCGTTCTAAAGTTTATTCATTTATGTTAATCGTTTTCTAATGAAAAATTACATAAAAAATGATTATTTGCGTAACTCTATTAGAGGTTTTTATTTTTTGATAATGTTTTCAAATTTTCTCGAAAATTTGGGAGAGTTCTGAACATTTCATTGCGTTTTAAAGCAATAGGCTTCCAGTATTCACGGACTGTAATTCTTGTACCAAATTTTATTCGAATCACTTCCTTCGTTCATGAGATATCGCCTTTACAGACTCACTGACACACACACACATAGACATCACCTCAAAAACGTTTGATTCGTATTCAGGGATGCTTGAAACGTGCTCTCTTGTCGAAAACTCGAATTTGAATTTTTGAACCCGGCACAATACTTTCCTTATGTATATAAGGAAAGTAATAAACGTCATTTTAAGGATCGGAAAATATATTACTAACGTAAATTTTGCATTTAAAAGTATTAAAAGATATAAATCCCGATATGCTTGATCCAGTAAAAAAGGTACCTTAATTAATCAGTCTTTTCAGCATTCTTGTTTTGAAATAAATATATATTTCTATTTATGCATATATTTAGACCATTGACAGATGAGCGTGAGAAATGCCGAACGTTTTGTCTAAACAAAACGCAGAATTGTAGATATTCATATATCGCCTGACACACGAGGTCCGGTGAGCTTCACCTCTTAGCAGTCTTTTCTGGGCACTGTATTTCAGTACAGAAAAACAGAAACTGAAATATCAGATGTCCTTTTATGCCTATTGTTACTTTCCTTATATACATAATGTATAAGGAAAGTATTGTGACGGGGTCGAACATTCGAATTCGAGTTTTCGACGGGAGCGCACGTTTCAAGCATCCCTGATCACGAATCAAACATTTTTGAAGTGATGTCTGTGTGTGTGTGTGTGTGTGTGTGTGTGTGTGTGTGTGTCAGTGAGTCTGTGGAGACGATAACTGACGAACGAATGGACCGATTCGAACGAAATTTGGTACACATATCACAATCCATAAACACTGGAAGTCTATTGTTTTTATACGCAATCGAATGCTCAGAACCCCTTTAAATTTTCGAGTGAAATTTTGAAAATATCGTCAAAAAATCAAAACAGGTAATAAAGTTACGCAAATAGACATTTCTTACGTAATTTTTCATTAGAAAACGATTGGCATAAATTTTAGAACGCTAACATGAACTGTTCCAAATCCATGAACTGTTGCAAATTTTTCAAAATAATATCAAAAAGTATCTATATAAGAGAAGATACTTTGGGTAATAGTTTTGTATTTGGACGCCTTTAGCCTTTTATCTGCTATAAGAATAACCTATTTCTCAGACCATAATGCTTGACGAAATTTTAGCAACGAATTTGGCGGAATATCGGCAACTTAGCGAGTTTTTGAAATGTCTACAAATTGATAAAAAAAATGCCGTCAAATTGATAAGAATGACGCTAAATCAATGAAAATGATAACTAATTAATTAAAATTCAATATTTGGGAAATAATGTAAGACTCTATCAAACTCCGTCTGTAACGCTTGGTAAAACTCTGGTGACAAATTTTGTCGCCATGTTGCCAACGTGGCGACTTTTTAAATGCTGCCAAATTGACGAAACCGTTGTTAAATTGATAAAAATATTATCAAATTGATAGAAATGTCGCCAAATAGCATGCAATATTTTGCAAATTTTTAATTCTGTCATATGATGGGCATACCTCTTATTATGTAGGAAATGCTAATCTAAATATCGCCAAATTGGCGATATTTGAAACTACATTGACAAAAATTTTGTCAAAATTGCAAAAATGACGCCAAGTTATTGAAATTGACGCCTAATTGATGAATTAATTATTAAAATATTTAAATATATGGACTATATTACTTATTGAGAATGCTATCAATATCGATAATTGTTAATTTAGAGTTGAGTAAAATATAAGTTAATTGGATACAAATTAGTTTTAGATGTTGTCATCCTGATGTACAATTTACGGAGCCAAATGTACATTTTAACGTAACAAACACTGTGTCGTGGAACTTTTCATCACTTTTTCACAGTTAAAGGAGTAAATTCATTGTATTATATAAGGAGAGTCATGTGCTGCCTACATCAGATTTTTTTTTCTATAAATCTAATCTGTATACATTTATTTAAATATTCAAGTTTCTCTAAAGAAAAAAAAACATATGCTTAGTAACGTATTATTTTATGAATACTTTGTATAACTTATTGTGCATGTGTGTTAAATTATTTTTAATTTATATTCTACAGATACTAGTAAAATAATTTTTGAAAAAAAAATTGAAACTGATTACGTTAGCATTTTTCAAATTATTGAATATAAGCTTAATTTTAATTGCATTTATTCATTGTTATTTTTGTTCCATTTGTTTGATAATATTCATTTCTGAAAAAAAGTCGGCAAATTTATATTAACATATATGTAAATTTTAACGTTGAATTTCTGGATATTTTTCTGTAGTAAAAGAATTTAGACTATAAACGTTAAAATTAAATGTTTTGTTTACATCATGGAGTTAAAATATTTTATATATTTGGTAATTAATGCGAATAGATAATGTTGTCTTTTACACTGTTTACCCATTCGTTTAACTTACTTTAGTATTGTTGCCCTCGTTTTTCCTTGACAGAAGTTGTCTCGTCTTGTTGAATTTCTCTCGTGTTTTGAGGCACTAACGCGTGTGTTTGTTCTATGTTTTGAATTGCCTAGTTTTTCTCGATTCTGTTTCTTCATCCACTATAGGGTATTTCGTCCAAACGTGCAACAGTTTGATTTTGGAAGAGTCGAAGACCTACATTTCAGACCAGGCGGATCAGTAAATGACATGCACAGTAAGAATAACACAGTAACCTAGAATCTTTGATTTACTTCTCTAATATTAAGAAAATGTTGGCCTTCCGCAGTAGCCAAAAGCCAAACAGATAACTTCTCTTCAGAGATCTCCTTTTAAACAGAAAACTTCTCTTCAGAACAGATAAAATTGAGGATGAGTCATATATGTTTATGGCCAAATCTAAAAGAAAAAAGCATTCGGAAAAAGTATATGCTATGCCCACCCCCCTCAAAAGGAAGTAAGTATCTATAAAAACACATTCGCTCCTTGAAGCGATTGTTGGAGTAGCAGTTTCATGTTCAAGGAGTGGTGTTAAAGTTTTGTACTCAAGGTACTCAACGTTTTGTTCTAATCTCTTAATTTTCTTTCTTTCAATCAGACTGTCCGACCTATCCGAAGGTGTAAGGTGTATGTTTGGACGGCCGGTATAGTGTCACATAATTTAGTCCGAAACCCAGTGGGGGCGACATCTATGGGGACGGTACCCTTCTTCTGCTGCCACCAACCTTTCGGAAGGACATTCGGATTCACAGATTTAATGTGACCGTACTCCACTAAAACACCGGAGATAATTTGGGAAGAGCAAGGAATCGAACTTTGGTCCTCCGAATGCAATTCCCATGCTTTAATCACTTGGCTATTCGTCCCTTATCTTTCTTTCGGCCCAGACCGTCCGATCTACCAGAAGGTGTAAGGTATCTGTTTGGACGGCCGGGAAGTGCCATCTAATTTAGACCAGATGGATGAGGCATTCATAGGAACCGTAAACTCCTTCCTCAACTACTCGGGAGCACTTACGGACCCACGTGGTTAATGTGATCGTACTTCGAGTGAACATGGCGATAGTTTGGGAAAAGGCGGGAATCGAACTCGGATTGTCCGAGTGCAATTTCCGTCCGCTAACCACTGAGCTGCCGGGCTCTTATCCAAAAAAGCCACGTATGAGGTTACGTGGTAGATGAAATAAATCATTAACCGGGCAGGGCAGAGGAACACTAGCCAAGTCGACGACAGTCGCCAATGGTTTTTGGCTCAGATCCAGTGGCGGCCATTGGGGGGCCGCGAGTACGCGCGACACCATTGAGTAAACACCCCAAGTCATTTTTTTAGTTATACAGATTTATTACAATTTCTATTGAAAAAATCTGAATTTTTGGTTCAATTAAATCGAGAATTATAAAAAATTAGTTATGAAAATGCCACTAGATGGTAGCACTACACATTTCTTCGGAGAAAGTCGACTCACGAAAATTATATTGCACAGAATTTTCAACACATAGGGGGAAATACAGGGATATTTTTAAAGCCGCGTCCCTACCGTCGGCATCTCCTGAGTGAAAGAATGGTATAGGAGCAATATTAGAAATTTGGCGTGAAAAAAAACCAGACATTGCAGATTTACTAGTAGATTGTGTCGCGGGACTGAGCGCGCCCCCGCCAAAAAGAAACAGAAGAGTAGAAAAACATGAAGAGGGACTTCTCAAATTGGCTCAGTTTCGCTAATCTGGCTTCAATTTTCTACATTTAAGAATGTGTTTGTTCTCATTCTCGTCTTTGTTATAAATTTGGAAGTTTAAATAAACATTTGAACAAATAAGAGAATTAAGTGTATGTGTGTGGTGATGGGAAGGGGGGGGGGGGGTTATGATATTTTAGGGGTTTCTGGCCATCGAGAATAAAGTGTCTTGTTTAGGACACTCAGTGTGAGGGATCGTTTGTCCCACCCAGCTGTCTTAATTATTGAAGTTGTTTCGCATTTCGTCATTTCTGATGTAGTTTGTCTGTTGTTCTGTTCTTCCGGAAGGGATTTATTTCTATGCTCTGGTTGATCTGCTGGTGGCGAATTTCAATATGTTTGACTTCAAAATAATTCTTTAAACTTCACGAGTTTTCAATTTTTGGCACACTGTGAGATATAGGCTATTTTTAGTGACACTTTCATAAATGTGTTGTTTCGGACATTTAGTTTGAGTTGACTTACCCAGCTGTCTTACTTTTTCAGCTATTTAACATTAAAAAATGCCTAAAAATTAAAGAAATTCTAAGTATTTGTTAAAAAACTTAAAAATTAAATTTTCATTTTATCTGACGTCGTTTATCTGGAAATTTTGGCCCGACCGCTGGCGACTATATTGGTAGCCCCCAAATTAGCTCTAGACTTATAATATTGGCCCTAGGCTTATATTTAAATTGAAGTAGCCCCCAAATTTCTTATCTCGCCTTCTAATTCAGCGAGTTTGATTCTAATCAAGGTTATAGTCTCAGCACCATCTGTACGTATCACCTGAATATATATTTTGTGCCAAGCTTCTGGACGTAACTCTTAGCTTAACTCCCTCAATTTTACATCTCGTTTCCTAACTGAGAGATTTTGGTTCTGCTAGTGGCTATAGCCTCTGCACCATTTGTACATGTCACCTGGATATGCATCTTTGTGAGAAATCCCTGAGATTAACTTTTACTTCAGTTACGCCCCCCCCTCCAATTCCCCAACTCACCTCTTAATTGAGCGATTTTGATTTTACTGATGGCTATAATCTCTGCACCATTAGCACATGTCACCTGGATCTGCATCTTTATAGTGATAAATCTTTGAGCGTAACTTTTACTTCAAATAGCACCCCCCCCCCACACACACACTTATCCATCTCGACTCCTAATAAAGCGGTTTTGATTCAGATGGTGGCTATAGTCTCTGACCCACATGTACATATTAACTTGATATACATATTTGATGTATATAATATACATACGTTTTTTGCGTCAACTCCTGGGCTTAACTTTTAGTTTAACTAGTCCCCATAATTTTACATTTCAATTTCTAATTGAGCGATTTTGATTCTGCTGATGACTATATAGTCTGAGCAACATTTTTACATTTCAATTGGATACACATATTTTTGTGTCAAACCCTGGGTTGAAGGCCCAGACCACACGACCAACCCAGGGGGTTTATGGTATCAAGTTGTGTGGCCGGGTCAAACCCTGGGTATAACTTTTAGTTTAACTAGTCCCCAGAATTTTACATATCTGCTTCTAATTGAGCGATTTTGATTCGGCTTATCGCTGTAGTGAGTTTCTCTACCATTTGTAATGTCACCTGGATATGCAACTTTAATATGGCAAATCTCCGAGCGTAACTCTTACATTGGTTACCCCCCCCCCCCCACCAATTTTCTCTCTCGCCTCCTAATCCACCGATTTTGATTTTACGGGTGGCTATAGTGTCTGAACCATCAGTACGTATCGCCAGAATATGCATATTTTTTAGTCAAATCCCTGGGCATAACTTTTAGTTTAACTAGCCCCTACAATTTTACTTAAATTAGGACTATGTAATGTTTTTCACTAGGAAAGATACGTTCCATGTGTCCAGGCTTTTTATGAACGAGCGAGCAGATGGGAGGTACGTTATTTTACTTAATACATCCGTCGTTTATATTTTTAATACTCCCGTTGCTATGCCCAAAATACGTATATGTATATACATATGCTTTATGTATACATATATATATAATATATATAATATATATATATATATATATAAATAATATATATATATAAATAATATATATATATATATATATATATAAATAATATATATATATATATATATATATATATATATATATATATTACTAACATATATATAGGCATAAATACATAGATGAGCGCCCCCCTCTACATGTCACTCACAAGCCGCCACTGCTCAGATCACAATTTAGCCAGTCCTGCCTCGACACATGGAATAGGCTCGTTTATGGTACATGTAGTTTGTTTCTATTCGAACTAATAAGATGCTGTTTTAAATCGAAATATTGCCTTTTATACCGAATAAAAAGGAGTCGATGCTTATTGTATACTATCTTAAAGCTTGATAACTGCAATACAATAGCTCCTGAAAACAAAACAAAAATTTTTAATAGAAAGCAAATTAATTAGATTTTGCGAAATACAAACATGTAAGTGAGGATAGTTTTTTTCATTTGTGGAATCGTATATTTACTCCTTTAGTCTTGAAATATTAATGAGATAGGGAAGCGAAGGATAAAGATCAGAGCATTGACAAGCTCAATGATGTTACAATGACTCCTGACACTTATAAAATATGAAAGTTATTATTCTTAAAATGTATATATGTTTATGATGTATCGATGGATGAAGATCAGAGCATTGACAAGCTCAATGATGTTACAATGACTCCTGACACTTATAAAATATAAAAATTATTATTCTTAAAATGTATATATGTTTATGATGTATCGATGGATGAAGATCAGAGCATTGACAAGCTCAATGATGTTACAATGACTCCTGACACTTATAAAATATAAAAATTATTATTCTTAAAATGTATATATGTTTATGATGTATCGATGGATGAAGATCAGAGCATTGACAAGCTCAATGATGTTACAATGACTCCTGACACTTATAAAATATGAAAGTTATTATTCTTAAAATGTATATATGTTTATGATGTATCGATGGATGAAGATCAGAGCATTGACAAGCTCAATGATGTTACAATGACTCCTGACACTTATAAAATATAAAAATTATTATTCTTAAAATGTATATATGTTTATGATGTATCGATGGATGAAGATCAGAGCATTGACAAGCTCAATGATGTTACAATGACTCCTGACACTTATAAAATATGAAAGTTATTATTCTTAAAATGTATATATGTTTATGATGTATCGATGGATGAAGATCAGAGCATTGACAAGCTCAATGATGTTACAATGACTCCTGACACTTATAAAATATATAAATTATTATTCTTAAAATGTATATATGTTTATGATGTATCGATGGATGAAGATCAGAGCATTGACAAGCTCAGTGATGTTACAATGACTCCTGACACTTATAAAATATAAAAATTATTATTCTTAAAATGTATATATGTTTATGATGTATCGATGGATGAAGATCAGAGCATTGACAAGCTCAATGATGTTACAAT
Organism: Amaurobius ferox; assembly: GCA_951213105.1. Taxonomy (NCBI): domain Eukaryota; kingdom Metazoa; phylum Arthropoda; class Arachnida; order Araneae; family Amaurobiidae; genus Amaurobius; species Amaurobius ferox. Next base: position 24,707,333 of record OX578141.1, read on the forward strand.
GACTCCTGACACTTATAAAATATAAAAATTATTATTCTTAAAATGTATATATGTTTATGATGTATCGATGGATGAAGATCAGAGCATTGACAAGCTCAATGATGTTACAATGACTCCTGACACTTATAAAATATGAAAGTTATTATTCTTAAAATGTATATATGTTTATGATGTATCGATGGATGAAGATCAGAGCATTGACAAGCTCAATGATGTTACAATGACTCCTGACACTTATAAAATATAAAAATTATTATTCTTAAAATGTATATATGTTTATGATGTATCGATGGATGAAGATCAGAGCATTGACAAGCTTAATGATGTTACAATGACTCCTGACACTTCTAAAATATAAAAATTGTTATTCTTAAAATGTATATATGTTTATGATGTATCGATGGATGAAGATCAGAGCATTGACAAGGTCAATGATTTTACAATGACTCCTGACACTTATAAAATATAAAAATTATTATTCTTAAAATGTATATATGTTTATGATGTATCGATGGATGAAGATCAGAGCATTGACAAGCTCAATGATGTTACAATGACTCCTGACACTTATAAAATATGAAAGTTATTATTCTTAAAATGTATATATGTTTATGTTGTATCGATGGATGAAGATCAGAGCATTGACAAGCTCAATGATGTTACAATGACTCCTGACACTTATAAAATATAAAAATTATTATTCTTAAAATGTATATATGTTTATGATGTATCGATGGATGAAGATCAGAGCATTGACAAGCTCAATGATGTTACAATGACTCCTGACACTTATAAAATATGAAAGTTATTATTCTTAAAATGTATATATGTTTATGATGTATCGATGGATGAAGATCAGAGCATTGACAAGCTCAATGATGTTACAATGACTCCTGACACTTATAAAATATGAAAGTTATTATTCTTAAAATGTATATATGTTTATGATGTATCGATGGATGAAGATCAGAGCATTGACAAGCTCAATGATGTTACAATGACTCCTGACACTTATAAAATATAAAAATTATTATTCTTAAAATGTATATATGTTTATGATGTATCGATGGATGAAGATCAGAGCATTGACAAGCTCAATGATGTTACAATGACTCCTGACACTTATAAAATATGAAAGTTATTATTCTTAAAATGTATATATGTTTATGATGTATCGATGGATGAAGATCAGAGCATTGACAAGCTCAATGATGTTACAATGACTCCTGACACTTATAAAATATGAAAGTTATTATTCTTAAAATGTATATATGTTTATGATGTATCGATGGATGAAGATCAGAGCATTGACAAGCTCAATGATGTTACAATGACTCCTGACACTTATAAAATATAAAAATTATTATTCTTAAAATGTATATATGTTTATGATGTATCGATGGATGAAGATCAGAGCATTGACAAGCTCAATGATGTTACAATGACTCCTGACACTTATAAAATATGAAAGTTATTATTCTTAAAATGTATATATGTTTATGATGTATCGATGGATGAAGATCAGAGCATTGACAAGCTCAATGATGTTACAATGACTCCTGACACTTATAAAATATAAAAATTATTATTCTTAAAATGTATATATGTTTATGATGTATCGATGGATGAAGATCAGAGCATTGACAAGCTCAATGATGTTACAATGACTCCTGACACTTATAAAATATGAAAGTTATTATTCTTAAAATATATATATGTTTATGATGTATCGATGGATGAAGATCAGAGCATTGACAAACTCAATGATGTTACAATGACTCCTGACACTTATAAAATATAAAAATTATTATTCTTAAAATGTATATATGTTTATGATGTATCGATGGATGAAGATCAGAGCATTGACAAGCTCAATGATGTTACAATGACTCCTGACACTTATAAAATATGAAAGTTATTATTCTTAAAATGTATATATGTTTATGATGTATCGATGGATGAAAATCAGAGCATTGACAAGCTCAATGATGTTACAATGACTCCTGACACTTATAAAATATGAAAGTTATTATTCTTAAAATGTATATATGTTTATGATGTATCGATGGATGAAGATCAGAGCATTGGCAAGCTCAATGATGTTACAATGACTCCTGACACTTATAAAATATAAAAATTATTATTCTTAAAATGTATATATGTTTATGATGTATCGATGGATGAAGATCAGAGCATTGACAAGCTCAATGATGTTACAATGACTCCTGACACTTATAAAATATGAAAGTTATTATTCTTAAAATGTATATATGTTTATGATGTATCGATGGATGAAGATCAGAGCATTGACAAGCTCAATGATGTTACAATGACTCCTGACACTTATAAAATATAAAAATTATTATTCTTAAAATGTATATATGTTTATGATGTATCGATGGATGAAGATTAGAGCATTGACAAGCTCAATGATGTTACAATGACTCCTGTCACTTATAAAATATGAAAGTTATTATTCTTAAAATGTATATATGTTTATGATGTATCGATGGATGAAGATCAGAGCATTGACAAGCTCAATGATGTTACAATGACTCCTGACACTTATAAAATATGAAAGTTATTATTCTTAAAATGTATATATGTTTATGATGTATCGATGGATGAAGATCAGAGCATTGACAAGCTCAATGATGTTACAATGACTCCTGACACTTATAAAATATGAAAGTTATTATTCTTAAAATGTATATATGTTTATGATGTATCGATGGATGAAGATCAGAGCATTGACAAGCTCAATGATGTTACAATGACTCCTGACACTTATAAAATATAAAAATTATTATTCTTAAAATGTATATATGTTTATGATCTATCGATGGATGAAGATCAGAGCATTGACAAGCTCAATGATGTTACAATGACTCCTGACACTTATAAAATATGAAAGTTATTTTTCTTAAAATGTATATATGTTTATGATGTATCGATGGATGAAGATCAGAGCATTGACAAGCTCAATGATGTTACAATGACTCCTGACACTTATAAAATATGAAAGTTATTATTCTTAAAATGTATATATGCTTATGATGTATCGATGGATGAAGATCAGAGCATTGACAAGCTCAATGATGTTACAATGACTCCTGACACTTATAAAATATAAAAATTATTATTCTTAAAATGTATATATGTTTATGATGTATCGATGGATGAAGATCAGAGCATTGACAAGCTCAATGATGTTACAATGACTCCTGACACTTATAAAATATGAAAGTTATTATTCTTAAAATGTATATATGTTTATGATGTATCGATGGATGAAGATCAGAGCATTGACAAGCTCAATGATGTTACAATGACTCCTGACACTTATAAAATATAAAAATTATTATTCTTAAAATGTATATATGTTTATGATGCATCGATGGATGAAGATCAGAGCATTGACAAGCTCAATGATGTTACAATGACTCCTGACACTTATAAAATATGAAAGTTATTATTCTTAAAATGTATATATGTTTATGATGTATCGATGGATGAAGATCAGAGCATTGACAAGCTCAATGATGTTACAATGACTCCTGACACTTATAAAATATAAAAATTATTATTCTTAAAATGTATATATGTTTATGATGTATCGATGGATGAAGATCAGAGCATTGACAAGCTCAATGATGTTACAATGACTCCTGACACTTATAAAATATGAAAGTTATTATTCTTAAAATGTATATATGTTTATGATGTATCGATGGATGAAGATCAGAGCATTGACAAGCTCAATGATGTTACAATGACTCCTGACACTTATAAAATATAAAAATTATTATTCTTAAAATGTATATATGTTTATGATGTATCGATGGATGAAGATCAGAGCATTGACAAGCTCAATGATGTTACAATGACTCCTGACACTTATAAAATATGAAAGTTATTATTCTTAAAATATATATATGTTTATGATGTATCGATGGATGAAGATCAGAGCATTGACAAACTCAATGATGTTACAATGACTCCTGACACTTATAAAATATAAAAATTATTATTCTTAAAATGTATATATGTTTATGATGTATCGATGGATGAAGATCAGAGCATTGACAAGCTCAATGATGTTACAATGACTCCTGACACTTATAAAATATGAAAGTTATTATTCTTAAAATGTATATATGTTTATGATGTATCGATGGATGAAAATCAGAGCATTGACAAGCTCAATGATGTTACAATGACTCCTGACACTTATAAAATATGAAAGTTATTATTCTTAAAATGTATATATGTTTATGATGTATCGATGGATGAAGATCAGAGCATTGGCAAGCTCAATGATGTTACAATGACTCCTGACACTTATAAAATATAAAAATTATTATTCTTAAAATGTATATATGTTTATGATGTATCGATGGATGAAGATCAGAGCATTGACAAGCTCAATGATGTTACAATGACTCCTGACACTTATAAAATATGAAAGTTATTATTCTTAAAATGTATATATGTTTATGATGTATCGATGGATGAAGATCAGAGCATTGACAAGCTCAATGATGTTACAATGACTCCTGACACTTATAAAATATAAAAATTATTATTCTTAAAATGTATATATGTTTATGATGTATCGATGGATGAAGATTAGAGCATTGACAAGCTCAATGATGTTACAATGACTCCTGTCACTTATAAAATATGAAAGTTATTATTCTTAAAATGTATATATGTTTATGATGTATCGATGGATGAAGATCAGAGCATTGACAAGCTCAATGATGTTACAATGACTCCTGACACTTATAAAATATGAAAGTTATTATTCTTAAAATGTATATATGTTTATGATGTATCGATGGATGAAGATCAGAGCATTGACAAGCTCAATGATGTTACAATGACTCCTGACACTTATAAAATATGAAAGTTATTATTCTTAAAATGTATATATGTTTATGATGTATCGATGGATGAAGATCAGAGCATTGACAAGCTCAATGATGTTACAATGACTCCTGACACTTATAAAATATAAAAATTATTATTCTTAAAATGTATATATGTTTATGATCTATCGATGGATGAAGATCAGAGCATTGACAAGCTCAATGATGTTACAATGACTCCTGACACTTATAAAATATGAAAGTTATTTTTCTTAAAATGTATATATGTTTATGATGTATCGATGGATGAAGATCAGAGCATTGACAAGCTCAATGATGTTACAATGACTCCTGACACTTATAAAATATGAAAGTTATTATTCTTAAAATGTATATATGCTTATGATGTATCGATGGATGAAGATCAGAGCATTGACAAGCTCAATGATGTTACAATGACTCCTGACACTTATAAAATATAAAAATTATTATTCTTAAAATGTATATATGTTTATGATGTATCGATGGATGAAGATCAGAGCATTGACAAGCTCAATGATGTTACAATGACTCCTGACACTTATAAAATATGAAAGTTATTATTCTTAAAATGTATATATGTTTATGATGTATCGATGGATGAAGATCAGAGCATTGACAAGCTCAATGATGTTACAATGACTCCTGACACTTATAAAATATAAAAATTATTATTCTTAAAATGTATATATGTTTATGATGCATCGATGGATGAAGATCAGAGCATTGACAAGCTCAATGATGTTACAATGACTCCTGACACTTATAAAATATGAAAGTTATTATTCTTAAAATGTATATATGTTTATGATGTATCGATGGATGAAGATCAGAGCATTGACAAGCTCAATGATGTTACAATGACTCCTGACACTTATAAAATATAAAAATTATTATTCTTAAAATGTATATATGTTTATGATGTATCGATGGATGAAGATCAGAGCATTGACAAGCTCAATGATGTTACAATGACTCCTGACACTTATAAAATATGAAAGTTATTATTCTTAAAATGTATATATGTTTATGATGTATCGATGGATGAAGATCAGGGCATTGACAAGCTCAATGATGTTACAATGACTCCTGACACTTATAAAATATGAAAGTTATTATTCTTAAAATGTATATATGTTTATGATGTATCGATGGATGAAGATCAGAGCATTGACAAGCTCAATGATGTTACAATGACTCCTGACACTTATAAAATGTAAAAATTATTATTCTTAAAATGTATATATGTTTATGATGTATCGATGGATGAAGATCAGAGCATTGACAAGCTCAATGATGTTACAATGACTCCTGACACTTATAAAATATGAAAGTTATTATTCTTAAAATGTATATATGTTTATGATGTATCGATGGATGAAGATCAGAGCATTGACAAGCTCAATGATGTTACAATGACTCCTGACACTTATAAAATATAAAAATTATTATTCTTAAAATGTATATATGTTTATGATGTATCGATGGATGAAGATCAGAGCATTGACAAGCTCAATGATGTTTCAATGACTCCTGTCACTTATAAAATATGAAAGTTATTATTCTTAAAATGTATATATGTTTATGATGTATCGATGGATGAAGATCAGAGCATTGACAAGCTCAATGATGTTACAATGACTCCTGACACTTATAAAATATGAAAGTTATTATTCTTAAAATGTATATATGTTTATGATGTATCGATGGATGAAAATCAGAGCATTGACAAGCTCAATGATGTTACAATGACTCCTGGCACTTATAAAATATAAAAATTATTATTCTTAAAATGTATATATGTTTATGATGTATCGATGGATGAAGATCAGAGCATTGACAAGCTCAATGATGTTACAATGACTCCTGACACTTATAAAATATGAAAGTTATTATTCTTAAAATGTATATATGTTTATGATGTATCGATGGATGAAGATCAGAGCATTGACAAGCTCAATGATGTTACAATGACTCCTGGCACTTATAAAATATAAAAATTATTATCTTACAAAGGTATATATGTTTATGATGTATCGATGGGTGAAGATCAGAGCATTGACAAGCTCAATGACAATAAATGACGCCTGATAGGATACACTTATAAAATATAAATATAATTACCTCTAAAAGGTTTGTATGTTCACGATGTAAATATTCTTACAGATATATATCCATCCAAATTACCGAGATTGCAGAGTCCACTTCGACGATAAAAGCTTGCAATTATGTCCCAGTAGCTCAACGGTAGAGTGTCCGGCTGGCCAGTTAAAAGATCCGTGGTTCGATTCGCTGGTGAGACAGCAATATTTTTTACAATGGCACCCGACCAGATTAACCCTGAGAAACCAGATCATCCAGCTCACTCGAGGGTATGGGGCAGTTGAATGAACGACCGGGAAGGGAGCAGATTAACCATGTTTATTACTGCAAAGATGCCGGAGGTCTGAAAGTGAATCTTGTACGACTGGCAAGAGATTCAGTGTACTGCGTTATATTGGTGCCGATTTTAAATCGGGAGGTCAGGAGGTTAACCTGAGGTGAAAATAGCAGGAGGCGGTCAGTCAGATTGTCACTTTTATGTCAATCTGACATTATAGGGTGGAGAATGCATCAGCTGGACAATACGAAAATCCATGGTTCGATTCCCGCGTGGGGTAACAAGGTGTTTTACAAGATCTTAAAGACAAAACTTCCACCAAAATTGACATTTTAATGGAAAGTTTCTTTCTGAAAAAATATAATGTTCTATTTTCTATGTGTGTAACGCTAGAAAATTAAAATGTATAGTGACTTACACTAAACTTTAATTGAAATTAGCATCATAATTTATATTCGTCAAAATAAGGTGCATTCATTTTTAGAAAAATTCTGATGTGGGCACCACATAATTTTCCCCATATAATGAATTTACTTCTTTCACAGTGAAAAAAATGATGTATAAGATCCACATCACAATGTTTTTAACGCTGAATTGTACGTTTGGCCCTTTTTCGGATGACAACATGTAAAACTACATTGAAGTATAAAATTAATTTGTATTTTGCGCAACTCTAAATTGGCAATTATCAATATTGATAGAATTCGCAATGAACAATATAATCCATATATAAAATATTTTAATAATGCATTCATCCAGTTGACGTAAGTTTCCTTAATTTAGCGTCATTTTGTAATTTTGACTGTATTTCATCAATCTGGAGCGAAACAGCGTCAAGTTTGCGATATTTTGCTAAATCACACCCGACGGTTAGCCAGATTTATAGCTAAGCGTTACAGACAAATGGAGAGAAGAGCTTTTCTTATAAATGACAATTGGCGAATTGTTAGGTGTCGACATACAAAACTATTACATAAAGTATCGTCTCTCGTGAATGGAAAGAATGTATATCTACGAGAATGATGTTAATAAATTTATCCCATTATTAAAAGTGAATAAATAGATATCACAATAGTTAACTTTTCAACTTTATGTGATTTTTTTGATAAATTTATGTAAAAGTGCTATATCGCGAAAACGATTCATCCTTGCGTTCCAAATTGTGCGTTATTAGTTTTCTAATGAAAAATTACATAAGAATTAATCATTTACGTAACATTATTGGAGGTTCTGACACAGGAGGTAACGCTGATAAAAAAAAAATTATCTAATTCCTCCACCCCTGGCCTCCTTTATTTTTCATTGCTGTACGCCAACACCCAGGCAACAATCACTGGGATCAGCTTTTATGCACAGCTTTTATGCACACACTTGGCCATCCTTTAAGTTGCTCTTTGCCCTTAACTGTATTAAAAATAAATCAAATTTTCTTAAAAATATTAAGAATTCTGCCATTTGCTACAAACATTTAATAAACATTTCCTGGGTTAAAGTTCATGCAGACAATGTGGGAAATAAAGTAGCTAATGAACATGTTAAATTAGCTACCTCTTCAGGAACTCATTTCAAAATTGTGTTTCTATATTCTATGTTAAAAAGCTTTTGTAAAAAATTATTACTTCAAAATTAGCAAACGCATTTAAATAATTATATCTCTCCCAGAACACATTATCCCTCCAGCATTCTAAATTACTTACCTTCTGTTAACACTAAATTATAAATCCATAACAAATACTTAATTTACTTTCTAACCGGGCATGGTCCCTTCATGGATAATTTACATTATTTTAAATTTAAAACTACTTTCAATGTTTATATAATACCTACTGTGACGCTGATCACTACATTTTCTCTTATCCATACACAAAACAATATCATTTTTCGAAACCCTTCAAAGTAAATCAGAGGACTTGGTTATCTAATGCCTGCAAAAATAGTAAATCTATTAATTTTATCAAACACTGTATTCTCATTGCCAGGAAAATTTCCAATAAAATGAAATAATTATGAGCAGTAACTGCTTTTAATTTCCTGATCAATAAAATTTATGCTGTTCCTTTCTTATCATGCTTCTCATGTCTGCATATCACGTCTTATATTTAAATGTTGTATATGTTGTATTTATTGTACATTTTGTATATACTGTTCTTTTCTTTTCTGGCCTTTTATAAGTGTTCAAATGATAAAATTTCCCTTTTGGTTATTTAAAAACAAAATATAATTATAAAAACAAAAATTGTTTTTTACGTAACATATTCAAAAAAAAATTTTTTAACCTCCTTTATTTTCTAAATTCTTCTCCTTCTTCCTAATTTCTCCCTTTTGGCTTTTTTTTCTAAATTCCCTTTCTCCTGTTTCTCTCTGTACTAATTATAATTTTCAGAACAATGTGAAATTGTTTTGTATTATGGAAATATATTTCTTCAAGTGTTCAATTTTGGAAAATAATAAATTCTCGCAGATTTGCTGGTGTTGCTGGCTAGGGAGGCCAGCTTCCGCTAGGTCTCCTTTCCGACCGTCCATCCAGGTGCTCATACCTTTGGGTGAGTGGGGCGGTCTGTGTTCTCTACAGGCACACAGCCATTGTTCCTGGTGTGATGGTGTGGGATGCTATCGCTTACGACAACAGGTCGCCCCTAGTCATCCTGCGTACAACCGTAACACCTCAACGATATGTTGATGAAATCCTGCGGCCGTTTGAGTTTCTCTTCATGGCGCGTCATTCTGGGGCTATTTTCCGACAAGATAATGCTAGGCCACATACGGCTCGCATATCTGTGGACTATCTCCGTGCTTTTAATACTGTTCCTTGGCCAGCAAGGTCACCAGATCTTTCGCCAATCGAGCATGTATGGGACATGCTAGGCCGCCAGATTCGGGCACCCGGAAGTGCAACAGATCTGAAGCAACTATTAAGGAATGCCTGGCAGAATATATCGCAGGATGACATTGGGAAACTTTATCACTCCTTACCTAGACGTATAGAAGCATGCATTGTCGCCAAGGGGGTTTCACCAATTACTGATTTGAAAATTCAATGTGCTAACCATTGATGGGTCTTGTGGCCTTGATTTTTTAATCATTTCATTACCTGTGCATGAGCTGTACGCATATTTATTTTCAATAAAAACAGTCACTTTCTTCATGGTGCTTCGTGTTTTTTGCAAATGAGTATATATATATATATGTGTGTGTGTGTGTGAATTTTTTTTTAATTTTTAATATGGTCTTAAATTCATACTCTTTTAGTTTTGAAAAATGAATGATATATGTAAGAAAGAGGAGAGCAAAAAACTACTTTTGAATTAGACCTTAATTTCAATCTAATAATTCCATTGTCGCAATAACGACCTACCGAACGTAATACCGAGACCTGGTTACGAGTAGAGCTGGATTTCGTGATCCCTGAGATATCGCCATTTGAGAGATAATCTTATGCTCTTTTGCCCTAATTTAAGACCGACATTTCTTGAGCACATTTTGTTTTCTTCTATAAGATTACCATATTCACTCTGTTTAAGTGGCTCAGCTTATGGATCTCATGACCAGCGCTTTACTTCTGAACTGCCCAGGTTGAGAAGGAACCCCTTCCATTGCGTAAGCATACTAAAGAGTGTGGTTTTATTGATTTTATATACAATACTTGATATAAAATAAGCGCATTTTAATTGAATTTGATCCAATCTGTATATACTATTAAAATATGTCAAAGTATGTATATGTGTGGATATGCACCTCCATTCCTTTCTAGAATAAAGCACTTAAAGAGACGTGAGCAGTATCAAAATGTACATAATTGTAATCATGGTTGTATTTCTTATTTTGTGATTATTCAAGTGCATTTGATAATTTCGTAGTTGAAGATGCATAGGCGCGTATCTGTCAGCATAAAAACAGACAGCAAGTACTTGTATTTGGTGTTTTCCAGAGTTTTGGACAAGCTGATGTTAATAAAATGGCAGAATCAATTTTGGAACTGTTAGTGCCGTTACAGTTGATCAAGATAAAAAGGATCTAGATGTCAAAGGTCTTGACGCTAGTGAATAGCATGCATAGACGCCTTGCTCTGATAATGCCGAATATTCTAAAAGATGGTGAATATCCATACCAACTACCCCTCTGCACAGGACATATTTCGGGCTGTTATAGTAGTCAATACGATGTAGATATCTGGCTAGGCAATCATGCCCTATCAATAATCTGAAAGCCGCCACCGTTATATAGCAATGGCCGGCAGAGATATCATAAATGGACTCCTTTCACTCTTTATGTTCTGTGTTCTTAGCCACTCTGGATTTAGATCTGTCTTTTAATTTATTTTTGATTATTCTAAAAGCAGATCAAAGGGGTATAATCATGTTGACAGGTTTGGAGAATGCGTGCCCCTTTTTTGGTCAGTATTCCCTTTTGGTACATTTCATTTCCGTAAATGCCACAGTGGGAAAGGATCCATTGCAAACACCTCCAATCCTCCCAAACCTTTGCGTTTCCATAAACCTTCAGAACTGGCAGCACTATTCGGGTCCACCCGGTTGGACTGAAGTACATTTACTCTAATAGACTAAATGCTTTTATATGCAGATTTATGTTTGCTTTAAAAATTTTTAATTCATTTAAATGTTTTTTTCAGGTACTGTACAGTGTAATTTAGTTTGTGTTAAGCAAAAATATCTCATTTATTGTCTATTATTTGGTTTTAAATTAATGTTTTTTCATTTTATACCCCATGTTAGTACAATATCCGATAATCCGGCAAATTTGGTAATCTGGCTCGATCCTACCGGATCGGAATTTTATTGTCTATTTTATTTTATTTATAACATTGTTAAAATATATTGTATGAAAGCTTATTTGAACATTTTGCTCAGCAGTTATCTGTCTCCCCAAATTGATTTATGGCGCTTCGCTTCCGCAAATTTTCCGTTTTCGGATATGGCTAAATAAGTATCAGATACCCCAAAAAATACAAATTTCGGTCTATTAAAAGGTAAATAGAAGGGAATATCTTACAGTATCGATTCAAACATCGTTGAAAAGAACGCGCTTCGATCTTTCCGATGGTGTTAATATATAATTTCTGTGATAATATTTCTTGTCGCTAACGAACCGATTTGTGTAACATTCGCACAAAAGTATGCTAAAATATAAATTAACTAAATAATTAATTGGAATTTAAAAACAATCTTGCCGAAGCGTTTTTTGCCTCTCCCAAATTTCGACGCTTACATTTTCCGATACAGGCACACACAAAATGAATTTTTATATTCTGAGATTCTCTAAATACTTCTACTATACATCTATTGTATCACTTTCAATCACAAATGAATCCAGTTATCAGTAAAATGCCAATTAAAAGACATTTAAACATTTAATATTTTAATTATGAAGTATTTATAGATTTGAATAATTTAAATATATTTGAAATTAAAAAGTAATTTACCTTATACTTTTTGCGTACTTTAGATTTAAAAAAAAACATACATAAAAGAAACTCTAATAAATCTGTGCGGTAAGACTTGATTTAAAAATATAAATATTTGAGCTATCTCAACAAATTATTTATTAATCTCCCCCAACGTAATTATCAAATCCTGCAAAAAATCCCGTGGATGACTGTTCTAATTTTGGCGTTATGTTAGAAACCGCCTCTTTAACATAATGTTAAAAGCCGCGTCTTTAATATAATGGCAAAAGCCGCCAAAACAATACTCCGAGAATCAGATCAGAAAAACACAGTTTCTGCCCAAGCGCAGTTTGTCCGAATGACACAAGCGTGTGTCGTTTAAAAATATGCTGAAAAACTGGCCCACGTATTGTAGTTACTGTATTGAAAGCGCAAATCCAACGTTGAAACCAATATCCATGGATAGATTTTTTCTTTAATAAGTAAGGGAAAATAATTTTTGAATAACTTTTTTATGATAAAGAATTTTTTGTGATTTACGAAACATCTCTGATGTGTAGGCAAATCTCTATTAACTGCTTGCTAGATGAGAAAAGCCTCAAAATCCACTTTTCTCTGCAAAATGCTTCATATCCGTAAGAAAATATCAAACGATGTATAAAAGAAGTGTACAACATTTCTTTTCAGTATGTGGCTCGGAAGAAATGTGTGAAATAGGTGTTAGACAACCCAAGAAATGTATTTTTTCAGATGATTTTTTATCTAAAAATAGAGCGGCAGTTTTAATATAATATGATACTCAAAATAAATTTCATACTTAGTTTTATAACGTGGCACAAAATTCTGTTGAAATCCAGTATTAGCTTGATTGTCTGCTAAACAATACTTTCATTTTAACGTTATCTTTACTACATATTGTCCTCTTCGATAAATAAGTAGATGAAAAGCTTGCGATAAATAATTGGATCTTCCTTACTTTAGATTTACTTTGTACAAAGAGATAACAATTCAAAGAAAATCCTAATAGTACCTGAGAAAAGCAGTTTTACATTGGCATCATTTAAGGATAAAAAATTGCCTTTCGTTCATAATGTTTTCAGCACTACATTTTTTTCTTGGAGCTTACTTTTGGTAGTATTAGGATTAAATATTTTATAGGGATTCTTTATTTGCACCAATAACATTGCTTTTTTAATTGAGTGTTTCTTCATTGAAAGTAATTGAGAACGATGACGTTCTTTTAATACCCATTCGTGCTTTTATCCGAAAAATATTTAACCCCGTATATATCTAAAATCCCTCTGGAAGATAAATGAAAAGTGCATGTATATGAAAAAAATGGTAGGATACTTAGCAAGTCTTATAACAGCAATTTAAAATGAAAAATATGTTTATGTAGGCATTTACAAAAAACTAAGTCATAGAAAATAATTGTCTTATAAATGGAATAATCTGCTGTAATAAATGAGATAACCAGATTTAACACAAAATATTTGCAGCAGTTTCTTTAAGAAGAGTCTGCATACTTATCGAATAAAGGAAATTACTCTTACAAAATATATGCAATTGGTGTTCATATAATAACCGACGCAAACACCATAAAAACAATACGTAAATAATAAATATCAATCAAATATTAAACTATTGTCTGCAAATGTTTCTAAATTAAAAGTTGCAAATAAAATGATTAAAAAATCAGCATAACGTCCGAATATCCAGGAAAATTTTCCCAATTACCTTCAACAAATTAAACAATATATCCTATTGTTAAATCTTTTTTAAAGTCTTTTATTCCATATTTTGCTATAGATCTCTAGTAAGGGAATAATGTCCTCTAATGTTTTTAATTAATATCATGTAAAATGGTACTGTGTAATAAATAAACGTAGCTCTTTCCTGTTCAGTTGCAGTAGCCATTGTGATATACTTAAATTTAACCATAATAAAATTTTGATCCATATATGTTAATAATAGATGGGTATTGTGGCCACCAATTGGAGTAATGTACCAGCAATTAACTACCAGCAACTGCCAATGTTACCAGCAATTACAGTAAATTACCAGCAATTAACAATAACCAATTATAATTACCACAATTAAATAAAAAAAAAAATAACACATTTAATTTAAACCTACACATGAATAACCAAAAGTTAGTCGGAAGTGGTACGTATGAAAGTATTTCGTTTTCTTTCGACACAGGCCTCTACCCCCCAAACCGCACGGCTGGCCAAAAAGGCTGAGCAGCTACAAGGTGCGGCCGGGAAAAGTTTTACCCCCAGCACGCAAGAAGCCAACGGGCCATCCAATCCTGCTAGACAAGGCCAACCGCCGACTTTTCCACATAGTACGCGTACCGCCCGGGACACCATGGGAACAGCCCACTATCGCCCAGTCGAGCGTGGCCAACTGCCACCCATCCCAGAGAAAAACGCCGACGAAGACCCATCTAGTAAGCTAGTGATGCGTCCGCAACGGGACCAACCAGGCAACCCACACCACCAAAGAACGGCAACACACTAACGCCCACAGATATTTTATTATAACAAAAACGTACACGTCGTGAGTGGAGACAGATACATCCGCTACAATTGCGGGAACATAACAACAAGAATTTAGATTAAATATAATAACCAAAACATATTGTAAAATACTTAATATAAAGTTAGAAGGCCAAAATTATAATAAATCTAACCAAAATACCAATGTTTTTACCAGGCCCATCCATTCATCCATGATTAATTTAAACCAAATTAAATTATAACTTCCTAGTAAATAAAGTAAAGTATCCCTACAAAAACAACCAAATACCGGCCCTTACTAAATTTACCTAGAACCATTATCACCCTAAATAAACTGAACAAAACCCAGATCAAACAACCCAATCAATAACCAAAAAGCAATAATCCAAACCCCACTCAAGACTTAAAAAGGGAAAAGAAAGATGGAGAACTAACCCAAATTGATCCATTAGCAAATCTACAATACCCTCGAGAACAATTAAGCACCCTAGGAATAATACAAAAACCTAAACCTTAACCAAAACTAGATCGTAAACCAGAATCAAATAAACATCACCCATCCATCCCAAACAGAAGTGCAAAAAGACTACGGCCCTCCAACAAGGAAAAAGCAATGTTCCACCGACGCCTGTCCCTAGCAAAACATGCATCCAAGGATCAAATAGCAACTAACCTAAAGACCAAATGCAGAAATCGAACATAAAGGCCGAAAATAATAAACCATAACTTACAACAACCAAAAGACAAATAAAATCCTAATAACCCTCATATAACTCACCGTTTTTAAAATAAACCTTTTAAAACAAATTAATTAAGCCCCAGATGCACAAACCCCATCAATGCAAGGATGGTAACTTTAAATGTCTTCAGTCATTAAAAATGCCAAAAACTTTTAATCAGCCAGAAACCCCTAAACTCCAAAATTCCCAAAGTTATGACCAATCGAGATATTTGGTGACCAACTAAATCCCTATACGTAATACCCCAAATCCTTACCCAATAAAATAATCTTCTTCAAAGGTGTGGCTGCCCTTAAAATAAAAATGAAAAGAGGGAACCCTCCTCTAAGTAATTAACAAACCGATCCCAGTGAATATGCAAACCAAGTCCTTAAATAAAGTAAAATTCTTAGTGAATTTAAATGTTATATTCAATAGAATACTAAGCAAGAAGGAAGTTTACTAGATTAACCCAGACCGTTAAAACGATGCATCCGAACTAACAAATTACTGACATCATCCGACATAGGCCATCTGACCTACCCAGTATGAAAGTCATTCTTTCTATCTTACTAACCCAGACCGTCCAACCTATCCGAAAGATGTCTGTTTGGGCGGCCCCCAATTCAGACTGGAACCCAGTGGGGGAGATATCCGCAGGGACCATACTTCATTCCATAAAACCAACCTCCCAGAAGGACATTCGGAGGATCCACATAGTTAGTGTGACTGTTCTCAGCATAAACGCGTGGATAGTCTGGACAGTTCGGGGAATCATACTCCCCGTGCTCCTCCTCCGAGTCCTCCGAGTGCGATCATCGTGACTTAAAGTTTGGGCAATCCCGTCCACAGTCTGAAAGTTGGATCGTTTACTAGTCTGATATCTGATGTTCTGATCTCTTATCTACATTCTTTGTGCATTCTCTTTTTTGGCGGATTACTAAGCTACGCTCTTTCTTCTCTGGGGGCTAGGTACGTCTTCTAACTCTGGTGGGCTCGAACAGAATCACGTGCTTGATTTCTTTTTGGATCTGACTGGCCAGGCACGATATGCACTTTGGATGAATAGTTTTGTAAATATATGATCTGTCATAAATTCTTGATTTTGTACCGTCAGTCATCGACTTAGTCTGGCGACTCCCTTGAAATATTTAAAATTTATGGCTGTTTGCCGACAATTTGGCTTTCACAGAACAGGTTTCATTGGCTCAATTTCCATATTTTTGAAATTGCTAAATCTAGCATCACACAAACTATACAGCATTTTCAAAATCATATACTATATCTCTAGCAGCCACAAATGCAATAGGGCCTGAAATCATACGTACTCATGATGCTTGTATGCATAGCAAAGCCAGAAATTGAAGACATGGTAAAGCATGATTTGGTGGGAAACTAATTAAGCATTTCTAAAGAAAACCAAATTAAGATTTCAAATATAGATTAGCTGTAGATTACTTAGTGTTAAACGTATATTTACTATTAATATCTATAAAATTACCTCGTGTAAAAGAAATTTTACAAAATATTATTGGCCAGAATTTATACACAGTTACGAATCTCAAAACATCAAGTTTGCAAATCATACTGATTACCTAGTGTTAAACGCATATTTACCATTAATATCTATAGATTTACCTCGTGTAAAAAAATTTACAAAATGTTACTGGTCAGAATTTATTCACGGTTAGGAATCTCAAAACATCAAGCTTGCAAATCATACTGGTTACCTAGTGTTAAACGCATATTTACCATTAATATCTGTTGACTTACCTCGTGTAAAAGAAATTTAGCAAAATATTATCGGCCAGAATTTATAGGAGGAATCTTAAAACATCAAGTTTGAAAATCATACTGCGAGAAGATTATTGTCATAAACTTGCTTTTACACAATATATTTCGGTCGGCCTGTGGGGGTTGTCCATGTTGTGGCCCTTTGGCCGGGGCGTGGATGGGTGTAGTAAGTATGCTATCGCGACGACTAAAAATCACTTTTCCGTATATCTTCATGTGGGGGTTGTTTCCCTATGTTGAGCTTACACAATATATAAGCAATTTTGTAAATGCTTCCTTTTCGTTAAAACAAAAATCGGATACATATTTTCAGTTCTTGAAATAAAGTATTGGGGGTAGAAGAAAACATTTTCTTTTATATAGATGATCTAGTTATTTTGGGGGGATTCAAATGATGAATTGTTAAAAAAGATGCAGGCTGTTTTTAATAGATTAAAAGCACATAATGTGAATTTGGATCCATTTAAATTACAAGAGTATAAAAATGAGATTAGGTTTCTTGAGGTAGAGTAAAGAGTAATGTAATTGCGCTTATAGAAATAATGCAAAGTATTAAAATTTTAAATATCTTAAGACAGTGAGACAAGTAAAAAATTCTTAGGCACAACTAATTATCTCAAGTGTTTCAATAATGATTTCTCTAAAATAGCTAAAACATTAGTAAATACAACTGAAAAAAATGTGAAATTTGAATGGAGCGAACAGTGTCAGAAACCCAGACCACTCAACTCACCCCGAGGCATGAGAAGTATTTTGAGTGGTCGGGGAACGAACAGTGTGAAGAGACTTTTCAAAAATTGAAATTATCTATTTTATTAAACAAATACTTAGACCATCCTTAAATCCCTTTGTTTTACGTGCTGATCCAAGTATAATAGGAACACTATAATGTGAATGGTGTCACATATGCAGTAAAATATTTGTAAGAGGATTAAATGATACAAAATAAATATTTTCTGTCATCAAACTAAAATTGCTAACTAATCACGAAGCAGTGCAACACCTTAGGAAATATATTTTCGTACAAAAGTTCACTTTCCTTAGTGATGCAATTGAAATGCCCAAACTGTCTCCGTGATTACGTAAAGTGCGGGCACGTAATCTATAGGTCCAAAGTCCTTCTGAGAGGTTGGTGGCAGGGCAAGGAGGGTCTGATCAATGTTTCTTTCAGGACTTTTTGGCCGGGGGGGGGGGGCGAATGAAATTTTAGGGGAGCAAGTTTTATATTTGCCCCATATAAATATATCTAAATACTGTGTCACATAATTATAAACTAGGTTAACATAAAATGTCTCCAGGTGGCTTCGCCCCCCCCCCCCCCCTGGAAGTATGCCTGAAGCAAACACTGGGTGTGATCCATGTAAATGTAGCCCTTACAGGGCTTCGGTCTAAATTGGATGACACTGTCCCGGCCGTCCAAACAGATAACATACCATTTGGTATGTTTTACTGTCTAGGTCGAAAGAAAGAAATAATTTCATTATTCGTATCATCATCAAGATCTTCACTTTCTAATTCTTGATTTCCGTCATCAAACAATATATTATGCTGTATACGGAAGTATTTAGAATCGCTTAGATTTAGATATTTTTCAATTCCCTTTTGCGAAGCATTAAGTGCAACAAAAATTTCTAATTCAACTATCTATAAAATAATATAAAAGTCACAAAAGCAACTCAATTGGGCGCATATCTCAGAGTTATTACATCTAAACTCAAACTTCTCTATTACTGGATCTATTTTAGGAACAGAAATCACATTACAACATTCTTATGTATCACGGCACCGTACCACCAGATATACTCAATAGTAGTCAGAAGAATTTCAAAATTTTCTGGTGCATGTATTTTTCGGATACTAGCTTTACAGATAGAGTGTTAATTCAAATTAGCTTTTATTTCTGATAATCGTCAATTTTGTGTCCCTTGAGCTTTAAAAAAATATAAATAAAACAGATGTTTTCTCGTATTTGTTTAGAATATACAGAGATAGAGTCTGCACTACATAATTAAAAAATATATTATTCAATAATATTCAATGTAGTTTTGACTTCATAAACAGCAGATTCGTCATTTCCGCCACTAATGATGAGTTGAGTTTTCATCTCTTAATTACATAAATAAAAAAGGTAAATAATGGAAATAAATGAGTGAAGTTTAAGAAATTACGATTTAACTTGTAAAAAAATATTTTTCTTAAAACATGTAAAGAAAATTTTTTGTGAAATTGCTTATACATGCTTGTCCCCGAGAATCGGCAATAATACGACAATGTTCAAAAATCATCTTTTTCTTCCACTTAGCAGCGATATTAAATCCTAGAAGAATATCACTTAGAATTTTGTTCTATATTTGTTTAAACTTTTAGCACATTACGATAAGTAATGTATGTGGAAAATACAATTTTATTACTCATTTTTGATGCGTATATTTATTATCCGTCATCCTTGTCACGCATTTAATTATTGTTAATACGGATGGAAATTTGAGAGTAATATGTGATCTGTTAGCATATAAAAACCTGTTTTGCATATTGTAAATTTTATTTTTCAATGTTAGTTTCGATTTCTCTGCGGAATAAAAATATACGCAAACATCATTTTTGTCCCTTGAAAAGAATGATTTATGTTACACGGAATATCGCACGGTCGATTCGGCTTTGAAATAATGGTAGGATTTTTTTGTTGTTTCTGCTAACAGAATCATTACCAATCGGAATTTCTGTGAAATTTAAGAAATTTGTTTAATGCAGAATGAAATATTTTACATAAAATATCCTTTTCATTAAACATTAACATCGCGAATCGGAATTTCTACAAAATTTAAGGAAATCTGTTAATACAAAATGAAATAGTTTAATTAAAACATATTTTTAATAAAGGACTTACATCGCGAATTTTCAATAAAGCATTTACATCGCGCAGTGTGCGTTTCGTTTTTCATGGAGCGGGATTATCGTTATTGTATATTCGTTACTAATTCCCCCGTGGTAAAGAAGCGCCTACGTACCACGTCCACAAGACCTCCCAGGGTAACCCATGGCGAAGGGGAGGAGAGTTGCAGCTTCGCTTTATAGAGGCTCCCCGAAGGGCGGAAGTCTGACTTGGCCTCGACATGACAACATTCATGCCCGCTGGCGGGATTCAAACCTGTAACCCGGCAATCCAGCGATCAGACGGAAACGCATGCTCCTGACCACTCGACCACCGGATCGGCGTTATTGTATATAGCTTACACAGACTGCATGCGCCCGCGTAGTGGTTTTGTACACGGCTAATAACTACTGCATGAATTGTTGCCGACATACGCGCGTAGCATAGGTACGCGGTCGACAATTACAGCAAGAAAGCTATTTCAAGTTATGAGCGTTTTCAAAAAACAACCGTGTTGGTCGTCGAAGGCAGTTAGTAAATAATATCAGGAAAAACATTTTTTCATATTTCATTAAAGCCAGCGAAAGTCTGAAGATACAGCAACACGTTATTTCCCTTCATATCCTCCTGTGCTTTGCCTTTGAAAGACTCAACATAAACAAACAGGAGTTCCTGCAAATGGCGTAAAAGATCCTTAGTCATTAGGCTCTGAAGCTGCCCCCCACCCTCCCATACAGAGCACAAACGACAAAAAGTAGTGAAATCGTTTATACTTCGTTTGTGCTTGTTTGTGCCGTAAACATTTTTTTTTGTGCTTGTTTCGTTTTCGATTTACAGACGTTTCTTTTCTGGGGGGGGGGGGGCTAATTGCACGCTCGGCATTGTTTACATAAGAGAAATTACGTAATTTCCAAAAAACGTTTATGCCATTCGTTTGTACTTCGTCTGTGCTTATTTGTGCCGCAAAAATATTTCTTCGGAACCTTTTCATATTCGAATTATAAAGTTTCATGTGTTTGGGGGGCAGACGGGCTTTGTTTGCATAAAAGAAATTTAACGAATTTCGAAAAAACGTTTGTGCCATTCGTTCGTACTTCGTTTGTGTTTGTTTGTATCTCAAAAATTTTCTTCGGATCATTTTGATATTCAAACTATAACGCTTTCATTTGTTTGGGGGGGGGGGGGAGGGGTGCTTTGTTTATATAAAATTTCCTTGCTCATTTCGTTTTCGATTTATAGACTTTCTTTTTTTGGTGGGAGGGGAGCAATTTGATTCTCGGGCATTGTTTACATAAGATAAATTGCATTAATTTCCAAAAAACGTTTATGCCATTCGTTTGTACTTCGTTTGTGCTTGTTTGTGGCACAAAATTTTTTCTTCGGACCCTATTCATAAGCGAACATTCGAACATTCGGACCCTTTTCATATTTGTGCTTTCATTTGTTTGTGGGGCAGACGGACTTTGTTTACATAACAGTCTTTGTTTACATGTCGACAATTACACGGATTTCGGAAAAACATTTATGCCATTCTTTTGTATTTCGTTTGTACCTTAACGATTTTTCTTTGTATTCATTTCGTTTCAGATTTTTGCACCACGTTTTCCTGTAGCCAGCCAAAATAGTCTGAACCCACTTTCGTAAAAGCAAGCTTTCACTATAAGTAAGGGCGCCCTTGCAATGGGCGCTCATATGGAAGGGGCACTTTCTCTCTCTTGATTGTTCATGGTCACATATGTAGGTATCAAGCTAGCCGATATTGACTTCTCATCTTTGAGTTTGTGTTCTCATCTTTGAGTTTGTGTTCTCATCTTTGAGTTATGAAATATTTCGTTTTGTTAGTTTTTATTAAAGCAAATCTGAATCAGAACAAGTTGATTCATTTTACTTTAGGTGAAGAAGTGGAACTGATTCCGTATGCACTAATATTGAGTGCTAAAATTAGTAAAAAGTATTAAAAAGTTCTGAAAGGTTTTTCTATTATTTTATCGCAAACGTAATATTATTTACGTACGAGTGTGTCCAAATTCAATATGCGTGTTCAGCTTGCAGGATTACATGCCGACAAATTCATGACTTCTCTCCATGAACTTTCGAAACATTGTGTTATTCGGGATCTAATGGTTGCTGGTGTTGAGATAGAGGCTTATGTTAAGATAGAAGCTTCAAATTTTGAAAAAACTAGTACGATGGCTCGGCAATATGAAAAAATTAAACAGCAACAAGCAACTTTTAATTTTGAATCTAAGGAGGTCAAAGTTGCTGGAATAAAAACGAAACACAAGTTGTCTCAAAGCTTTCGGAAGGTTACTCAAAATCAAAAGCCAGGTGAAATATCGTAGTAAGCTCCTTAACTTTGCAATTTTTGCTGAAAATCTATGCATGCTAGTAAAAATTATCCAGCTTTAAAAGCAATTTGTGATTTGAGCAAAAATGAAGGACATTATGCTAGAGGTTGCTAAAGAAAAACAAAAGTCAGATAGTTTACTGCTAAAGTTATAGCTTCTCTGGGATCCCCCACAACACACATAAATTTGATTGGTTGGCATCAAGTGTAATTACAAGTAATGAATTACAGTTGATGTGTAAAATTGATACGGGAACTGATTTTAACGTTATTACCAAACAAGTTATGGAACGTCTTTCTCTTACTGTTCGCTTAACAGTATCAGACAGAAAATTGATTGGTTTTGATAGGGAAAAATATATTTTCAAAATATTCAAAAACTTCAAAAACTTAGTTACGGAGAGACATCAGTAAATTGTACTTTATATGTGCTGTATATGCTATTTATTGTTCTTTATGTATATATTAAATGCTGAAATATAAATGTTATATGGAGAAACGAGTGAAAAACTTGATCTGATCAAAATACTTAGTACTGTTTCTGAAAGTTGGTGAATTTCCGAAGATATTTAAGGGTATAGTATAAGTACCTGAGTACAAAATCACGTTAATGTTTAACACGTTAAGCGTGACGTCAGTCCGTGGGGACTGACAGTGAACTTTCCTTTTAGGCAGCGGCAGTCCATAGGGACTGGCAGTGAACTTTCCTTTTAGGCAGCGGCAGTCCATAGGGACTGGCAGTGAACTTTCCTTTTAGGCAGCGGCAGTCCATAGGGACTGGCAGTGAACTTTCCTTTTAGGCAGCGGCAGTCCATAGGGACTGGCAGTGAACTTTCCTTTTAGGCAGCGGCAGTCCATAGGGACTGGCAGTGAACTTTCCTTTTAGGCAGCGGCAGTCCATAGGGACTGGCAGTGAACTTTCCTTTTAGGCAGCGGCAGTCCATAGGGACTGGCAGTGAACTTTCCTTTTAGGCAGCGGCAGTCCATAGGGACTGGCAGTGAACTTTTCGTTTGGGTGACGTCGGTCTGTGGGATATGCAGTATCAAGGTTAAAAAATAAATGTTATCATTTTAATGGAGTTTATTAAAACATTGTAACCAAAGATGTGGTTTGGTTTGACACATATTACAAAAAGGGACGATCCTGTTTGGTTCACTTTCTGGCTGTATTGGGCCCGAATGTTTTTGCGCCATACGCATAGCCGAAACGGACTGTGAAATATAATCGTCACCTCGACGTGTATGTTATCTTCTGTTTATACTCCATGACCGAACACCTCTCCGAGTGATCGCCGCTGTGTGCCGCCTGAACGGCAGGCAGAGCAAATAGCTCCGTGCTCAACGTGTTAAAGTTCAAAATTATGCACTGACTTCGTAGAGTTCGATTCCTTTAATGATGAAACTAAAACAAAAACTTGAGGAGATGGCAAATGAAGATATCATTGAACCTGTTGCGGAACAAGCTGATTGGTGTTGTTCTCTAATGGTTATAGTGCCGAAATAAAATGTTTAGCTATGAATGTGTATAGATTTGTCAGTCTGAAATAAGTTCATTAATTGAGAATTGCATCCTATGCCTGTGAACGAACATATCTTAGGATAGTTAAGACAATCAAAATATTATTCCAAACTTAATGTTTATTAAGGTTTTGGCAATTTGAGCAAGTAGATTTTCAACGTCCCACTACGTTCATAACACCGTTCGAACGATATATGTTTAAGAGAATTCCTTTTGAAATTAGTTCTGCCCCTGAATTTTTCCATAAGATGGCCCATTTCTTAATGAACTTAGAGGGTGTAGTTTGCAATGTTGACGATAGTTTTGATTTGAGCAGTTCTATGGAAGAGCATAAACAAAGATAAAGGCCCCCTTGCTTATAATGAAAGATTATTTTTACGAAAGTGGGCTCAATCAGATTTGGTTGGCTACAGGAAAAAGTGGTGCAGAAAACTGAAGCTCTATGAATCTGAAACGAAATAAATACAACGGAAAATCGTTGAGGTCTAAACCGGTACAAATGAAATACAAAAGAATGGAATAAAGGTTTTTTCGAAATTATTTAAATTTCTTTTACATAAACAAAGTCCATTTGTCACCCAGACAAGTGAAAGCTTTATAGTTCGGAAATAAAAAGGTTCGAAGAAAATTTTTGCTGCACAAACCAGCACAAACGAAGTACAAACGAATGGCATGACCGGGTTTTGGGAATTGATGTAATTTTTCTTAAGTAAACAATGCCTGAGCGTGAAGTTAGCCTCTAGAAAATAAACATCTATAAATCGAAAGCGAACGAAGCAGAAACGAAAATGTTTGCAGCACAAACGAATGGCATAAACGTGTTTTCGAAATTCGTTAAATTTCTTTTATGTAAACAAAGCCCGTTTGCCCCCCCAAGCAAATGAAAGCTTTATAGTTCGAATATGAAAATGGTCAGTAGAAAAATTTTTGCGGCACTAATAAGCACAAACGAAGTACAAACGAATGGCATAAACGGTTTTTGGAAATTGATGTAATTTCTCTTATGTAAACAATGCCTGAGCGTGAAGAAACCCCTCCCCCTAAAGAAAAGAAACTATAAAGTCTATAAATCGAAAACGAAAGAAACACAATCGAAAATTTTTGCGACACAAACAAGTACAAACGAAATAAAAATGAATGGCATAAACTATTTTTTTTTAAATTCCTTAAATTTCTTTTATGTAAACAAAGCCGGTTTTCCCGCCAAACAAACGAAAGCTATATAGTTCGAATATGAAAAGGACACGAAGAAAATTTTTTGTGGCACAAACAAGCACAAACAAAGTACAAACGAATGGCATAAACGTTTTTTGGAAATTGATGTAATTTCTCTTATATAAACAATGCCTGACCGTGAAGTTAACTTCCCAGAAAAGAAACGTCTATAAATTGAAAACGAAAGAAGCACAGACGAACTTTTTGCGGCACAAACAAGTGCAAGCGAAGTACAAAGGACTGCAGTCGTTTTTGTTATTTGTGCTTTCCATGGTTGACTCAACATCACGGAGCGTGCGGGAAAATGTTTTCTCATATTTCATTAAACCCAGCGAAAGTCTGTTGTTACCGCAATAAGCTCATCTAGATACAACTTATTATTTCCCATCCTACCTTCCTGTGTTTTGATTTTGACAGACTCAACATAAATAAACAGGAGCAAATGGTACAAAGGAACCCTAGTTCGAAAAGCTATATTTTTAACACTTTACAACATAGTTGAAAAGTGTTTATGACTTTGTTCATTCATTCATTCATTCATTCTGTCTGTCTGTCTGTTCGCACAATAACTGCCGTAAAATTGACTTTGTCAAAATGAAATCTTAGTATGTTGTTCAGACGTTTAGTATGTTGTTCACAAGTTTAGTATGTTGTTCACAAATTCAAACCAATTACTTTTGGACTATACCCGGGTTGAAGAAATGAAATACCTTGAACCTTATGGGTCCTAATTTTTCAAACATTTTTTAAGCGAATTAAAATTCACAAATTGCTTCTTTTAGGAAATATTCAAATGATTCCATAAAAAATATATGGAAAAAAAATTCAGCGAAATGTATTTGGTAGTTTTTAATTAAAAATTAAAATAATAATTACACCCATATTATATGGGGCCAACGGCCGTACCGTGCTGAAAACACTGGTTCTCGTTAGATCACCGAAGTCAGGCAGCATCGGGTCCGGTTAGTACTTGGGTGGGTGACCACCTGGGAGCACCGCGTGCTGTTGGCACATTTCGGGCGTGGTAGCCCGGTGGTTTGCGCGCTGAATTCGTACGCTGTCACAACTGCCGCCGTGTTCATGCGGAGTACGATCACGTTAAACATGTGGGTCCGTAAGTCCTTCCGAGAGGTTGGTGGTAGGGGAAGGAGGGTACGGTCCCTGTGGATGCCTCCCTCACTGGGTTCCGGTCTAAATTGGGTGCACTTCTCGGCCGTCCAAACAGTTACCTTACACCTTTCTGGTAGGTCGGATGGTCTGGGTCTCAACAACAACAATAACAGCCCATATTATATGAAGAGATCACGTGAGCCACTTAAAAATAAAATATAGCATCCATCTGGTGTCAAAATCGGGATTTTTTAAAGTTCTTTTTAATTTATATTTAGTGTTGTATCCGTCCTAAAACCGCAACAATGGCAAAATAACCTGAAAATATCAATAATCTCTGCATCAATAACTCCCGAAAATATCAATAATAATAATGTTTAAACCTGAACACAGCAATTGATGCAACCAAATTGATCCAGTTAAAAATGTAATGTTAATGAAATTTATTTTATATACACATATCTTTATTATTCAAATCGGAAAAGATTTAATAAAAATCGTCTGCCGCATAAATATATTGGATGTAAATCCATTGCTAAGCGACATGATGTCATTTGCTTCAAATAAATTGGTGAAAAATATATAGTCTGAATAATGCTATCTCTATGGAAGGTTTTGCGACATTTTCGTCAATTTAGCGACATTTAAAATAATCGCCAAATTTAGCGCCAAGTGCGACTGTGGAACTGACAGTCCCACTTGACAACAACTTGACAAATCATCATCACAATACTATACGATAACAAAACACAATTTATTTCATTTATTTAGTCCAATTTTATCAATTTCAAGGTATTTTTATTGATTTACAAACATTTTTATCAATTTGGTGACATTTTAAAAACTCGCTAAATATGTTACAAAGCAGGACTGACGGGAAAATACTACCGAGACATCATTTAAATACTCTCTTTTACAAAAACAAAATTAATTTCATTGATTTAGCGTCGTTTTCATCTATTTGCCAAGTTAGCGATATCCAGCAAAATTTGTAGATCTGAATTTGCAGATCTGAAGAATAAAACATCGTGATCCCGATTGTATATACTAAATGAAAACACTAAAATTGTCTTAGACGATATACCCTTTCAAATCTTATTCTGTTTTAATAATGGTCTGAATGAGTTTATTGGTTAAACGCAATATATAAATTTGAAAAATCTTAGCCAAAATAAATGAAAGTGATGTACGCAGTACGTAATTAATATAACTAAAAGAAATATCAAACCGTTCATTTATAAGATGCATTTTTATATCCATTTATTTATTATTCAAATCGAAAAAATAATAATAAAAATTAACAAACACAATTAATTTAATTGTGTTTGTTATATCATGTTGCTCAGCAACATAATTAATTTAATTGTGTTGTTGAGCAACTAACAAGCACAAGTAATTTAATTGTACTCCTATATCATGTTTCACAGCAACACAATTAATTTAATTGTGTTGCTGAGCAACATGATATAAGATAGAATCTTCCTCATGAAAATGCTGTTCATTAATTAAATAACCATTTGGATTTCTTAATACTTTTCATTGTTGAGTAAAAGCTTGTGAAAAATAAACCATGGTGATAGCTTTTCCATTTAAATTCATGTTTCAAACATTCATGTTTTCAAACAATTCATGTTTTCAAAAAGTGACTAATTAGCGTAAAAATATTCCACAAAACTCAGAGAAACTCAGACTAGTTTTAATTCACTTTCAAGTTTTAAACTAACGATTTCCAACCTTTTTCGTTTGGATGAACCAGGAAGTTAGAGAGTAGAACTCCTAGGAAAAAGTTTTGTTTTTCATTTATATCTTGACAATCCCTGGTCTTAGAAACTCGAAACTTGGACTAAATTTGTGGGACTATTTCAAGGCTATCCACAAAATTTCATCAAATTCGGTTCTTCCGTGATGATGAGACAAACAAAAGTTTTGTTTTTAATTAATATCTCGAGAACGTCTTGTCGTAGAAACTCGAAACATGGACTAAATTTTAAGTGGGGCTATTTCAACACTACCCACAAAATTTCATCAAATTCGGTTCAGCTGTTCTCCCATGAAGAGACAAATAAACAGCCAGACAGACAGACAGGTTTTCAATTTTATTTATATAGATTGTTGGTAGATAACAGGCAGTGGAAAATGTTGCTCTCTTGACAAAGGGCCAAGCAAGGTGCTTTTCTTTCCGCAAAATGGCAAGGACGGCGCTACGCCCTTCTAAAACAGAATGGGGGCAGTGTTGCCCATATAAAATAAGCTTCCCCTACAAACATTTACCATGGGCCCCTTCATTCATATTTGAGTTAAATCTATGTGATTTTTTCATATCCTCACCCACAAAAATTATATATTGGGGGTTTGTCCCCCCATACTTGAGTGGTGCCCGTACTTTATCCTCTTATGGTCGATTCTACCTGAGTAAAAATCTGCAGAGGTGATAGTGGCAATGCTTAATTTTCGTATGTTCTAGTGTTTAGTCTGTAATGTTAAGTGTTGAAGAATTTTTATAATTTCTTGTAAAATATTTTAGTTAATTTGTGGTATAACAAAATAAAAGGTAATTTTCAATGATTCAATGCGTGTTGCATTATTATAATAATAATGATTAATTAGCCCTTTCATATAAACAGTCATTTCGGCGACGTTGTGCCATTCAGGTGACATGAATATTTTCTCTCATAAAAATATATTAAATTATCAGATTTCTAAGAAAGTCTGAAAATATCAACCTTTAATGGCATTATCTATTTTCATAAATGAGGCCAGTAAAATCCGTTTATAGAAAAGCTATGATAAAGTTATCTCTAAAAATGTATACTTAAAGAGGAATTTCATTAAAAAACTTACATTTTTGCAAAATTATTACGTAATATTTACACATTATGCATTAGAAATTATAAGCTTGCATTGTTTATTTGAGTTAGTGTGAAAAAATCTAGTGTTTCGATACTGTGCACATTTTAGACACTAA
The DNA here is from genome assembly GCA_951213105.1 of Amaurobius ferox. Lineage (NCBI taxonomy): Eukaryota > Metazoa > Arthropoda > Arachnida > Araneae > Amaurobiidae > Amaurobius > Amaurobius ferox. The sequence goes on from OX578141.1 coordinate 24,737,090, forward strand.
AAACATGTGTCACCGAAATTATGTTTTTGTCAAGTTTACATTCTAAATATGCATTAAAATTCCATTAAATTATACTAAACAGCTCAGTCATCTATTAGAAATGTTAAAGAACTTTACCAATTACTTATTATTTATTCCAAGCACACATTTCTAGAAACTAGAAACTACCAAATTAAAAAAAAAATTTGGTTCCTGAAAATTGACAATTATCAGAAATTCAACCATAAACATCTATAATAATAATAATATCAAGAAAATTAGTTTGTAATCTCTTGTAAATATCCAATATTATAAAAATTAGCCTAAAATAATTTCACTGTGAAAGTATAGTCACTGCATTAAATAAGAAACAGGTCGCCGACATCATTGACTCACTTTCAGTATATGATGTCATACAGTATGTAAAGGTCACATCATAACGAGAAATATCAATCATGCATAAAGCGTTGATTATGAAACACTTTCCAACTTCACCGTAATTTTATTTAAACATATCTAAAATGCGATACATTCCTCGGTAATATTTTTAAAATTATCACAACAGTACATTACTTTATTATATTTAAAAACTTCGTCGAAACAAATGAACTTTATGCAAATGACGACATTGAAATATAAATTGCCCAGTTTAAACATCTCTAAGATACGATACATTCCTCGGTCATATTTTTAAAATTATTATAATACTACAATAATATATTATATTTAAAAACTTCATCGGAAACAAATAAATTTTATTCAAATGACGTCATCGAAATATAAATCGCCTGACTCGCTATATAAAAGTAGCATTTTATTGATAAACTTTTTTCCATTCCTTTCATTCATCACAATACTACAATAATTTATTTTATTTAAAAACTTAAAACCATGGAGGTACAAGTAATTCAACTGTATGCTTAAAATTTCATCGGAAAAATCGTCTGCATCTCTGTGTAAAATCAATGAATGTTTCATTCATATAAGTTATATTGCGGACTCCATGAGCTACATAATTCTGCGTTAAAGAAATGCAACAATTCTTATACAAATAATTCTACATCTTTTGGTGTTTACATTCTCCATAAGTCAAAAGTAGGTTTCGTTGTAGAAATTATCAAAGTTTGATGATCGTTTAAACTGAAATATATTGTAATTGCGTTGTTTCAGTATGTAGATGCATAGAATTTAAGCAAAAATAAGGCGGTTTTAGGAGGGATATAACACTAGGAATAATTAAAAGAAACTTTAAAAATCGCGATTTTGACACAAGATGGATGGCATATTTTACTTTGAAGTGGGTCACCTGATCTTTTCATATAATGGTCACGTGATCTCTTCATATGATATGGGTGGAAATATTATTTTAATTTTTATTTTAAAAACTACAGGATATATTTTGCTGAAATTTTTTTATATATTTTATGGGATACTTTGAATATTTCCTAAAACTTTCGAAGCAACTTGGAAATTTTAAATTCTCTTAAAAATGTTTGACTAATTAGGTCCCATAGGGTTCAATGTATTTGATTTTTTCATCTCGGGTTCAATCCAAAACTAATTGGGTGATAATATTCATTTATATTTCTATAGGTTCCACAGACCGTCTGAAAAACATACTAAAATATCATTTTGATAAATTCCTTTTTACGGCAGTCATCGTGCTAACATACAGACAGGCAGGCAGAGAGACAGAATGAACGAAGTCTTAAAAACTTTTCAACTATGTTGTAAAGTGGAAAAAATTGAAATGTTTATTTGTGATTGAAACACGTTTGGCAACATTTTGCAGCAAAATTACCCAGAGATAGATAGATAAACAGACAGATAAATCAAGGTGTTTATTAACACTTTATAACATAGCGGAAAAGTGTTTATGACTTTGTTCATTCTGTCTGTCTGTTTGTCTGTCCTTTAGCATGATAACTGGCGTAAAAATGACTTTATCAACATGAAATTTTAGTAAGTTGTTTAGACGGTCTGTAGGACCTATGGGAATATAAATGAATAATATTAGCCAATTAGTTTTGAATTGAACCCGGGTTGAAAAAATGAAATACATTGAACTCTATAGGACCTAATTCTTCAAACATATTTTAAGCGAATTTTAAATTCACAAATTGCTTCGAAAGTTTTAGGAAATATTCAAATTATCTCATGAAATATACATGTAAAATATTTTTAGCAAAATATATTCAGTAGTCCTTCAAATAAAAATTAAAATAATATATATGAAGAGATCGCTTGATCCACTTCAAAATAAAATATGGCATCCATCTTGTGTCAAAATCGTGATTTTTAAAGTTATATTGAGTGTTGTATCCAAAGTGAATCATCCAACTTTGATTATTTCTACAACGAAGCCTAATTTCCCCTTATGGAGAATGTAAACACCAAAAGATGTAGAATGAATTGTATAAGAATTGCCGCATTTATTTAAAGCAAAATTATTTAGCTCATGGTGTCTACAATATAGCTGAGATGAATGAAACAGTCATTGATTTTACACAGAGAAAAAGACGATACTTTCGATGAAGTTTTAAGCATAGATTTAAATTACTTGTACCTCCATGGTTTTGAGTTTTTAAATAAAATAAATTATTATATTATTGTGATGAATGTAAGAAATGGAAAAAAATTATGAATGAAATGCTGCTTTTATAGAGAGAGCCAAACGATTTATATTTTGATGACGCCATTTGAATAAAGTTCATTTGTTTTCGAAGAAGTTTTAAAATATAATAAATTATTGTAGTATTATGATAATTTTAAAAATATTACCGAGGAATATATCACATTTTAGAGATGTTTAAATCAGGCAATTTATATTTCAATGAATATTTCATTTGAATGAAGTCCATTTTTATCGATGAAATTTTAAGTTTTCAAATATAATAAATTAATGTAGTATTGTGATAATTTTAAAAATATTGCCGAAGAATGCATTGCATTTTAGAGGTGTTTAAATAAAATCGCATTGAAGTTGGAAAGTGTTTCAGAATCTCTGCTTTATGCGTGATTGAACTTTCTTGTATTATATATATATTAAATAAAAATTAAAATAATAATTACACATTTTATATGAAGCGATCACGGGACCACTATCTGAAGAGATCAGGTGACCCACTTCAAAATAAACAAGAACGATCAATCATGCTTAAAGCATTGATTATAAAACACTTTCCAACTTCAATGCAATTTTATTCAAACAAGTCTGAAAGGCAATACATTCCTCGGTAATATTTAAAAACTTATCACAATACTACATTAATTCATTATATTTGAAAACTTAAACCTTCATTGAAAAAAATGAACTTCATTCAAATGGTGGCATTGAAATATAAATTGCCTGGTTTAAACATCTCTAAAATGCAATATATTCCTCGGTAATATATTTAAAACTATCATAATACTACGATAATTTATTATATTTGAAAACTTTATCGAATACAACCGAAATTCATTCAAATAACGTCATAGAAAAAATAACACGCCTGGATCTCTATAAAAACAGCATTTCATTCATAACTTTTTCCCATTCATTTCATACATCACAATACTATAATGATTTATTTTATTTAAAAATTAAGACCATGGAGCTACAAATAATTAAACTCTATGCTTAAAACTCATCGAAAAAAATCGTTCTTCTCTTTGTAAAATCAATGAATATTTCATTCATATCAGCTATGCATACTCCATTTTGTGTTAAAGAAATACAGCAATTCAAATACAACTCATTCTACATATTTTGCTGTTTACATTTTACATAAGAGTAAAATAGGCTTCGTTGTAGAAATAATCAAATTTGGATGATCATTTAAACTCAAATATATAGTAATTGCGTTGTTTCAGTATGTAGATGCACAGAATTTAAGCAAAAATAAGTGGTTTTAGGACGGATACAACACTCAATATGAATTAAAAAAAACTTAAAAATTCACGATTTTGAGACAAGATGGATGCCATATATCATTTTGAAGTGGGTCATGTGATCTTTTCATATCATGGTCACGTGATCGCTTCATATAAGAGGTGTAATTATTATTTTAATTTTTATTTAAAAAATAACTGTATATATTTCGCTGAATTTTTTTTATATATTTTATGGAATAATTTGAATATTACCTAAAATTTTTTAAGCAATTTGTGAATTTTAAATCCGCTTAAAAAATGTTTGAAAAATTAGGTCCCTTAGGGTTCATTGTATTTCATTTTTTCAACCCGGGTTCAATCCAAAACTAATTTGCTGATATTATTCATTTATATTCCCATAGGTTCTACAGACCGTCTGAACAACATACTTAAATTTCATTTTGATTAAGTCATTTTTACGGCAGTTATCGTGCTAACGGACAGACAGGCAGACAGACAGGCAGACAGAATGAACAAAGTCATAAACACTTTTCAACTTTGTTGTAAAGTGTTAAAAATATCGCATCCATCTTGTGTCAAAATCGTGATTTTTAAAGTTCCTTTTAATCCATATTTAGTGTTGTATCAGTCCTAAAACCGCTTTATTTTTGCTTAAATTCTGTGCATCTACATACCGAAACAACGTAATTACAATATATTAAAGTTTAAATGATCATCCAACTTTGATTATTTCTACAACGAAACCTTCTTTGCACTTATTGAAAATGTAAACAGCAAAATATGTAGAATTATTTGTATAGGAATTGTTGCATTTTTTTAACGCAAAATTATTTAGCTCATGGAGTCTGCTATATAGCTTATATGAATGAAAGACTCATTGATTTACACAGAGATTCAGACGATTTTTCCGATGAAGTTTTAAGCATACAGTTAAATTAGTTGCACCTCCATGGTTTTAAGTTTTTAAATAAAATAAATTATTGTAGTATTGTGGTGAATGAAATGAATGGAAAAATGTTTATTAATGAAATGCTGCGTTTATAGAGAGAGCCAGACGTGTTACATTTCGCGAACGTCATTTGAATAAATTTCAGTTGTTTTTAATGAAGTTTTCAGATATTATAAATTACTGTAGTATTATGATAATTTTAAAAATATTTCCTAGGAATGCATCGCATTTTAGAGATGTGTAAATCAGGCAATTTATATTTCAATGCCTTCATTTGAATGGAGTCCATTTTTTTCGATGAAGTTTTAAGTTTTCAAATATAATAAATTAATGTAGTATTGTGATAATTGTTTAAATATTACCGAGGAATGTATCGTATCTAAGAGATGTTTAAATGAAATTGCATTGAAATTGGAAAGTATTTCATAATCAATGCTTTATGCATGATTGATCTTTCTTGTTTCAAAGAAAATACGCTTTTAGCGTTGCCATAAAACAATACCACATAAAATGGATATTTAAAAGTTTTCACCATAACTCTATTATTAAGGATATCCATTTAAGCTGAAAACTGTAATTCATAGTTTTACGGACATCTGCTTTTGCTGAAACAATTTGTTTGTAATTGACACGTAAAGTTACGACTGGTTGCATTGTCTTCATCGTTTATTGGCTTAAGCAGACGTTCTGCGGAAACTTTTTGGAAATGGCTGTCCCGAGAGATTTTGCAGTGGGATGAGAACTTAATTGTTAGGGTCAAACGGGTTTAGACGACCAGTCTATTACTTTCAGAGACCCCTTAGGTTCATTAGAGTTCTTATGTGTTTCAGGTTCTCGCATTATTTGACTCGCCGATTCAATTGCCCATTTTCACATCCCTCTTCTTTTTCGATCGAGACCGTCAGACCTACCCGAAGGTTTAAGATATCTGCTTGAACTGCAGGAAATTGCCATCCATTTTACACCAGAATCCCAGTGGAGATGGCATCCACAACGACCGTACCCTTCCTCCCCTATCACTAACCTCTCGGAAGGACTTACGGACGGGCATATTTAATGCGTCTGTACTCCGCGTAAACTCGGAGACAGCTTGGATAGGCGCAGAAATTGAACTCGGATCGTACCAATGTCACACCCCTTCCACATCCCTCTTATCACCTCGTTACGTACTGTTCTAGGTACAAGCGACTATTCTATGATACACTTTTAAAAATGTATGTGCTGATGCAGTATCAGGCGCCATCCTGGCACGTGCCATTATTTATTCTTTACGAATTTTATAGATTAGAACTCTGTATAGTCATTGAGTTTTAACTCAGATTTGAAGTCAACATCTCTATTCACACACAGAAAATGAATGTATTAAATTGTGATATCTCAACATCACAGTGATTTTGATTGATGTCGTACAGGTAATAAATAAGACAAAATATTTCTTGAAATGCAAGTGCTCTAATTGCGTTTGCTTACTTTGCACTTGAAATTCATTTGTAAGAATAGAATTGAATCAAAATGTGTTCTGTTATCTGAAAAGAACTGTTATCTGACAAGAAAAATTCTCTGTGAATACGCCAGCGTTTTAAGAATATTTTTCTATGCTTGTGAATTTGTTAAGCTTTTTTTTAACAATGGCCAGGCACTTGATGCACTATCATTTGCCTATACATCGGCTAAATTCGTAAACCATTCAGTCGTGACCCGGAGTACCAATGGGAGCGGATCATACCGCGCCCGACAACACAACATCCAACTCGAACCCACAGCCGGCAACCGAGCGAGCACTTGCCTTTGACTGCTTAGCCGCTGCGTCGGCTGTGAAGCATTTAATTGATACTTTTATATATTATGACTTTATTGTAGCTTTGCTAGATAATTATAAAATTATTATCTGTAGTTTGTTCTTGTGTACTATTCTTAATAATTTCTTAATAAATATTAGGTTATCCATATCTTCGAACTCTTCCACTATCTCTAGAACACAATTTAGAGAATACGATTGAATAAAAATTAACAACAACAAAATTATGCATGCATCTTATTGCATGCTTTTTAGGATTGTTTGTGTTCAGTTGAAAGTAATATTTTGAACTGCTTTAGGTGTATATTCATCTTATTAAAAAATTAATTCCTGTACAATCAGTAGGTGTCATATTTATTTACCAATTGAAAGAATTGTATCACATTTGATTTGGAGCGCTCAATATATTTAGGAAATATCTTTATAACAGACATCCTTGAAAAAAGAGTCGATTATACCAGAAATGCTCAAAACGTTTAATCATCTATTAAAACATAGAAAGAGTCGATTTTTTGCCACCTAATAATATTCTCCTTTTATTTATTTTTCATATTGTGGGAAAATAAAACATTCCCATTAATTTTTTTTTTCAGGTGCAATTAGCTCACTTAAATCAATGCGAAATCTACTAACTAGTTACCAGTTGAGTAAGTTGGATCTCAATATACCCATCAAGATATAATAACCAACAATGCGGATATCAACATAGTGTTCTATTTAGAGCTTTTAAGTACTAAGAACTTGTTAATGAGATATTTTTAACTAAACTATTTGTTTTACAATCTTTAATCAGACACAAAATACTAAATGTAATAGGTATTTACTTTGTTCACCAATTTACTAACAAGATTTTATCTACCTAAAATATGTATTGATATAGTAAAATAAATTTGCATTCCTTTAAAAGTTTGACAAAGATCAGGTTGCTAGGTAAATGATTATAATGAGGTACGGAGAGATGGCAGGAATATTGAGTTTATGTATGTTTGGTGTCATTCAGTTAAACGCCTGAAATCAGCTAGTAAAATAATAAATTATTTAATACTTCGTCAGTTGATAGCACTTAGCTAAATATCTAGGTGTTTGGTTAAAAATCTAATTTTCTGAAATGCATATGCACTCCAGCTCTCATTGATGTAACACTAACTGAAGTAACACTAACCGAACATATATCATACCGAACATAAACCTAAGTGACACTAACCGAACATATATCTTCCGGATTTAGGATAGAATTGCGATTTTTAAATTTACAGTGCTATTTTATAGGATAAGAATAGTTAACTCTTAGGATTCAAGGATGAAAATTAATGATAGTATATATTAAAATATGCTAAGTGCATATAAACATAGTTTAATAAAAGAGGAAATCATTAAATTATGTAAAACTCAAATATAAATAATGATAAAAATGGCTCACTAGGCACCTAAAATGTTCTTAGGAAACTGTAGAGCTAAAAATCATAGAGATTTAACAGCTGTAATGAAACAAATAATATGACAAGTAAGTAATGTGTCTTGAACGAAATATGAATATGCACTTTGTTTTTAATTATAAAATACGTTTTCAAAATTAAATATCAAGTTATATATATTGAAAATATGTAGAATACAGATTGAAGACATATTTTTAACACTCATTAAGACACTCTCTGCAGTAAAGTTCATTAATATGTTAGTATAAAGGCCATTATGGTGTCTTATAAAAAATAATTATAAATGTAAATGCATCTTGAACTTTGAAAGCGAGAATATAGAATCATATTTTATTTTTAAAATGTGATTCGTAAAGCAATAACTTCTCGAGAAAAATATCGCAAATGTACACCTTTCCACTTATTTCGGACCCCAGATTCACATATTGTAAAAGCACTTTATAAATTACTTGTGAAAGATTAAATAAACATTTTCTAAAAACGTTTCCTTAAGGTAAAAGGAAAAACAGTTCGTGCAATCACATTATCCATATGAAATATTGCAATGTAATTTTATTAATGTGCTATTGGATGCCATCAAAATAGTTTGATGCCGTTTTAGTGGTTTTTCAATGAAATGGCGTTTTGTCCTTTTATTAGAATTCATATCTAATGTAGGGTTCCTGTTTTAGATTACTAAGAGAAGTTGTGAAAAGATAAATGCAAAATGCCATACTTGACTTTATTGACATAAATATTATTTTTATTTTTGCTGCTTATGATAGAAAAATCATTAAATATTAAATTATTGCATGCTTGACAACATCAGCAGAACTATTTTTCTCTTAAATAGAGACATGCTTAAACTTTAGAAAGTCACGTAGTTTATATTATGGATGAAATTGTTCGGGTATAAATGTTAAAATTCCATATATTGTTAACAAAATCATCTGTGCTTTTGTAAAGCTTTGAGGAATAGAAACGGGAGTAGATTCAAGAGCTTTATTTTTATATATCTTATGTCTGACGTTCTCAGGAGCCCCCCTCCCCCTCTGTTGTATTTCTATCTCTCAGATGATGCTGGGATCCTTTTATTCTCCAAATATTTAGGCTAAAGAATGTACTCGTCTTCAATCAAGATAATGTTTTATATTTAATGGGTATAACATCCGCGGTTGTGGTGTCTCTGACATGGGGACGTTAAGAAATATGCAAACACTTTAGGCGGTTAGATCTCCTAACCTAATACATGAAAATGTAAGCACTTTTTACTTGTTGTGTAGGAAATATGGTACATATTATGAATATAAAAAATAATTTCAATCTATATAAAAAAAAATTAAATTATGTTTATTTGTGTGTGTGTGTGTGTGGGGGGGGGGGGGGTTGATAATGACCATCATGGAAGAACAGCTGCACCGAATTTGATGAAATTTTGTGGGTAGCCGTGAAATAGCTCCACATAAAATTTAGTACATGTTTTGCGTTTCTAGTGTCAGGGGTTGTCGAGATATTAATAAAACACGAACCGTTCAAAGGAGTTCAGCTTTCTTACCCTACGTTTCCTCCAAATGGAAAAAGTTGAAAATCGTTGGTTTAAAACGTGAAAGTAAATGAAATTCTATCTCTACGTTTGGCGGGAGTTTATTGTACCAGTCGCTCTTAGAAATCGCAGGTTTAAAACTTGAACTTAAGAGGAAATTGTATCTCCATGGTTTATTTTTCACAGGCTTTACTCAACAATGAATATATATCATATTCAGAAATGAAAATAGCAATTTAATTATCAGCATTTTATGAGTAAAATTTTTATTTACATCATGTTTTTCAGCACCGTAATTAAACCAAATGTGTTTGTTTATACGTCAGACGGCTTTTATAATTTTTGTTTCGATTTGAATAATTAATAATTGGATATAATTGGATATAAAATAATGATATTGTACTTTTTTAATTATATTAATTACGCCGTGAGTTAATCATAGTTATTTTTATGATATTACAACTCTCCTATCCCTATTGATGACCGATGAAGGAACCCTTAATGCTCTCCCCTTTTATCTTCATCGTTATTCTTTTAAAACCACGGCACTCTTCAAAATTTTTCGTTAGATTCTAATAGGCGCGGCATTATCATTTTCTAACACAGGGATGACGAGCACTCATTTCTCCTAAAAATTCTACTTTCAAAAATATTTTTTTCTATCCTCACCTAATTTCCGTATTAGGTTAAAGCCGCGATGTTTACTAGTCCAGAGACTCCCCAAAGTGAATTAATTTCTTGATTCTACGTTTAGCTTGAACATCAATGACGCTTGAAAATCGAGTTCGGTGTAATTTGCGAGGCTTCCAGCCTTTGACTTAGGCTAAGAGGAGCTTGCCATTTTTATTTTTTTAATTTCTGAAGGATTTGTCTCTTTGCAATTTGTTATAACTCTGCAAATAATAAAAGAATTAAAATAGCTACTAAGATCTTCTTACAGTTACAGAGGGAAATACATTCTCTATTTATTATTGTGTCCGTGCAGAAAGTCTTGATTACTGGGTTTTCACAATCACATCTAGAAAGGTATGATTTGAGGAATTTTAACTAACTTAATAATCCTTAACCTTTTGCTTACGGGTGGGACAGGGTAATCCCAAACAAAGACCCTCTCAAAAAGACAGGTATTTAACATACCGCATCCCAAACAGTTCGATCTCCCTTTGCAGGCATTGTCAATGCCTGCAAAGGGGGATCGAACTGTTTGGGATAGGGTATGTCAAACACCTGTTTTTTTAGAGGTTCTTGGTTTGGGATTCACGCTGTCCCACCTGTAAGCAAAAGGTTAATGTAGAATCAGCCAAGAGGTTGGTAATTTTGCAGACCGATGGTGTTGTTGTTGAGACCCAGACCGTCCGACCTACCAGAATGGCGTAAGGCAACTGTTTGGACGGTCGGGAAGTGCCACCCAATTTAGACCGGAACCCAGTGGGGGAGGCATCCACAGGGACCGTACCTTCCTTCCTCTACCACCAACCTTTCGGAAGGACTTACGGACCCACATGTTTAACGTGATCGTACTCCGCATGACCACTGGGCTACCGCGCCCTGTAGAACGAAGGTGTGGATGAGATTCACAGTTTAGTTCATATAGCGTAGTTTGAAATTAAAATCACAGCCTGACTATGTTTAATCTTTTCCTCAGTAATTAACGTATCAGTAATGTAGCGTGAGCGACATGTAGAGGGGGGCGCTCATCTATGTATTTATGCCTATATATATGTTAGTAATATATATATATATACGTATATATATATATATATATATATATATATATTATTTATATATATATATATATATATATATATATATATATATATATATATATATATATATATATATATATATATATATATATATATATATATAAATTATTTATAAATATATATATTATATATATTATATATATATGTATATATAAAGCATATGCATATACATATACGTATTTTGGGCATAGCAACGGGAGTATTAAAAATATAAACGACGGATGTATTAAGTAAAATAACGTACCTCCCACCTGCTCGCTCGTTCATAAAAAGCCTGGACACATGGAACGTATCTTTCCTATTGAAAAACATTACATAGTCCTAATTTAAGTAAAATTGTAGGGGCTAGTTAAACTAAAAGTTATACCCAGGGAGTTGACTAAAAAATATGCATATTCTGGCGATACGTACTGATGGTTCAGACACTATAGCCACCCGTAAAATCAAAATCGGTGGATTAGGAGGCGAGATAGAAAATTGAGTGGGGGGGTTACCAAAGTAAGAGTTACGCTCGGAGATTTGCCATATTAAAGTTGCATATCCAGGTGACATGTACAAATGGTAGAGAAACTCACTGCAGCGATAAGCCAAACCAAAATCGCTCAATTAGAAGCAGATATGTAAAATTCTGGGGACTAGTTAAACTAAAAGTTATACCCAGGGGTTGACACAAAAATATGTGTATCCAATTGAAATGTACAAATGTTGCTCAGACTATATAGTCACCAGCAGAATCAAAATCGCTCAATTAGAAATTGAAATGTAAAATTATGGGGACTAGTTAAACTAAAAGTTAAGCCCAGGGGTTGACGCAAAAAACGTATGTATATTATATCCATCAAATATGTATATCAAGTTAATATGTACATGTGGGTCAGAGACTATAGCCACCATCTGAATCAAAATCGCTTTATTAGGAGTCGAGATGGATAAGTGTGTGTGTGGGGGGAGGGTGCTATTTGAAGTAAAAGTTACGCTCCAAGATTTATCACTATAAAGATGCAGATCCAGGTGACATGTGCTAATGGTGCAGAGACTATAGCCATCAGTAAAATCAAAATCGCTCAATTAAGAGGTGAGATGGGAAATTGGAGGGGGGGGGGCGTAACTGAAGTAAAAGTTAATCTCAGGGATTTCTCATAAAGATGCATATCCAAGTGACATGTACAAATGCTGCAGAGGCTATAGCCACTAGCAGAACCAAAATCTCTCAGTTAGGAAACGAGATGTAAAATTGAGGGAGCTAAGCTAAGAGTTACGTCCAGGGGCTTGGCACAAAATATATATTCAGGTGATACGTACAGATGGTGCAGAGACTATAACCTTGATTAGAATCAAACTCGCTGAATTAGAAGGCGAGATAAGAAATTTGGGGGCTACTTCAATTTAAATATAAGCCTAGGGCCAATATTATAAGTCTAGAGCCAATTTGGGGGCTACCAATATAGTTGCCAGCGGTCGGGCCAAAATTTCCAGAAAAACGATGTCAGATAAAAAGATCATGTTGAAAATTTAATTTTTAAGTTTTTTAACAAATACTTAGAATTTCTTTAATTTTTAGGCATTTTTTAATGTTAAATAGCTGAAAAAGTAAGACAGCTGGATAAGTCAACTCAAACTAAATGTCCGAAACAACACATTTATGAAAGTGTCACTAAAAATAGCCTATATCTCACAGTGTGCCAAAAATTGAAAACTCGTGAAGTTTAAAGAATTATTTTGAAGTCAAACATATTGAAATTCGCCACCAGCAGATCAACCAGAGCATAGAAATAAATCCCTTCCGGAAGAACAGAACAACAGACAAACTACATCAGAAATGACGAAATGCGAAACAACTTCAATAATTAAGACAGCTGGGTGGGACAAACGATCCCTCACACTGAGTGTCCTAAACAAGACACTTTATTCTCGATGGCCAGAAACCCCTAAAATATCATACCCCCCCCCCTTCCCATCACCACACACATACACTTAATTCTCTTATTTGTTCAAATGTTTATTTAAACTTCCAAATTTATAACAAAGACGAGAATGAGAACAAACACATTCTTAAATGTAGAAAATTGAAGCCAGATTAGCGAAACTGAGCCAATTTGAGAAGTCCCTCTTCATGTTTTTCTACTCTTCTGTTTCTTTTTGGCTGGGGCGCGCTCAGTCCCGCGACACAATCTACTAGTAAATCCGCAATGTCTGGTTTTTTTTCACGCCAAATTTCTAATATTGCTCCTATACCATTCTTTCACTCAGGAGATGCCGTTGGTAAGGACGCGGCTTTAAAAATATCCCTGTATTTCCCCCTATGTGTTGAAAATTCTGTGCAATATAGCTTTCGTGAGTCGACTTTCTCCAAAGAAAGGTGTTGTGCTGCCATCTAGTGGCATTTTCATAACTTATTTTTAATAATTCTCGATTTAATTGAACCAAAAATTCAGATTTTTTCAATAGAAATTGTAATAAATCTGTATAACTAAAAAAATGATTTGGGGTGTTTACTCAATGGTGTCGCGCATACTCGCGGCCCCCCCCCAATGGCCGCCACTGTAATTTATGCAGTTAATGTTACGGAAGTCTGTATATAGTGACGAATGCTGTAATATGGTTAGTATGGTAATGTCAGACAACTAGAATTCGAGGAATAATTAAAATAAAATCTTCTGCATTCAACAATATATTGTAATATTTCATTTTGGAAAATTTGAATTAGATGTATGCATCTATTGCCTCTAAAACAGTTTATCAGCGCTTTCATTCATGCTTTTCAACCCTTTGACAGGAGGGAAGAACGTAATGATCTATTGTAATATTCTAGAGAGGCGATGGAGTTTCCGCCAAACTTCGGATCCAATTAGTATTTCTGCGCTTGTGGCTTTACGATGGAGGGATTCGAAGTCCAGCGTTTGGCCAGGTGCCAGCTCGTGCGACCGAATTTTTACTCTACTGAATCTCCAAACAGAGCTTTCCAGATCATAGTGGCTAATGCTCGTGAGTAAATATTATTTGCAGCGTTGCAACATTCTTTCTTATACTGTCATTTTTGTAATAGTGGAACAGCATAATTTAATAATTGAAATGGATAGTTACACAAAATTCCATTTTTTTAAAATCACTAAGCAGATAAAAAATGTGGCTTGTTATTTAATTATTAAAAAATGTGTCTTGTTATTAATTCTTGTTATTTAATTTGTCTTGTTATTAATTATTCGTGTTTGTAAGTTACCTTGCTGTCAGACACATTATAGAAAAGAAAGACATATATTTTCTAAATCTGTAAAAATTTGAAAATTTAAAAATTTACCTTTAAAATGCTGAAACATCAAAATTAATTATGCTACAAATTTACTTTTTGTATTTCGTATCACTATATCTTGGGCTAGCCAAGCCAAGACGAATCATTTCGGGGCGCCTGTGTTACAACACTTTTCTCCACTTCTGAAAATAGCAATATGTTCATGTATTGTAGTATTGAATATATGGCGATCAGCATGGGTACTCCACGTTGCAGGATGCTTTACGTGGAGTGCGATATAGCAAAATGGTGTATAGCTTGTCTTGGATGGCTGACTGTTGGAAGCGGTAAAAAAGGGGACGGACGAAAGGCAGAATGCCAGAACAGGTAAATAATAAATGGTAAAATAGTTAAAGATTAAGAACAATTAAATTAAATAATGCAAGAAAGAAAGCATAAGATCGTGAAATGAAACGAGCAGGAGTCAAATACGCGAGCTAAAAACTAGTGATTCTGCCATGTCAGTGAGTAGAGAGCGAATGACGATCTGAGCCTGTTGCTTCACCAAAGTGAAATAACAGTGCCGTCTATCGTCGTCATTCGGATCGAATTCTAAGTTACTCCAGATTGGGGAAGCCTGAACCGCTGCTACTTCCAATTGGTCCCGAGGAGGGCTATTAGAAGATGTCTTGGTCGTCGCTTCTTGAAATAGGAAAGCGTGGTATTATCGTAACTCTGGTTCACGTCACTCAAACAAGGTCTACTAGAATTATTTTTGTAGAAATTTCGAGTGTGTCACCTAATTTACTCTGCAAAACAGAGACTTTGAGGTCATGGTTAATGACTTCGTTTTGTACATATCGAGGAGCATTTACAATGCAACGTAAAGCAATGTTTTGAAAACTTGCAATTTTTCACTATGGGTCCTTGCATCCGAACTTCAGGCAAGGCAGGCATGCAAAAACGCCGGAGCAATAATTTGGTTGTAAACAATAAGCTTGTTGGGGATGGAAGGATGAGATGTTCTACCTAGAAAAGGGTGAAGGGCGAAACATGATTTTTTAACGGCTGCAAGGATAAGATTATGGCCTGTGTAAGTCATATGGGCGTCTGAAATGACGTCCAGGCATTGGTCCAGGTATTGGTCACAAAGTGACAAATTAGGATGCATTCATTGAAGATTTTTAAAATTCAATGATAATTAAGTTCCTATAATGCGGTTTGAAGATACACACAACACTCTTGGAGTTGATGATTTTGATTCTCCAGGTCACGAGATAGTGTTGAAGGCTATGATTTATGTAACTTTGCAATATGTTAATGGAGTTGTGTGGAGAACAGCTCCGAGCAATCAGCGCTGTGTCATCCGCGAAGAAAGCAAGCTTGACTTGTGGTATCTTCGGTAGGTTGTTAATGAAAATATTGAAAAGGAGAGGACTAAAATCGTCCTTGATTATTCGAGAAGTAGAGAGAGTTTGGTCAATTCGTACGTGGAAGGAACGATTAATGCGATACGAATTGATGATGGCCAAAAGTTATGTTGAAATGCCAAATGGCACCAACATGACGATTAGCTCAGGAATGCAGGCCTTAGCAAAAGGCTTGGCGAATAATACAGTGCTAATATACTGCTAATATACAATGTTAATATACTAATATAAAATCGAAAAATACAATGCTAGTATAGTGACTGATGGAAGAGTTTTCTGGGATGATTTGGAATACTCGCATAAGTTGGGACTTGGTGGAATGAGACGATCGGAATCTTTGCTGGCCAGGAATTAAAACATTAATCGATCTGCAGAAACCATCCAAACGGCTAAGCAAAATCAATTCATAAATATTGGAAAGGCTTAATGAAAGACTAATCGGTCTATAATTCTCGGCTATATCTTGGTCTCAGAAAGTATGCATTTTTTTTAATATTGTTCTTCCAACAATTTGTAATAAATGTACGTTTATCATATAAACATTGTGTCGACAAATACGTATTTTTCAGATATATTAATGTTTTCAAAATTATAACGTTGCAATAAACAACATGCATACTTTTATAGTACCAGTTTTAAACATTATAAATGTACCAAAATATTTATAATTATGGTAAATTGAAAAAATTCTTAGCAGTTATAAAAAGATAATAAATGTGAAATTTGTATTCTGAGAAAAAGACAAATAAAATTTTCATTTTATTATGAGTATTATAAATATAACATAAAATATATATAATATAAAATCACTTCTAAACAGCACTTTGGTTCAAAATAGAAATCTAGCAGTTTAGGAAGTGATTTTTAAGAATATGTAGATTTGAAATAAGGCAGAAAAAAAAGCGATTTTTTGACGATAAATTTCGAGTTTTTGTGTAATAATCCCCCTTTAAAGTCTTTAACTGGAAAATGAGTTTGTGCAAGATTGATAAATGAATTATTAGAAATACCTTTTCCAAGCAGGAATTTAGTAAAGATGTAAAGTTATTTCATACATAATTAACTTATATTTTACGAAACTCTAAATTAACAATTATCAACATTGATAGCATCCTCAATAAGCAATAAAGTCCATATATTAAAAATTTGCAAAGCATTTCCTTCTATTTAGAGTCATTTTTATCAACATGGTGACATTTTTATCAATTTGGCGACATTTTCGCCAATCTGGCAATATTTGTAAAAGTCGACAAGTTTGCGACATACCGCCAAAATTTTCGCCAAGCATTATCAACTGACAGAGAAATGGGTTATTCTTATAGTCGTTTATTATGTTCTTTCCAAGATAATGAATTTTCAACAATTTGTCGATATTTCTCTTGATTTATCGTCATTTATATCAATTTGGCGACATTTTCGTCAATTTGGCAACATTTGAAAAAACTCTCCAAGTTGGTGATATGCCGCCAGAATTCGTCGCTAGAATTTCGCCAGGCGTTACAGATGGAGAAATAGGTTGTTCTTATATTAGATTCTCATGTTATTTCCAAGTTATAAAATTTCATCAAGTTGTCATCATTTTCATTGATTTCGCAACATCTTTATCAATTTGGCGATATTTTTATACATTTGGCGACATTTTTATCAATTTCATGACATTGTTGTCAATTTGGCAAGATTTAAAAATTCACCAAGATGGCAATATTCCTCCAAATTCGAATCTAAAATTTCACCAAGCGTTATGGACAGAGAAATTGGTTATTCTTATAGTAGATAAGTGAATAATGGTGTCCAAATACAAATCTATTACTCAAAGTATCTTCTCTTATAGTGGATTCTTATATTCTTTCCAATACATTGAATTTTCATCATTTAGTTGTCATTTTCATTAATTTCGCGTCATTTTTATGGCGATATTTTTGTTAATTTGGAAACATTTAAAAAAGTCTCCATGTTGGCGATAATCCGTCGCAAATATTCTTTCCAAGATATGGAATTTTCATCAATTTGTAATCGCTTTCATTGATTTAGCGTTACTTTTATCAAATTGTTGACATTTTTATCAATTTAGCGACATTTTCGTCAATTTGACCAAGTTAGTAATATTACGCCAATATCGTCGCCAAAATTTCGCCAAGTGTTAAGCACGGAGAAATAGGTTATTTTTTATAGTGGATAATTAACTGTGGGCGTCGAAATACGAAACTATTATCCAAAGTATCTTCTCTGGCGAATGGAACGAACTAGATTTACTAGAATAATGTTAATAAATTTATCGGATAATATTACATATGAACAGTGAACATATTTCTCAATAGTTCATATGTTTTAAATTTTATGGGATTTTTTGATAAATTTATTTGAAAAATGTGCAATATCTCGCGAACGGTTCATGTAAGCCTTATAAAGTTTGTGACAATCGTTTTCTAATGAAAAATTACATGAGCAATGATTATTTACGTAGCTTAATTGACAGTTTTCATTTTCTGATGATTTTTGCAGAATTTCTTTCGATAATTTGAAGGTCTTCAAAACATTCGATTGCGTTTAAAATCAAAAGAGTTCCAGTATTCACGGAATGCAATTTTTGTACTAAATTTTGTTTATATGGCTATTCGTTCGGGAGATATCATTTCCACAGACTCATTGACAGACACACACACACGCGCACATGCACCCGGCCGTCCAATTAGTTGCTCATGTCCTCTGGATGAGTCGGACGGTCTGGGTCTTCAACACGCACATACACACCGATATCGCCTTAAGATGTTTGATTCGTGTGGAAACGTGCTTGAATTCGAATATACAACCCCGTTACAATACTTTCCATATACATTTTACTATGTATATAAGGAAAGTAAAGAGGCCCTTAAACTTTGAATTTTCAGGTTGTTCAATATGATTTTTGTCCATGGCTCACACAGGATGATAAAATCTGAACATATTATTTTGTTGGCCTTGGTGACTGTTTTCTAAAAATGAGAATACGGGGATGTTTTATAATTTAAAATTTTCACAATTTTAACTATTGCCTTGAAAATGTTTAAAATGTAACGTTTATTCACTGTCGGAATTCAATTTAAGATTTCTCAGAATATGAGCAAATTTGTTTTTCTTCACAAAATCCCTTCCCTAGTTATAATGAATAATACAATGACAGTAAAAGTATTTATTATCAATAATATTAACGCCATTAAATCCCTTGAGTACTGCAGTTCGATTGCCAACATGAAGTGTAACATGCATTTCCAAATGACCTACATTCTACACCAGGATTCATCACTCTCTGTATATTAACATGACGGCACAACAAACTGGATGCTAATACGAAATATTAAGTATTAATTTTATTTATTTGATTTCGCATTTTAATTGGCGTATTCTTAAGTGATTTATTTGTGCAAAAGCTATATGACTAAAGACGGTGATATAGGTCTAATCATATTAAACTGTATACAAGATAAAATTGATGGGAGAACTGCAATTCAAAAATACTAAGATCACATTGATTGGGAATAAAATATGAATAGGGTTTTAATAACCATACAATAAATTACATAAACAAATAAAGAAACATTTTATTTACTTAACGATACTTTGTTTTGTGTCATTTTATATTCCAGATAGGAAATCTATATTTCATTTAACTTATATTTTAAAGCTATAAGATGCTATGACTAGTATTGGCATGGTATTCAATTCTTAATGTTAGATATTATTCAAAGTATTTATACACGTATTTTATATAGTTGTGTGTTTTAGGCATTCATATGCAGATATTGTTATATTATTATTTTTTCCACAACGCAAATTGTATTAATTATTCGAAATTACTTAACCTCACTCTTTTTCCATCAGCTCTTTTTCTAGATTAACACGTATCATATTACACCAAACACGTTATAATATTTAACACCAAAGTACTTCCTCCACTCTGTCAACTCAGATCACTATATCACCACATCAGCTTCGCTCTTTCTAAGAAGAAAGTTTAAAATTCCATCCTCTTTCGGTAGAAAGCCATAATCTGTTTTTTTTACAAACTTATTTACTTCGATGTGCTTTAAGGGATACGTTTTATCTGAACCACTATGCTCTTCATTAAATTTAGTATTATGCTTGAGTAATTATGTTCTTTACAGTTTATGAAACTTTCAGTTTTACTATCACAGTCTTTAGCAACATAACTTGGATATTTTGACAGCATAGGTAGAATAATCAGCTGTAGAATATTATCGACGTACAAGTGAGCCGCCAGATTGACTTGTAACATAACTAGAGGAGATTAGCTGTCCTATGAGATGGCTCCCCAAACTGTTACACTAAGACGTGTGATGGCTGCGTGCTTGCCGATAACAAATGCGGGATCGGAACGCTAGCCAGTCCTCATCTACACATGTATACGGAGGTCATCAGTACTGTAAGAGAAGCGAGATTCGTCGCTAGAGACAACAGGTCTTCAATAGGACACTGCCCAGGATGAACGAGCTCAGTACCAATCCAGACTGCTCTGCCATTATTGAGGGGGTCAGCGGTAGGCACCTTAATGGAATTCGACACATAATCCCACCTTCAGTTTCCGAATACTATCCCTTAATACAGGATGCATGGATGATGGCAAATACCTTCTAAAGACTGATAGCCACGCCATTGTTGTGAACGTGTCTCCTCTCTGTTTGGAGCGTCTTGAGCCTCTACGATGGTTACACGAGCCTTCACTGATCCACTGTTGCCAACACTGGAATTCGTCACAAACGGGTAAGTTCGTTTTTGACGAATTCCAATGCGACCGTGCTCTTAATTGTATTATTTGACAGGTTTTGATTTTAATTATATCCATCAAGGGGGGGATAATATATGCTTTTAAGGGCTACCACCACAGGCTGCCCTCAATTTTGTTGGGTTGAGGCTTTTGCGAACACGTAGCGGGCTAGTTTCTTTGTTATATTTGCTAAAAATTGCTAAAAATTTTCATTGCTAAATTTCCCTTGCTTTTATTGCTAAAAATTGTTTATTGCTAAAATACTGATTGTGATAAAAAGTGGTTGCTATAATTAGTGATCGCTATCTATAGGCATCGCAGCCAGTTATATGTTAAAACTTGACATTGTAAAATTATAATATATAAAACTGATGTGGAATAGCGCTATTCTCGTCGGCAATAACACAGGCATACATAATGTTCAGTATTCTAATAAATTTCTACATTTGATAATTTTTTCTCTCAAAACATAACCACATGGAATTCAAAATCAGTATCTACGATTCTCATCATAATAAACGTGTGTATTATGATGTCATTTTAATGATATTCAAAACCAAAGAAGTACAAGTTTTTATTAACCTACGGAACTTGAATTTATCATAATTTATTGAATAAGACAACTAGTATACACTACACGCGTTTCTACGTCGCATTGGGAATGTATTTTGTGTTCTGTTCTATCATAATTTTAATGTTTAAGAATAAAATGAAATCACATTGCTTGCTTACATTCTATTTCAATCGAATCTCTTCTCTCCTCCCATTTGGCATTTATCGGACGGTTTTCACATGGAGCAGGAAACAATTTAATGTTCAATTAATATTAATTAGCAGGTATTTGGCGAGAAATGTGTGTCTCTAAGAAAAAACTGGAGTCCAAATACAGATATTGTCGTAAAATTTTATATTTGAAGAGATTAATATAATTATACAGAATGCTGTGAAATGTTTTGCAATTTGTATAAATCAAACGCAAAATAATCATAAGTTAAAGATATTAATAGCATTATTCTGAATGGAGATAATACGAAGACTTGCCTCATATGCTACAAACGCAGTCGATTTTCGACATCTCTGATAAAGACCACGACGGAGTATTTTCTCCAGGTGTATAATACAGATCAATGGGTGGGAGTGATAAATTTCAGGTATGTGCATTATGGTCACGCATGCGTATCACGCAGATAATGATGACATCGCTTCACCATAGAACTCGTATTGGTTTTAGTGAATAAAAATATTATCGGATATATTTTTTATCAGATCTCGTAATTTGCAGAAGTTAATGAAGGGCAGAGTGAACTACATATGCAGTGTATAAAAGAAACGTCCAATTTTAAATTCATATTCCTTTTAAGGCCAATAAATCACGTGATATTTTGATAAGTAATACATAATGCACTGGAATTGTGGATAGAGTGGCTTTGAATGTGCAGGAATTAATATTGCTAAATATTCTTGTGTCGATTCTTGTACTAAAAAGCAATAGTAGATGAAGAATGTCGAACTGAGGTTTGGTCAGAAAGCTCAGTAAATGGTTCCTGACTTCAGAACATACAGGTATGTTCAAATTGGAATTTTGTGTGAGCAACGTCTCTAAGATATGATTTTTGTAAATCACTGAATTACTTGGCTTGATTGTGAAGTTGCTAAAATGTTTGTAAATGATGTTTTAGTGTGCAAAAACAAGGTTGGATATTTCTTTATCGGACCTCATAATTTGCAGAAGTTAGCGAAGAATAAAAGAAGCTAGATCCGCTGAAAGACATGCGGGAAAGACGTTTTGCCGCAACGGCAGCAATCCCATCTCACTCACGTCTGACGCAACATGAAACAGAATACCGCCATCACCCATGAGTCCATGACAAACGCCACTAGGTAGGTTCTATTTCCGGTCGACCGTGCGAACACGGCGTCCACACCATGACCACCCCTCCCATTCGCACACGTTGTCTGGAGCCCCCATAGAACACATATTTTAAAAATGCACAAAACAGCCCCAGCGAATTGCACATTGTTCTTACCGAGATCCGCCGGCGGTGGACAACTTTATTCAGCAACAAATAACATGCAGGAGTTTTTGACAAACATTTTGACAACTTAACAATCAAACTGCATAATTCGGTAATTTGCAAAAATTATATCTTGGAGACGGTGTTCACACAATTGCTTCCAATTTGAATACACATGCACTTTTCGAAATCAGAAACCATCCGTCGGGGTGTTTAGCCGAACCCCAACCCGAAATACCAGTAATCAACAGAACAGTTTGAGGTGTCACTTGTTGCCTCTACTGAATATATACTTCTGTTAAAACATTAAAACTGTCTTAAGGAGATAAAACTTATTTAATCTCCACTTCCAAAAGTTTGCCCTCATATTTCGCAGATGCTTTTCTTGGCAGAAGAAATTTTAGTAAGTTCCCATAAACCTAATTTTTTAGAGTTTTCAGGGAACTTTGCCCTTTTCTGACATTTTTCAGGTCCTATAATCATAAATAACATGCCCCACAGTTCCGATGGTTAGGTTGTTTTGACACACATTGTATTATATTCCACTCATAGTGTCAGAAAAGAGTGATTGTCTGGTGGAACCTTGCCTCTTTCCAAAACATCTGACCGGAGCAGCGTACAGCGTAATCTTGCAGTAAGTGCTTCCTGGCATGATAGAGAGTTCTGCTCACCACACAGTGAGCATGTGGTTTATGCATGACGGGGTCTCAGCCAGCTCTTTGGTCCCAGTGCACTTTTTAACCGAGGTCCGATACTTCCTAAATGCGGCTTATCTTGGCGGTGATTTGGACGTGGTGGGCCTGTGGCTTGGACGCCACACTCTCTGCGCTTTAATCCACTGGACTTCTTCTGGAGGACCATTGATGTACGAGTCACCTGTAGACTCTCTGGAAGGTCTCGTTGCCAGAATTGTTGTTGCTGCGGTCAAGACCAACACCACACCAGGAGTCTGCGAGAGGGTACGGCAGTCTTTCATTCGCCGGAGTCGGCTGTACAACGACTACTACGTGGGAATCCCATACGTCCGGTAAGGACGTGAAGAAGGCCGTAATCATAGAAATACACTAATTAAAATAATTTACACAAACACTTGAAATGAGGACTCGTAATTAATAATAAAACAATAACATTTATTTGGGAAATTCCCTATATCAAAGGACCATTTACTATTAACATTTTACTATACATGTTTACAATATCTCCAATCTCCCAGAAATCATGTTATACTCTTCGAATAATAAGCTCACAATGTACACTAACTACTCGTTATTTACATATAATTTAAATATAATAATCATTCCAAATACTATTTTAAATTGCCATCCTTCTATGGATAAGGCTGACCTAAGTAGATGGTTCTGAGAGTATGCAAAACCTTCATGCTAGAATGTATATAAAGGGACCTAACTCCATCGGACAATTGTGGCTCCAGGGCCATACGGGATTTTCTCTTTGCAAAAGGGTCTGCTCTGCTAGTCGCTCCTTGCGACCGTCTCTAACCAGCACTTATTTTCAAGTCCTTGATTTTAACACTTTTAAAACTTAAATCTTATTCCCTCTGTCTGTCCCCTCTACAAGGTGCTTATGTCTACTATTGGTTAGCCAAATATTAAGAACATATCTCACGACAATATCATTGGCTTGGTTTCCCTTATTGAAATCTAGAAACTAAATATTTATTTCTATTGTGAAATGTTCTCACGTCGACTTTTCCATGACATTCCTTGACCTTTCGGGCCAGCCCAGGTCAGCCCCTTCCACTCGGACAGCATCGGATGCCTCTTGAAATTCAAGCCCACCAGTTCTTCTCCTGCTCCACGTCCGGTACACGTGCGCCCCAGGGACAGTTATACCTTTTACATCGCTGTTTCAGGGACCATCTTCTTATAGGTCCAGTTTCCTCTTCCGAAACTGCAATGTTACATTGTGATTGAAAATTCAATATAACAATGACACACCTGGACGTCACTTTGAATAGCTAATTTGAGTCAATCTCTGATGGGAATGGAAATGGGAAACTCCTAAATTAGTTAAGTCTTATTTTTTCACTGTTGAAGGATTAACGCGGATATGTAACTTTACTCTTTTATGGCACTATGAGTGGAATGCGGTTCTAGGTTCTATTGCAAATATTATTCGTCTTGATATATACTGTCCCCCCTCTTTCCTTGTTGAGAGAGTTTACGATCAAATTGATATATACAGGGTGATTCAAAAGTTCGGAGCAAAAGTAAAACGCTATAAAATATCTATGGATCGGAGAGACATGCGGTTTGTAGATTAATATTCACAGTAGTTGGGGGATTTTGTATGGCATGAAAAAAATAGTTCAAAATCTCGATACTAGGGGGCGCTGCTGGAAAGAAAACAATGCTAGGTAATAATTATGAAATGAGACATTTTACTCGTATTTCAGCATGATTTATAGCTGGAAGTGCTCAATGTGTACAACACCACATTCCAGTACTGAGTGCAGTCGTGGTATTACGCCTGATACATCATGAAACAACATATCAATGGGAATGGCTGCTACCTCCTGCCGTAAGGCGTCTTTCAGTGTTGGTAAGGACTAGATATTTCCTCCATAGACCCGTGATTTTAGGTATCCCCACAACAAAAAATCACAGGGTGTGAGATCTGGGGTCTGGTAGCCCATTCACGTGTGCTATGCCTGCTCAGTAGGTGATCGAAGCCAAACGTTGACCGTAGCAATTCCATCACTTGACGTGCCGTGTGGGGTGGTATTCAATAATGTTTGTGTCTGATCCGAATTTTGCGTTGCGTGAACGATATGCTTAAGTCATCTCCATGGCTTTATCTGCAGATGCGCCCCTAGTGTCGAGATTTTGAACTATTTTTTCATGCCATACAAATCCCCCGCCACGGTGAATATTAATCTGCAAACCGCATGTCTCTCCAACCCATAGATATTTTTATAGCGTTTTACTTTTGCTCCGAACTTTTGAATCACCCTGTATATATACACACACACACACACACACACACACACACACACACACACACACACACACACACACACACAAACACACACACACACACACACACATATATATATATATATATATATATATATACACACACATATATATATATATATATATATATATATATATATATATATATATATATATATATATATATATATATATATATATATATACAGATATATAACGCTCCCTTTTCTTTCATAATTATTATTCCAAATTCCTATTTCATGTCTAGCACGTATTGCAACTATATTAAATTCTATCCCACGCCACTAATATTAACAAAGTCTGTTAGCACTTTCTCCTTTCCTCGACCATACCATATATGGTCACTAATCTTAACGTCTGCGTAAACTTTCTCATATGAAATTGCTTCCCCATTACATTTTTAAAGCATAAAGAATGCAACGGCAGCATGTGCCCATGTCGTCATATTCTATCCTTTCGATGTAACTGTAGATTGCGTGATCCAACACAGACGGCATTGAGATTTCTTGAGAGCTGGTTGCCGGATCTCGTCCTATGTAACTAAATCTGTTTCGAGTGTCATAAAGTAGATTTTTGGTAACCTGAAAACTCTCTTCACTGGACAATTGTAGCTGACGCTCCACACACATATATATATATATAAATATTTATACATATACACACACACACACACTTATATATATATATATATATATGTATATATAATAAAAATAGTATAGGAAATTCCAATGAAAGATTAGAAAAATATATGTGTGTTTGTTTATATATATGTATGTGTGTTTCAGAAATGATTTTATTTACACTGCTCACAAGTGAAATCGCAACACCATGAAGAAATGGATGTATCCTTATGAAATTTACAGAATATAATTGTAACATGGAGATGTGGACTTTATTGACATTAGATCAATATGGAATAGGCCCACCGCGAGCTGCTATTCATGATAGAATACGATGAGACATCCCGTCAGTGAGATGGTCAATGGTGTGCTGAAGGATGTAATTCCACTCAGCATGCAATTGGGCTTGTAATTGAATATGGTTTGCTGAAAATGGGAGTTCTCTTAGTCGGCGACCCATGATGTCTCTGATATGCTCAATTGGCGACAAATCCGTATAATATGCTGGTCAAGGCAGGATATCAAATCCTTGTAGACTATTCATAGTTGTCCGTGCAGTATGTGGCCTGGCATTATTCTCCTGAAAAAGCAGTTCAGGCCTGGTTGACACATGTGGCTGTACCACAGGTTTCACAACGTCAGAGACGTATCGTTGTGCCGTGATACTACCAGAAACGTGGACCAAAGGTGTTCGTCCCCCAATTTAAATACAACCAAAAATCATGGTACCACTTAGGGGGGGGCTGTGTGGCGACAGATATAAAAAGCTTCCTGGTAGCGTTCTTGAAAGCGCCGCCATACGCGAGTACGGCCATCCGGCATGCCAAAACAGAATCGCGATTCATCCGTAAATAGAATGTTTCGCCAATTTGTCGACCAAATGCGTCTCATTCGACACCACGGAGGGCGACGTAACCTGTGAAGACTTTGAAACGGTAGATATCGGAAAGGTCGTCTATCTCGGAATCCTGCGTCATGCAAACTGTTTCGAATTGTTAGCTTCGAAACCACTTTACATGTAGTGTGGGATAAGTATCGTTGTAACATGTCGTACGGCGTGCACGACATTTTGTAATTTCAATTACGGATGCCAACCAAAATAATGAACTATCTAAATGCTGCAGAGGGAGCCAATGACAACACATGCATACATAAACAGTGGTCATCCCCGTCTGCATCAACAACGAATGGTAGATGTGGTAGGGAATTAATGGGGGAAAGAAAAAAGCGCCCCAAACCCGTATTCCAAAATGTTCAGTCGACTTCAAATTTTCGAACGAGCTAACATCATGTTTCTTGGTTTTGTGAAAAAAAAGTATATCGAATGTGAGCGATAAAATGGAAGTTTGTTGCAGTTATGAGATGAGCAACAGTTTCGTACATCATTGAGATTGCACGAATAAGTACTTAACATAAAAGAGTAGAGGTAAATCAACTTTCAATTTGTCACTAATTAGCACGGAAGGCACACTTTTATCGATTATGCAAATAATGAACAATCAGTTCGTAAGAGTAGATTATATTAACGAGTTCTTAGATATTGAGCTAAAAGAACTATTTTGAGTGTCGATTGATTAAAAGAAACTGTTTTAAAAATATATGTCAATTGTATTATGTGTGTAAATATGTATTAATGAAATGTTGTCAGTGTTATATGTCTTATAATAATAGATTTAATAATAGTATCATTACTCAAGATACAATGGATATCTATAACTTAAAATATTAAAATAAATTGATCAATTAAGTCAAGTGTATTTATTTATATTTTGTGTGTTCGTCTCTCCAGTGTTGAGAACCTGGAGCTTACATGCTCCACCCCTAGCGACGGCATCATAGGTAAGTCCTATAGTGGTAATTTTGATAAGGACAATTCTACCATATGACATAACACGGTTGATATGGTAAGCGGCTTCTTCGCAACGCATCTCAGAAGCATACGATTCTCACTTGGTGTGGTATACCTGGAAATTTACTACTTGATCTTCGTGTCGTTTCATTGTCTCTCACGAATCTTAATAGACACCGTTGAATTGTGCTCACATCACGATCCAATAGTTCACCCTGACGTAAAACAATGATTTGTTGCCGTTCCGTTGACAACTGAACGTATGCGGTACGTCGACGTACTCTTGGCATACTGTGATGATTTTTACAAATTGAAACCAATGAAGCTACAATTTAGCTGTGTTATCGTTCCTCCTTGACCTGACGCTTTTATGTTGCTCGGTAAGGTGTTACTTACTATGCGTAACGAAACTGTGATCATTTGCATATATGGTCTTGCTGTTTCCATTGCCTGATTTACATAAAGCTACACTTACAACTTTATGGTGTTGCAATTTCAGTCGTGAGCAGTGTATTATCCATGAAATAGTTTTATTATTCAACATATGTAGATATGTTGTATAATTTGAATGTTGAATATATAAATATAGTTATGTCAAAATCAAATTTTGCACTTTGGTTCTCAATTGGTCAGTTGTTGTTGTTGAGACTCAGACCGTCCGACCTACCAGAAAGGCTCAATTGGTGAGTGTCACATTTAAACGAAATAAGACGATTTCTTTGAAATTGTAAAATTTTCTAATGAATATGGAATAATATTACTGACATTTGCACTGCACTGGAACCGTAATATGCAAGCACCGCAGCCATGAGATGCAAACATGGTGCAATATATGGATCTTATAAAAGCAAAATATGTAATAGTTACAAATAACTGGACTATAAATAAATTGGGGAAAATTATATTTATTTACAATGCTCATAAACTTGCATTTTTAGCGACGTATTGACGCTGCATTATCCATAAAATAATTCAAGTTGTAATTTTCAAAGTAATAATATATCCGTTTTGTATACATGCGTCTCCAGCAAGGGCTCATTTCTTACCGACAAACCTTGTCTTTCTAAAATGTCCAAAGATATCATACGAAAGTTGAAACAATGCCCTCTCATAGAAATTCTGAAATTGATAATGCACAATCAACATATTTTGTCAAAGTTACAGAAGCAGGCATTACTTCATCTTTCAATGCTCCAATACCGATAATTCAATCTGCTTTCGAACCTCGTGATATAAAACCATTTCCAAAAGCGTGTACCAGAAAATTGCTGGTTGGCAAGAAAAAAAAAGGTCCGACAACAATTTTAACGTATACACCTGAAAAAGAAACTGACAGAAGAGTGTCATATGCGAAATTGTAAAAGAGAAAAAAAAAGAAACAGAATAATTTGAAAAGAGCATACAAGAAAAAAAAAATCCAAAACGAGAATCTTGAACAGAACCTTAGACATTAACGATTTTGTTGTAGTTAAATTCCAAAGAAGATATATAAAGGAAATATATATATTATGTAAGGAAAGAAAAAAAAACAATGACAAACAAGGATTTGACGTAAAATTATTGAGATAGGTAACTGATACAAATAAATTTATTTTTCTATGTGCTGCAGATGTTAAGTGATACCTATTTTGAAATAACTGCTATAATGACTAAATTTAATGACTAATGTTATTACATTAAGGATCGCAATCAAAATCCAGTTCTTTTATAGCGTTTACCTTTCATTTCAGGTTATTTAATATAGAATTTACAATTGTTGTACTGATTAACTGACGAATGAAATTTTTTGCATCCTTTGATTGCTTAGTAGTTAAAATATCTCTTACAAATCATTCCCTCTTTCTATCATGTTCTAATACATTTAATTACATCATGTTCTAATGTATTTAATTTATAATATTCAGATAGTATTTTGAACACTTTACAACAAAGTTGAAAAGTGTTGATGACTTTTTTCATTCTGTCTGTCCGTTCGCACGATAACTGCCGTAAAAGTGGCTTTATCAAAATGATATTTTAGTATGTTGTTCAGACGGTCTGTGGGACTCATGGGAATATAAATGAATAATATCCCCCAATTAGTTTTGGACTGAATCCGGGTTGAAAAAATGAAATACAATGAACCCGATGGGACCTAATTTTTCAAATATTTTTTAAGTGAATTTAAAATTCACAAATTCCTTCGAAAGTTTCAGGAAATATTTAAATTATTCCATAAAAAATATGAAAAAAGTTTCAGCAAAATATATTCAATAGTTTTAAAATAAAAATTAAAATAATAATTACACCCATATTATATGAAAAGATCACGCAACCCACTTCAAAATAAAATATGGCATCCATCTTGTATCAAAATTGTGATTTTTAAAGTTATTTTTAATTTATATTTAGTGGTGTAACCGTCCTAGAACCACTTTATATTTGCTTAATTTCTGTGAATCTATATTCTGAAACAACGCAATTACATTATATTTGAGTTTAAATGATCAATGCCATCCATTTGGTGTCAAAATCGTGACTTTTAAAGTTCGCTTCAATTTATGTTTAGTGTTGTACGCGTCCTAAAACCGCTTTATTTTTGCTTAATTTCTGTGCATCTATATTCTGAAGCATCCAATTACATTATATTTGAGTTTAAATGATCAATGCCATCCATCTAGTGTCAAAATCGTGACTTTTAAAGTTCTTTTTAATTTATGTTTAGTGTTGTATGCGTCCTAAAACCGCTTTATTTTTGCTCAATTTCTGTGTATCTACATTCTGAAATAACACAATTACAATATGTTTGTGTTTAAATGATCATCAAACTTTGATTATTTCACTTATGATACTCCTGATTTTCACTTATGGAGAATATAAACACATAAAGATGTAGGATGAGTTGTATAAGAATTGCTGAATTTCTTTAACACAAAATTATTTAGCTCTGGAGTCTGCAATATAGCTGATATAAATGAAACATTCATTTATTTTACATGGAGAACAGACGATTTTATAGTAGACTTTTTCGATGAAGTTTTAAGCATAGAGTTAAATTACTTTTACCTCCACGGTTTTAAGTGTTTAAATAAAATAAATTATTATAGTATTGTGATGTATGAAAGGAATGGAATAAAAGCGTATAAATTGAAATATTTACAGCTTTTACATAGAGCCAGGCGATTTATATTTCATTGACGTCATTTGAATAAAGTTCATTTTTTTTTGTTGAAGTTTTAAGTTTTCAAATGTAATGAATTATTGTAGTATTGTGATAATTAAAAAAAATATTACCGCTGAATGTATCGCATTTTGCAGATGTTTAAATAAAATTGCATTGCAGTTGGAAAGTGTTTCATAATCAATGCTTTATTCATTATTGATCTTTCTTGTTTAGAAATTCCCTTATCAAGGTTCTGTAGTCATCTTCATCACTGTCCCTTTCAACCTATACATGGGGGTTGAAAAGGACATTGATAAGAATATGGATAACACAGGCCGCCGGACTCACCCGAGGGCATGAGTAGCAAAGTAAGCTGCGGATTGATAAGAATGTGTAAAACCAAATATTTTCTATCGAAATATTTATTCAATTTTCGGGTTTTTTTCATTACCAATGTAGAAATGTTTTTGCTTTAAAATGCACATGGAAATTAAAACATATATTGAAATATTTTAATCACAACAATATGAATATAAAATGTCCCTTTCGTTCCTCCCAGTTTGGAAGCGTTAAAATTCTACAGTATGTTTCACTAGAGGTAGTTCATCCCAAAGAACCAACTATATTTTTGTCACGCTATATAGTGATATGCCGTTTGGTATACGATTGACCTTGGTGTTTGAGAAATGCTCTGTAGTGGTGATGACCTATTGTGACACCCCTGTCAGATGGCTACTTGAATGTGCATGACACTGTGCGAGGAGTGGGACTTGATTGTAAAAGTATATTGGATAACAAATTGCTAACATTCTTGGATCGATTTGGGGGTGAAACAATCTGTAATTCTACAACAGACATGGGTACCCGTCAAATCAAAGTCCAAGTTTGCCTAGAATTATTTGACTTTGCAAGCTATTGAAAACGGGATTAAATCGGCCAAGAGCGGGACAGAAAGACAGACAAGAGCGAAAGACAGAAAGACAGACAAGAGCGGGACAGTCAAGAGCCTTGTCTATGCATTCATGCTTGTAGTGGTTCGGAATCCACTTTAAACAGTAGCTCTTGATCAAATTTGCCTTCATATGCATAAACGGACCAATAAATCGCATATATTATCCAATCCTACTCGTATAACGACAGGAGTGTGGGAGGATAAGTGTTGGTTTTCGAGAATGCGTTGTGAGATCCGGTGAAATTTTAATCAGAGGATAAACGGATTTTTTAGCGATTGAAAATAGGTATTGTGTAAGTATTTTAATATAGACGTGCTGTTGTTTTTAATTAACAGCAGTTATAAAGCTGTCAACAGCTGTTGATTTTAATCAACAAATCAACATTCGGTTTGTGCCAAAATATACCGTTTATAGCACATCAAAAGAGCATATTTAAGGCGTACTGCGCCCGCACAGAGGGGGAAAATCGTACCTAAGACGTATCAAAGGAGCTCATTCAGGGCGTATCAAAATATTTTCTTTGGAGCGTACCAAAAGAGCTTATTTAGGGCATATATGAGTAGCTTATATAGGGCGTATCAAAATAGTTTGTTTAGGTCGTATCAAAAGAGCTTACTTAGGGCATACCAAATGCAATTACATAGTACGTATCAAAATAGTTTATTTAGGGCGTATGAAAGTGCATATTTAAGAGTATAAAAAGAGTTTTTTTATGGTGTGTTACGCGAGTGAAAGATGTATTTATGACGTAATATTCAAACTTATTAGTGAGTAGCGTATAATAATAATAAAGCGCGAATAATGAATAAGGCGTGCTTAGGTGTATAGTTAAGACGTATTGCACCCTCTATGCAGTGGATAGCAGCCGTGCATATGTTCGCGCAGTGGGTGACAATACCTTTGCAAAACTGAAATAAATGAATTCAATTAATCCCTGTTTTAAATCTCAACGCAGTGTACATATGCCACTTCTTTGTATGACAAACAAGCTTTATGTTTCCTATAGAACAATTTTCTTTATCTTTCAGAACAAATACGTGCATATATTTACTTTCCCTACCACACATGGTGATGTATAGGGAAATTATTGGAATCGTGTCGATAATCACAACTCGAGTTTTCGACAGATCCACACGTTTTGGGACCTCTAGAACACGAAAAATCTATTTTTAGCGTGACGTCTGTGTGTGTGTGCATGTATGTGTGTGTGTGTGTGTGTGTGTGTGTGCGTCTCCACTTTAATGAAAAACTAATTGACCAAATTTCATACAATTTTATAGGTGGGTTACCCTGATGTGATTAGATTTTTGGTACGATTCTGGAAAAAGAACCTGTCCATTTTTTCGAAATGGTCCGCAAACATCATTACAATTTAAAATAACAGACTATGTAGGCTCAAATGTTTCAATTAAATGCTTGTTTTTAATGTAATTTTTGACGGTGAAAATAATTAAACCAACCCCCAATACTGTATAGGACTAGCAGTTCTAGAGATATTTTAGTTTTTTTTCATACTTTAAATACGCAGCCTTTGAAAATACGACCAGTTACCACATGAAAACGAGAACTGAATTAAAAGTTCGAATTCTTTATAATTTTAAATAATTCGTGTTAATTTCGGTATTCAAACTCACTTTAATGAATTATTAAGGATATAAAGAGAAAATGATTTTGAGTGTGTAGGAAAAGTCATATACTGCCCACATCAGATTTTCTATAGTGTAAAAAGTGAACTTTGGATTGAACTTGGTTTTCCGCGCCGTAAAGATAGTGTGGATCTTTTTACGCTACTACTTTTATATTTGAAACTTTCAAATAGAATTTTTAATACCAGAAAATTCTAATATGTTTTAAAAACTTGTGAAATAAACACGAAACTATATTTTCTATTCAGAAAATTAAAATATGCTTATACTTTTTTCGTATTTATCTCTGCATACTTCTTTTGAAATCTGTCACCAAGTTTCGGTTTATAGGCATTTGAAAATATGGCAATTCCTATTGATTTTTACTCACTTAAACGCCATCTAGTGGAGGACGACCAAATGGCAGATGCTTTTGAAAACGAGACAAAGAATTGTCACTAAAAGAGAAAAGGAAAAAGGAAAAAAAATGCAGTGCTGTAGAAAAAAAGATCGGGAACTTAACACAATGGACAGATGTCCCAAGCACAAAAGATTCTAACACTATGAATAAGAAATTGTATTTCTACTTTTCTGGATAAAGCTTCTTCATTTTCTAAATAGGATATGCAACTGAAAGGAAAATAAAGACTTAATTTATTATTAATACGGGTTTCGGTGAAGTTGCAAAACGAACGCGTACATGGGCATTTTTCTCACAGCTCAAATAAATGTCAACTGATAATAGGCAGATTTCCCGAAAACACTTGCTCCTGACTTTATGTTATCTAATTTAATGAACGATCTTTTGTGTGGTGTTATAATGATGCAATATAAAACCTCTCCCATCTGGTACTGAAGCCATTAAAGTGTAACAGGAAAAACGTATCTTAAATTTATGTAATCACTTCAAAAATTTTTTTGTTTCATGTTTTCAGTCATATTGATTGATTAAACTTGCATATTTTTATATGCAAGTTTCCTTGCATATTATTCTTGCATATAAAAATATTTTTCATGAATTCTTAAAGTATTTTTTATATTTCACATGCAACTCCACAGAGCTTTTGAATACAAATATTTTTGATATGAAAACAATTCACTAATATATATATATATGGAAAATTTTACTTTTTCTGCTACGCATTGAAAGGGTTAGAATGGTATCAAAAATTTAAAATCGTGTTTTCAATGAGCTAATATGTTTTGAATACCACAGAATACGTATCACCTATTTTAAAAACGTAAGTTTCCCTTATTCTTAGTTATTTGCAATGCATGTATTCGAAAATGATCTCTCCGAATATAATGACATTTTACAAGTCATTAGTTGTTATCTTGGTGCTAAATAGATTTTAATATTATTTTAAAAAAATAATTTGACATTTTTTAAATGGAGCCCAAAAAGTGTCGAAAATATTGAAATAACAGACAAATAATATATTAATCGAATGCTTGTTTTATACGTAATTTTAATATAACGAAATAAATAAAACTACCATTGCGTTTATAACATATCATGTGGCCACCACATGACTTTCGCTACACACTTAAATTCATTTTCTTTTTCATAATGCATTACATTGGGTTTAACTTTACAAAATAGCACCGATACTTGTTTGAAATATTACCGAATTCACAGTTTTAAAACACTTTTTGTTCATATGGGGACTAGACAAATTTTGAAAATGACAGGCCAATAATTTATCTGAATAACGGTTTGTCCTATAGTAATAGGCTTGATATTGTTATTTTTGCTTTTAGACGTCAGGTACTATAACAGCATTTAATTTATACATTTCATCATATCTAGTATTAAACAATATTTCAGATTTTAATGATTTTTGCTAGCCATTTTGCATAATAAAAAGGTTCTATTTCCACGAATTGTACCAAAATTTAATTAGCACTAGTTTATTCCACACCTGACTTATATCCCAAATTTTGTAAAATTTTAAGGAATAGTTTTTGAGATAGAGTTACATAGACAGGCACACAAACGTCACGATAGTTTTTCGTACTCTAAAGTGCCTGAAACGTGGAGATCCTTCTAATATTCGAGTTCCGATTTTTGACACGATTGCAACATTTTCCCTGTACATTACCATGTATTGTAGGGAAAGCAAAAATGAATTGGAGTCTGTAGAGCAAATGTGAGCTATTCATAATCTATTTTTATATAAAAATTTAAATTGTTAAATCAAACTTTCACATATCATTGCAATGCATTAATAAGACTAAAATAATTTTTGTAAGTATTCAATTTTAACTGGTCTGTTCTAGGACGTATGAATAGTGTATGGGTGCTCTAATTTGTAAGTACAAGTTTGTTTTATAAACAAATGGCATTTCGCCGCTAATAATGAACACCAATAGAAACTCATAATTTCTCCTTACTCAAGTAAAGTGTAATTACTTTTTAATTATTTTTACTGTATTATTTGGCGTTCATTTCAACAATCAATTTAGCTTATGAATAATTTTATTTACCTGGAACAATACTCACAAAATTAAATACTCACCCATTTTTTTTTGCACTTATATACTGAAAAGCCTACTCAATGCCTTTTTACTTTCCTTATATACATAGTATAATGTATAAGGAAAGTATTGTGACGGGGTCGAAAATTCGAACTCGAGTTTTTGACTAGAGAGCACGTTTCAAGCATCCCTGAAAGCGAATTAGACGTTTTTAAGGTGGTGCCTCTGTGTGTGCCAGTGAGTCTTTGGAGATGATATCTCACAAACAAATGAAAGCGATTCGAACAAAATTTGGTACACAAATTACAATCCGCGAATGCTGGAAGTCTATTGTTTTAAAACACTATCGAATGTTCAGAACCTCACTGAATGTTCGAGTGAAATTTTGATAAAATCATCAAAAATGCAAAACCTTTCCTAAAGTTATGCAAATAGTCATACCTTATGTAATTTTATCATTAGAAAACGATTGCATAAACGCTAACATGAACCATTCTCGAGATATTGCACATTTTTCATATAAATGTATCAAGAAATCACATAAAATAAAAAATATTAACTTTTGTGAAATATGTTCACTTTTCATATGTAATATCAAGCGATAAATTTTGTTACATCATTCTCGTGGATCTAGCTAGTTCCATTAATTGGAAAAAGATACTTTGGGTAATATTTTGTATTTGAACGCCACTAGTCATTTATCTGCTGCAAGAATAACTTATTTCTCTGTCAATAACGTTTGGCGAGATTTGGCGACGAATTTAGCGCAATGTCTCCAATTTGCCGACTTTTATTAATATTGCCAAATTAAAGAAAATGGTGCTTAATTGATAAAAATGACGCTAAATCAATGAAAATGACGACTAATTGCCGATATATCAATATCTTGAAAGGAATTTAAGAATCTACGAGTACTATAATAATAACTTATTTTTCTGTCCGTAAAGTTTGGATAAAATTTTGGTGACAAATTTTTCGGAATATCTCCAAATTGGTGACTTTTTAAATGTTGCCAAATTGATGAAAATGACACCCAATTGATAAAATTCGCCAAATGGATGAAACTGACGCTGAATCAATGAAATGATGACTAATAAATGAAAGTTCAATATCTTGGAAATATCATAAGAATAGACTGTATGAATAACTCAATTCTCCGTCTGTTCGACGTCCGTAATGCTTGGTGAGAAATTTAGCGGGACGTCGCTAACTTGGCGATTTTTTTAAATGTTGATAAGTTGACAAAAAATTTACGGAATTGATAAAAATTACGCTAAATGAGAAGTAACATTTCGAAAATTCAGATTTCTATCATATAATGGGAATACATTCTGGTATATAAGAAATGCTCTTCTCTCCTTTTATATGTAACACTTGATGATACATTTGGCAAACTTAGCGAATGATCTAACAAAGAATCGCCAACTTTAAGGATATTTCGTCCCAGACTGACGAAAATTTCAACAAAATTCCAAAAATGACGCTAAATTAATAAAAATTAATAATTATTATAATTAATAAAAATGACTCGTTGATGAATTAATTATAAAATATTTTAATATATAGACTATATCGCTTATTGAGGATGCTATCAATATTTATAATTGTATATTTAGAGTTGTGTGAAATATAACTAATTGGGTACTTTGAAATAGTATTATATATTGCATCCGGAAAATCGCCAAGTGTTCAATTCTACGTTAAAAAACACAGTATCATGGATCTTATACATTATTACTTTCCTTATATACATAATGTATAAGGAAAGTATTGTGACGGGGTCGAAAATTCGAATTCGAGTTTTCGA
Source organism: Amaurobius ferox (assembly GCA_951213105.1). Taxonomy (NCBI): domain Eukaryota; kingdom Metazoa; phylum Arthropoda; class Arachnida; order Araneae; family Amaurobiidae; genus Amaurobius; species Amaurobius ferox. The sequence continues at coordinate 24,775,322 of OX578141.1, forward strand.
CGGGAGAGCACGTTTCAAGCATCCCTGATCACGAATCAAACATTTTTGAAGTGATGTCTGTGTGTGTGTATGTGTGTGTGTGTGTGTGTGTGAAAGTATGTGTGTGTGTGTGTGTGTCAGTGAGTCTGTGGAGACGATAACTGACGAACGAATGGACCGATTCGAACCAAATTTGGTACAAAAATCACAATCCGTAAACACTGGAAGCCTATTGCTTTTATATGCAATCGAATGTTAAGAACCCCCCCTAAATTTTCGAATGAAATTTTGAAAAAATCGTCAAAAAATCAAAACCACTAATAAAGTTACGCAAATAGCCATTTCTTATGTAATTTTTCATTAGAAAACAATTGACATAAATTTTAGATCGCTAACATGAACCGTTCTCGAGATATTGTTCATTTTAAAAAAAAATTATCAAAAAGTCATATAAAAAAAATTCCTATTGAGAAACATGTTCACTTATCATATGTAATACCATGCGATAAATTGGGTTACATCATTCTCGTGGAACTAGCTCATTCCATTCATGAAAAAATATACTTTCAGTAATACTTTTGTGTTTGAACGCCAATAGTCATTTATCTGCTGTAAGAATAACTTATTTCTTAGTGCATAATGCTTGGCGAGATTTTGGCGACGAATTTGGCGGAATGTCACCAACTTGGCGACTTTTTGAAATGTTGCGAAATTAACGAAAATCTCGCCAAATGGATAAAAATGACGACTAATTGTCGAAAATTTAATATCTTGGAAAGAATATTAGTATCTACTATAAGAAAAACCTACTTTTCTTTACTGTAAAAGTAGTAAATTAATTACATTATATAAGGAAAGTCATGTGTTGCCCACATCAGATTTTTTTTGACTGTAAAAGGAGCAAATTTATTGCATTGTATAAGGCAAGTCATGTGTTGCCCACATTATATTGTTTATTTAACAATGGTGGGGGTTTTACGAATTTTATATTAGGTGAAATGCTTAGTGTATTATTGGATAAACAATCGGCCAATCTTTCAACATGTTATTAATTAAATATATGGGTCATTGGATATGCTGAATTATCGATTCACCCTCCCATTCTTATGGAAGAGCTCTCCGATTAAAGTAGTAAACCAGATATAGATGTCTGCAATGAAATTATAATTTTTGAAATATGGAAATTCATGTAGCATGCACATTTTCCATGTGTTAAAATAAAGCTACTAGACAGTAGCTGTAAACAAAATATTGAACAGTCGTTTGTACAAGAAAATAACTGAATCGCTCATTTGTAAAAGGTGCAAGCCCAAAAATGTACAATTTGAGTAAATAACAAAAACATTTCTACTCGAATGCTTGATAAATGATTCAAAATCCAAGATATATAAAATGTTAATTCTTATCAGGTTGATCAACTGTACTCATAAATTTTAAATTAGTTTTCTATATTGGGGGTGTTCGACTTAATGACATGTTCATGACTAAAGCTCTTTTCAAAATCAAACATTTTTACTCGATCGTTTAATTAATTTTTTAAAATCCAAGATACATAAAATATTATTCCTTATCATGCTGATTTATTATGTTCAATAATTTTAAAGTTTTTTTTATATGGTTTGAATTAGACTCCATGAAATGTTCATGACATACGCTCTCTTCAAAATCTAACATGGTTACTAGACCGTGTAATGAATTATTAAAAATACGAGATATATGAAATGTTAACCCTTATCAAGTTGATCAATTTTTCTCAATAATTTTAAATTATTTATTTTATATTCGTTGAGTTAAACTCAACAAAATGTTCATGAAAATGAAATGTTCATGTCCTTCAAAATCAAGCATGATAATATTGTTTATTTTTTGTAATATTCTAATATTATTATTAATAATAGGAAAAATAAAAAGGTATTGGAGGTTTCAAATAAATATTAATGTAATAAAAATGAATTATGTTTACATTAAACAACATAATGTATGTTTTTAACGAGTTAATGTGATGTTAATCAACGGCGTCGGCGTTTGATTCGTAATCGGTAGTCGTAGTTTCCCATACTGGAATAAGATGGGAACGGAGATGAAAAAATATGTTATCGATATTACCTCTAATCTGGCAGTGAGCAACATTTAATTTGAAAAGGGAACAAACTCAGCGATAAAGAATATGGATGTACAAAGTAATGATTTCCACCTTCACCACTATATTTATATTTTCTAAAATGTTATTTGCTACAAGACGATCTGATAATCTGCTAAAAAGTTTTTTGACATTGACATTAATAAAATATTGTTGCCATATGCCATAAATAGCAACAACATGGTGGTTTAAATGATGTATATATCTTATTTGAGAGCGAATTTATTCTGTTTTTCGAATTTCTGCAGCATCTCAAGTTTTATTAAACTATTCTCTAAAATGATTTATATATATATATATATATATATATATATATATAAGACCTTTGTAGAAGGGTAGATATTTTTATAAAGACCTTTGCTAGAAGGTCTAGTCCTTGAAACACACGTATCAATTTCCAAATTTAAATTACAGAAGAAACACATGTTTTGTGGAATATAACTGTAGAATAATAGCTAGGTAGGAATAATAGCTAGGTAGGCATAACAGCTGGTAAGAATAATAGCTAGGTAGGAATAAAAGCTGGTAGGAATAATAGCTAGTTAGGAATAATAGCTAGGTAGAAATAATACCTAGGTAGGAATAATAGCTAGGCAGGAATAATACCTAGGTAGGAATAATACCTTGAGACGAAAATGGATATTTGATTGGTAATTTAAGAATGTCCTTTAAACGGTTATCTCGTGTAATTGGCTAACACTTTACACCAAATTGACATATAATTTTAGCAATTAGCTTCTAATTTTCTATGGAATTTCCCAACGTAGTATTACAGGATTTTCATCGATGAAAGACAGTAGTGAGTTGCTTTCAGGATATGATTCTCAGTCATATCATTCGTTTATAAAGTAATTCTAATCTTATAAAATGTTCCCCCAGAACTCCTTCCCCTTCGTATCTATCTCCGTTATGTGTCTATTAAATTATTTTTTAGTCAGAAGCAGAGGAGAGTTATGTTTATGATTTCATCTCGGTACCGAATAACACGGGGTTCATTTCTTTCGGGGACAGTTTTTGGAAATGACACAGTGCGATTATAATTATAGAACGTCAGGTAGCATTTTAACAAATATACGCATAAGTGGAAGCTATTTCAAAACATAGCTAAGATATGCGGAATCCTATTTTTCAGACATCTAGATAAATTGATATTTTAAGCCTTACTAACCCTAGGCGCACCTTGAAAGTTACATATAATTAAACCGAAATTAAAATTATCAATCTTATATGTGTAACACATGATTTTCCTTATATAATGCAGTGATTTCACCTTTTTTCATGGCGAAATAAGGATGTACAAGATCTACGGCCTCATGTTTTAACATTTAATTGCGCATTAATATTTAGTGCATTTCTGGATGTTAATCTGTAAAACTATTTCAAAATACCAATCTAACTTATATTTTGCTACAATCTAACTTCACAGTGAGAAATATTACTAGCATTCTAAGCGATTATGTCCATATATTAAAATATTTTAATAATTAATTCTGAAGTTGTCGTCAATTTGGTGTCAGTTTTGCTAATTTGGAAACATTTTCGTTAGGTTGTCACCATTTAAAAAATCGTCAAGTTGGCGATAATACTCCAAATTAGTCGTCGAGGTCGCTAAATTAGTAGCCAAATATTGCCGATGGAGGGTGAACATATTGGACATACACTATTTTATGCATTTTTTTTAGTATTTTTATGTATTTTTTTACTTTTTCTGTATTACTTTTTATTTTTCTTTATGTATTACTTTATGTAATTACTTTATGCATTACATTTTATGTATTTTTTAGATACATTTATTTTAAAAACTTAAAATGTCTCGATAACAGTTTATACTAGCGTTTAAAAGTTTGTACCATTTTTTTTAATGAAAACTTACGCTTGAAATAAGAGGTTTTTATCATTATTAAAATCCTGATTTTTTAATGATCTTTTTAAGATTTTATTCTTAAATTTGGGAGACTTCCGAACATTCGATTGCGTTTAAAATCAATAGGATATTCACTAATCGTATCAAATTATATTCGGAACGGATTATCCATTCGTGAGATATCGCTTTCACAAACTCGTGAACACACACACACACACACACACACACACACACACACACACACATATATATATATATATATATATATATATATATATATAATATATATATTCTATGATTTGCTTATTACCAAAAGAAAAATTCTTAATGTTTATTTATACGTCACTGACTTAAATGTAATTGACGAATCAAAACAAAATACTAAAATAAACAAATATCGTATCCTGAATTTCACTTATCTGGTCATTAATGATCCAAAGGTTAATACTATTTTAAAATCGGTATCCACTTTCTTTCCAGTCAAACATGTAAATCCTAAAATTGCTTTTAATTGCTATTATGCTATATTTTCAATTACAATCAAATAGACAAATTAATCGATATTAATAAAAATTATGAATTGGATAAAGAGTCCTACTGCCACCGTCAATTAGAAAAATCAAATATTACGTAGCTTTACACCATGTGCATGTTATAACGGGAAATCTAGATATTATTAATTGTGATACACTTATGTTATCGGGCACTAAGTACAGTATACCTGCTAATTAATAAATGAACTAATTTGGAAAGATTTATATCGTGACTTAAATCAATTTATCTATAAAATTAGCTGTAAATATCAAATCCCAGAAGCCTTCAAACTCTGGAGTGTTTTAATAAAACAATACTTTAATAACTATATATTTGTATAATAAAAGCATTAATAAATCATATAAACTTAGTTCAATCAAAAAGATATTAAAGAAATTAAAAATAAATGTTATTACTTATGTGGATAAAACTACTAGTAACTACTCTATCATTTATAAATATTATTATATATGTATCCTTAAGTCACATATTCTTAATAATTCTGTTGATAATTTACACAATACTAGTTTTAAAATCTTATCTAACAGAATTTCAGCTAGGTAACAGCAAATCCATTTAATAAATAGTAATACTATTAATATTATATATAATTTATATTATATATAATTAACATTCCATATCTTGTTCTAGTACCAAATTTTCATAAATCCCCTGTAGCTTTTCGAACAATTACTAGTGGCATAATTCTTACCTTACTAATGCTGATAAATTATTACTAAAATTTTTAAATGAAATTTCTTTGTCAGATGACATTTCAATAATTAGTCATATTGTGAAAAACAGTTTTGAATTAGTTAAGAAATTAAAAACTCTTACTAATGTCCATAATATATTTACCCATAATTTTAAAGATTTGTTTAATAATATTGATATAGATGATCTTTACAAAATTATTTTTCACTCTCTATAAGAATTATATTCAATATGGTAATTATTTTTTTAAGCAACAATTTGGTATCCCACAAGGGGTGTGTGCCTCAGCATTATCGGCTAATCTATATGTATACTTCTATGATAAAAACTATATAAACACGGTTTGCATAATATGCTCATATGTAAATATTTAGATGACATATTATGTGTATCGCATAATAATAACTCTATTGTATTTAACTTTTAACCTAATTATTTACAATTAAATGTAAGTAACAATGATTCTAATATTGCAAACTTTTTAGATTTAAATTTAGGTTTACAAAAAAATATAATCTGAATATAAACTAAATTTCAGTGAAATAAAAGACTAAATTTCAATTTTAATACTTCTAAAATTCAACATTTTAAATCTTGTTTGCATATATCAGTGTTTAGAAATATTATATTTAACTAGGTCCTTAGAATAAATAAAATTTGTGATGGCAATTATAAATTAGCGCATTTTATAGAATTATTAAACACTGCAACTAATAATGCGGATCCTCCCAAATTCGTAATTGAAATTATCAACTACCCCTTGATATTTTTCAAGAAAACATTTCCAATTATGGCAACTACTAATTTATATAATAATAATAATAATAATAATAAACACTAAATAATATTATTAATTATGTGAGTATATAAATATGAAAAATCCCCTTTTGTAATGGTGTTAGTGACATACTCGTTTATTCATTTCTCATGTGCCTCCCTTTAATAGCAAGATTTAACAGCTATGATTCATCCTGTTACCTTACCTTAATTGTGATTGTCCTGTCTCTAACTTTAACTCCCTGAATGGGTTTCAATGGAGGTCCCTTCAACTATTTGTTCCCTTCTGATTCCATGGTTTATTTTACTTCTCTTCCTCCCGGACGCATCTCAAGTTTCTTTCATTCAGTCTCAACTGCTCACTTTCATACCACGTATATACAGGATTCCTACCCCGTGGTTCATGGTAATACTTGATTTCTTAATAATATTTCAATATTTTCCTCTATTAATGCTTGTAGTTTTCGCTATGTTATATATTGTAACTTACTATGCCATATCTGAAAGAAGCATTTGTTTGGGTTAATTAGGGTTAGATGCTCAGACCTGATGAAGAGTATAGTCTAATTGACTTTCAAATTAAGCCGCTGCTGTTCATTTCTATTTACGGAATGGTAGCCGTGGTGTAATTGCTTTGGTGATTTTATTGTTTTCGTATTTCGCAATATCTTGGTATTGATTATTATTCCATCTTTCTAATATATATATATATATATATATATATATATATATATATATATATGTGTGTGTGTGTGTGTGTGTATACGTAAAGATAGACACGTCATTTCAGAAACGTTTGAGTTGAGTTCAGGAATGGTTGAAATGGGCTCTCAAATACTCGAATTCGAATTTTGAATCCGGTCATAATATTTTCCCTATATATTACACTATGTATGCAGGTAATGTAATATACATTGTATTATATATGTACGGAAAAACAGAAAACCATTAAATACATTACCTGAATATGCTAAATCTGTCATCTGCTACTAGTTTTATTGCTATATATCTAGTTTTTATTTTATATAAACTACCAAAGATTTTTACCCGAAACGGAAACGGAACAATCAATTACTGGAGTTTTCAAGATAAAAGAAACATTTGCATTTAAATTAAGAATTTAGACACTAAAGTATAGCGAAGCACTAGTGAATGGAATTATATCACTGTGTCAATATAATTGATGTGTCTTAATTAGTGTCGGATAGTGGAAAATATCCACTGTCGCTGTAGAAGCCCCCAATCTTCAAACCTTGGGGATTTCACTGTATTGTTTAAAATGGCAAATATTGATTGTTTGATAAGGAATTAACGTTTCAACTATGTTAATAAAACTAAATTAAGGAATTCATATTACTTTATGGGATTCTAAAACCGCTTGAAGTACGATACGTTGCATGATATTTCAATGGGTATAGCTGGCAAAATAAAATCCGAACACCACTCAAACGCAAATTCAAGAGCAATGTGTGATTACTCCTTCCACAAATGCCAATAGTCCAAACTTTGCATTCTACTGCAATTTTGAAATTTGTCTTTTGAGCAATTTCCATCGAAAATCAATGGATGCTCCTCCAAAAGTTTTAAATTCATACAATTTTAAATGTAGTTCTGCATTTCACTAAGTACTGAAAGGAATGAATTAAAATATTGCACACCAAGAATGTATCGATTGTTGAAAAAATTCAAGTACGTTTCAATTTATATTTTTTTCAAATATGATAATTGAGGCGCTGATAACTCCACTTACATGTAGGCTGCTAACATGTAACACACATTCATTCAAATAAAAAAGTAGTGGAATTCCATCACACACATAAATAAATGGTTTAAACTACTAATTTTATTTGCATTTAAAAGTATGTGCAATTACATATACAGTCATTACATAAATAAGCATTTTAAATCGTCCGAACTAGTAAGCATTCTTGACTTTGCAAATAGTGATTTTTCCAGCAATAGTGTAAAAAGTCAAACGTTATTAGTCAGATCGTCCTTATAGGATAAACAGGAGGTATTGTAAAGAATAAAAATAAGAAGATATAATAAAATGAGCTCAAAAAATTTTTGTCACACTCTGGACTTGCCCCGACCATCCAAAAAGCTACTCATGTCCTAGAACGAGTCAGTCGGTCTGGGTTTTCGACACTCTGGACTCGTGGCCGTCCAAATAGTTGCTCTATGTCCTCGGATGAGTCGGACGGTCTCGATTTTCAACACTCTGAACTCAGTTACCTTACATCTTTCTGGTAAATCGGACGGTCTGCGTCTCAACAACAATAACACTCTGGACTCGATGTATTGCATTTGTAGACGCCACTTAGTGCGCACATGATCCTTCTCTTGACGTCGGAAAGATTGTTTTTGGCTTTGTTTTGGTCAATCAAAATTATTTTGTTCAAGCACTGAAGTCAATTAGCAAGTAAAGTCGTTCTTGATGAAAATGTGTTCAGGTCATGTTGAGGGGTAACATTATACTTTGGTCTCACGCTCCTAGTCGATCAGATCAATTGGGTTCCCATTAGCTAGCCTCATCACTGGTAGTGGATGGTAGTGGATTGGTTTTGGTAAGCACCACATTAGTCGTTTGTTCAAGCACTCAAGTCGTCCAGCAAGTGAAGTTTTTCTTGATGAAAATTTGTTCTGGTCATGTTGAGAGGAAACACCATACTTTGACCCCTTGCTCCTGGTAGATCAGATCATTTGGGTACTCATTAGCTAGCCTTGAGCACTGGTAGCGGATTGGTTTTGGTGACTTCCACATTAGTCATTTGTTCATGCACTCCTCAAGTCATTCAGCAAGTGAAGTCGTTCTTGAAGGAAATTCGTTCTGGCCATGTTGAAGGGTAACATCAGAGTTTGGTCCCTTGCTCTCGGTAGATCAGATCATTTGGGTACTCATTAGCCAGCCTCGAGCACTGGTAGCGGATTGGTTTTGGTATACTCCACATTAGTCGCTTGTTCAAACACTCAAGTCATTCAGCAAGTAAAGTCGTTCTTGATGAAAATGTGTTCTGGCCATGTTGAGGGGTAACATCATACTTTGGCTCCTCGCTCTTGGTAGATCAGATCATTTGGATACTCATTAGATAGCCTCGATCACTGGTAACGGAAGCGAATTGGTTTTGGTAAACTCCACATTAGTCGTTTTTTCAAACACTGAAGTCATTTAGCAAGTGAAGTCGTTCTTAATGAAAATGTGCTCTGGCCATGTTGAGGGGTAATATCATACTTTGGTCCCACGCTCCTGGTAGATCAGATTATTTGGGTATCCATTAGCTAGCCTAGAGCACTGGTAGCGGATTGGTTTTGGTAAACTTCACATTAGTCGTTTGGGATCTAGCCGGGGTGAGAAGTCCGGTGTTTCAGCTCACATTCCCCCCCAATAAATTTTGCTCCAAAAATTAATATTGGTTAAATATATTTACATTTTAAAGTACCACAGCGCTTTCAGACATCATAATGTCCTGATTGTGAACATTATGATGTTTGAAAACGCTATATCAGGGTGATGGTTTTAACACACAGTTTACAGATCTTGTTGTCTTTGACAGAAAATATACAAAATAGTTTTCAAATTAAAAAAATTCCAAATACAAAATACACTTAAAATACGAAATGCATTTTTAAAAATTTAAATATCGCTGTGTATTGGACTAAATTGGAATTTTAAATGCAAATCAACATTTGCCTATACATTTTAATGCAAAAATAAACAAACCTTATATTTGTTAATTTTTAACATTGGCATTTTAAAAGGATTAGAATGTATTGAAAAGTATGATTTAAATGAATCTAATTGGCATTTTAAATTTCCAAAGTAATAAAATAAAAATAAATAAGGAAAATAATTTAATCTATGTGAGAACACAATTCATATAACAGACAAAGATACAATAGAAACAAGAAATTTTTGAAGAAACTTTTATATGGTGGCAAATGGTTTGGACACTTCATTTTTGACTCAACTATTAAGCGTTTCAATTCTATTTTGCATACATATTTCTTACCGTCATATGAATTTTCATAAAAACTGGAACTGACAACTCCAAACCGGAAATGGATATCCTTAATGACCACCAAAATAATTTAGAATTCAATGCTGAATCCATATCAGTCCACATTTAAGTTTTATCTATAGCCTTTAATATATAGATGTTTCAAAGAATTATTTGAACCGAAAGTGAAAAAAAAAGCAAAGTGGAAAAACAAGCAGTATTGGAAATCTTTAGTGAACTGTAGCGAATGCCCATAAGGTAATATTAAATGCCTTAAGCTGGAGACGTCTTTAGCTCAACTCTATGATACTGGTCTTCCAGGCTTTGGCCCCGGGATAAAACCCTGGCACTGCCAAGTTGTCGAAATCACCTCCTTCTTGCTCCAGAACCTTCAACCGTCTTCCAAATTGAATGTTGAATTCATATCCGTCATTATGTTAGCTCTATCTATAATTAATTTTGAGTAATAATGTTTCATGAATAAATGTTTTGAATCTGAAATGGAAAAAGAATCGGAAGTGGAAATCCTTGTCGAACACACTACCTGTTTCGAAATTTGATGCTGCATCCATATCAGTCATCATCTATTATATATTTACAGCAGATTTTAAAAAATATATGTTTCAAGTAAAATGTAAATTTTTGAATCCGAAGTGACATCACCAGAACTGAAAGTGCAAATTCTCAGTGAGTCACTTAACCCCATGTACAATTTAATGCTGAATCCATATCAGTCATTATATTTAGCCAATCCTGAGAAATAGATGTTTTAAGGAAACTTTTTGAACCAGAAGTGGAAAAGAAACCCGAAGTGAAGAAAAGTCTGAGTGAATCACTATACCTCCAGAAACTGATGCGGAATTCATATCAGTCATCATCAGGGCTTTATCTATAACCAATTTTCAGATATAGACGTTTCAAGTAAAATGGAAAATTTTGAACCCGAAATGATAATTGAACGGGGAGTGGAAATCCTTAGGAATATGATGCTAGCACTAAATCATTCCCTGAGTTCTACCGTAGTATATACCGAAAAATAGATGTTGCAAAGAAATTTATTTCCGAAAAACAATAGTATGGAAAATTGTTTGTCACTAATAAAATTTATTACATAATCTAGCACAATGTTGATTAATCAAATACCAAGGGACTGGCAAAAATATTCATTAAATCAAGGCACTATCCCCATAAAACTAAAATATTAATTTTAGATGTGTTTTAAAATTTGTTCTGGCTTCAAAAGTCCCATTTATAACCACGCATTTAAGTTTGTATAATTAGCATTCCGACTTTCCATTATTATCAATAGATGCCGGAATGCCCATGTTTCATTCCCTGAGTTCTAAAGAATGGAACTTTAAGCTCTGTTCTTGCCAGTTTTCCTGAGTTCCAAAGAATGGAACTTTAAGCTCTCTTCTTGCTAGTTTTCCTTATATCACTTTAAAACACTTTAAAACAGTTTCCATCAAATACTGCACATGATGCACGTCATAACCCATTAATTCCCTTGATGCATTTTCATCACATACAGGACAGAAGTATTTTCCATCTTTTCTTGTGTTTTTCAATAACTAGCTGTGTTTCATATCTTTAATTTATTTACAAAAATATAATGCATAGCAGAGATCGGAATGCCCATGTTTCTGTTTTCCCAAAGAATGGAACTTAAAGCTCTCTTCCTTATATGTAAAGATATTCCTTATATGTAAAGATGTTTTCCTTATATGTAAAGATAGGAAAGAGTTATCTACCAAACAACGCCATTTTATGAACATAAAGTTTACAACAGAAACTATATTTTTCAGAGGCCATAAATATCCCATTAATTAACAGCTTAATCGACTCCAGGTTGAAGAAGGATGTTTAGATTAACCCCTGGAAAAGAATTAAACGATTAGACAAGGAAAATTACAGATTGGTTCTTTTGTGAATCGTTTATTTGATAATGATAAACATGATCGTCTGACATCTGAAGAAATGAATTTGTAGTAATTTGAAAATACAAAAATATTTTTAAAATGTATTTTCGATACATTACCATACTGTAGCTTTTCAGTTTAAAATGCAAATAACAAAATATAAATGTACTTTGGAAATGTCTCTGGCTACAGGCGACAGACGACCAGACATCTTTCTTTGTTATACAGGGTGTCTCAAAGAGATTGAAACGCGCTTTAATTCTTTACCTGTTGGAGATAAGTGGGCAATGTAAATTGCAAAAATGTTGAAAGTAAGGTAAGAAATAAGACTATGTTAATGAAATAGTCCTCCCATTAATTTTAAAAAACTTACACTTTTTAAAGTTTTATACGACTCCCTTAGACAAATTTGGTCAATCAGAAATTTTTTATTTTTAATGGAACAAGATCATTAAAAAACCGCATATCTGTATCTTTAAAATTGAGCTAGTTATATTTAATTGAAAATAGAACATTGTGAATGGGGACCATATATCAAATTAGAAATGTAAATTTGTGACTTATCACAAAAAAGATAAAAATGGATAGTAATACATAGGAGACATTTTTGCGAATTCCGCGTAGGCTCACGATGCAATCACGGATTCTAAAGTATTTTTCACATTGAAACATGTCATTTTTTATTTGAAACAATTAAAATAAATAATTGAACAAATGCAAGTATGTATTTGATTTTGAAATTTAGCATAATTTTTTAAAACAAAGAATGGAACTTACAGTCTATTTTTTCTTTTCTTCAACTCTAATATAGCCGCTTCAAATGTTTATAGTAAAATAATTAAAGAATCTGAAGAATGAAATACAGACGATTTATTTTTTTATTTACGTATTTATTCCCAGTATTATTTCTATTCAATACAACTAAACTTTTTTTAATATTATACCAAAATAAAGAAGATTAGAAATCATTCAGTGAATCGCCAGCATGTTTAGTTCTGAATTGACGAATTAGGAACACGTAACTGGTTGTGCATTATGATATTTTTAATAAAAAATGAGCTTTTCGAATTAACAATGATTTATGCTCTGTGCAATAAAAATACTGCAAAAACTGCTCGGGACTTTGGAAGGCACGTACATTTGTTTATCGGATGATGAGGAGATTAAGAACTACCGATTTATTTCACCCATGACCTGGCTCTGGAGGAAATCGTATATACATGGAGGACTAAGAAACTGATATCATCGCATATTTTTCTTTCATCCCAAGAAGAAGCATTCGAAAAGCAAGCGAAACTTTAGGGATACCTAGGATGTCAATTGCTAGAACACTTGGAAAATACCATTGGCATTCCTTTTGTATTCATGGACTTCAAGCACTTCATCCCTCCGATTTTGCCTGGCGTGTAGCATTCTGCAACTGGTTGTTAATCCAACAAGACATCAATTCGAACTTTGTTAAGAACATTCTGTGGACTGATGAATATTTGTTTACGGAAGATGGAGCAATTAATACTCACAACGATCGTTATTGGGATAATACGAAACCATTTTTTGTCCGTGAAATACATCACCAGAGAAAATTTTCTGTGTCTGTATGATGTGAAATTTAGAATGGAAAACTTATTGGTCCTGTGTTTTGTGAAGGGACTCTTACAGCTGAAAAATACATGAAAGCTTATTTTAAACGGTACTGTAACGGATTTTATGGAGACGATAACATTATCGCTTCTAAAAACATGTATTATCAACAAGATGGCGCGAAACTGGCTCAACGACAACTTTGATAATAGTGGATTGGTTTGAAAGGAGCCACAGAATGTCCCCCGGATCTCCTGATTTAATCCCTCTCGATTTTTACTTATGGGGTCGTCTTCGAACACTAGTTTATGATACTCGTCCACTAACGCAATTGACCTTAAACAAAATATAATTGATAATTGCAACAATATTAAAGGTGAAGAACTCCAAAATATTTACAGAAGCATTATTAGAAGAGCTCAGTTATGTATTGGAGTTGAAGGAAAACATTTTGAGAATGCTTTGTGAATTGCGTTTTGTAAATTGTATTTCTAGTATTTGTAACGAAATTTGTCCCTTTATATCAGCGGCCTTTTATCAATGTGTGCATATTTTAATTATGTGTCCCAACCGCGTAGTGAGTACCACTGCTTTATATGATCTCTATCTGTGTAATGCCTTATTTAGATGAATTTGGGATAAACATTTTTGACATATATTAAAGTATTTTGGGTCTAAATAATTTCCATCGTCAATTTGTTTATGATCCCTATTTTCACTAATGAAACAGCCTGAACAGCGAGTGTTCGATGACATGGTACGTAGTCGTCCATGAAAACAAATTTATTACCGACAGCACCACGGAAAAGGCGAACATGAGGCAGTAGAACTTCATCATTATATCGTTGGCGGGTCATAGTCCCAGTTGCAACCACATGTAGGGGCGTGCGGCCATTGATCATGGTGCCGGCCCATACCATGATACTGCACGTTGGAATACGCTTGCTACACATTCCAGTTGTTTTAAATGCTTGCCACAGCCATGAAACAAAGCTGTGGGCGATGTCGAACTCCCTAGCAACATCTGTTATTATTTGCCCTTCTTCGATATTTCTAATAATACAACCACACGTAAAATTATCTAAGTGATATCGGGAAGACATACCGAAAATTTCAATTTCGTCAATTAAATCTTTCCTGTAAAACTTTCATTTGAAACAACAACAACTGTCCACACGCGTCAAATCTTTTAAATCTCCTATCGGCGCTATCACGTGCGAACAGATGTGGAAATGAAAACTTTGCATATGCACACCTCTTAACGCACACCTATTGCATCCCGCAATTATTCCAATTTTCCACATTTAGCTTCTTCTCATTTTGTGGTTTCTATGGGTGATAGTGTCATCTGTCCTTAGCAATTGCCAGCAGTGTGTATATATGCACAAGGTAGGATCAAAAGTTCGGAGGCTGTGCTGATACCTCCAACCCTGATTGGAGGAGAGGGGAACTATTTTACCGTGGCGTAGAGGCACATGTGACTACAGATTTGAAAAAGAAGAAGCAGGTCCGCAGTGCAGGATTTTTACAGTCAATGCGTGTCAGTGAACTGTAATCGTTCGAGTTAGTCGAAAACGGAAATGGTGCTTGAAGAACAACGTGCGAATATCAAATTCTGCCATCGTTTGGGGAAGTCGCCGACAGAAACGTTGCACATGTAGCAGGTGCACGCCGACAGAGCAATGTATCGTGTGAAGGTGTTCTCATGGCACTCCCGATTCACGGTCGACCGTGAATCCATAGAAGACAATCCACGGACGGGTGGGCCGTCAATATAAATTACGGAGGACAACATTCGAAAGTTGGTGGAAATTGTGCGTGCCGACCGATGTCAAACCATCAACGTTATTGCTGAACAAGCAGGAATTTCGTACCGGAGTTTCCAAGCTATCCTGACCGAAAAACTAAATATTCTTCGTGTGTGTCAACACATTATACCAAAAATGGTAACCGAAGAACAGTGTGATGAGCGCATGTGGATCTGTGGAGAACTGATTGACATTGCTGATAAAGATCCGACATTCCTTTCAAAAATTGTCACCGGTGATGAGACGTGGTGTTTCTTGTACGACCCACAAACGAAGCGGCAGTCCTCACAGTGGAAGTCACCATGGTCGCTGAAGTTAAAAAAGTTGCGTTTGGGCAGTTCCAAGGAGAAGGTAATACTGGAGGTGTTTTTTGACCAGAAGGGCTTGGTGCATTACGAGTTCATACCGGAAGGGGCAAAAGTGAACAAGGAGAGGTACCCACAGATCCTGGCTCATCTTCGTGAAGCTACCCGCCGGAAACGCCCTGAACTCTGGAAAAGCAAGGATTGGGTGCTGCAACATGACAATGCTCCCGTTTATCGGTCTTTCATGGGGAAATCCGCACAGGCCAAATCTGGAACATCACCCCTTCCCTTTCACACCCTTCCCACTCGCCCAATGCCATGTGTACCTGTTTCCCCGTCTCAAAAACGAACTCAAAGGACATCGTTTTAAGAGTGCATCTGAGGTTGAGGAAGCTGCGATGGCCGCACTGAAGACCATTTTGAGTTTTATACAGATGTTTTATACATATTTATACGCCTATCGTGTTTTCAAAGACTCGATATCGATACATACTGCGCAACTTAAGTTAAAAATGTATAACAAGGTTTTTCAGGCCGAATTAATGGCAACCAGGTTTGCTGGTCAATGGATCAGAGATTCTGGAAAAATCGACTCGATTTTTACAGACAGCTCTTCATTAATTGCCGCTCTGGCTTCTTCTACGGTGAATTCTAGGCCCGTAAACGATGTTAGACGGGTTCTGAGACCGGTTGCTCTTTTTATTTCTTTGAAATGGGTTAAGGCCCACGTGGGCCCCCACGGGAATGAGGTCGCTGACAAGTATGCAAAGCTCGCGGCTGCATCCGGCAAGCCATTGGGGTCCTTGCTCCTTACTCCCTTCTGTCCAGTTTTGTTCGGACGGAGGTGGTTAGGAAATGGCGGGCCCTCGGTGGGTTGTGGAACGGTGGCTCTCGGCCTGTTCCTCCACCTGGGTCTCGATGTAGGTTTCCAGCTTTGCTCAAGAGACCTTTTCTATTTTATCTCTGGTCATGGCCTACCTGTCTCGGTTTAAATCAAGGGATTCCCCACTTTGCTCCTGCGAGTCGGAGGGAGATGCGGATCATTATATTTTCACTTGCCCTTTGACTCGCGGGTTCCCCCTCTCTCGACCTCTGGATGAGAACAGGCCAATCTGGTTTGATAGGGGGTCCATACGGAGAATTCGTTCTTGTATTCGGGTGATCGCCAAAGTAGTGGATTCCCGTGAGTGATTTACTCAGTACTTCAGGTATTGAGAGAATTTCAGATTTTATATATTGTATAGATTAGACTGATTGTTTTGTAGAGTGTGGTACTTTCTGGTGTTGTTTTCATGGGTTGTCATACTAATTGAATTTTAATACTGAAAATGTATGTTTTTATGTGAATAGTAATAATGTGAATTAATGTGTGTATCATGTATATTATGTATATTAAGTATATCACAGGCTCCTACAGTGGAGTGTGATACATTCTGATGTTGTTGTTAATGGATGGTCATACTAACTTGAATTTTAATATTGACTAATGTATATTGTCATGTGTACAAAAATAATGTGTATTAATGTGAGCTTTATGTATATAACTATGTATTGTAATAATCATAGAAATACATTTATGTTGCTTTTAATGGACTGTCATTCTAATTGAATTTTTAGTATTGAATAATACAGACTTGGTCAAAAGTATTAGGCACTCTACTGAAATCCATTTATTTTAAACTACTAATGTGTTGGGATAAAATAAAAATGCAGAAATTCAAAATAATATTTTTTTATTGAAACTTATAAATATTTGGTTGGACCTCCTTTCACCTTTATAACGGCATTAATTCTTTTAGGTATAGGGCATACCAACCTACTGCATTCCTCTCTCGGTATCTTCTTCCATTCCTCTGGCAATATGAGTTTTAAGGTTGTTTTTGAAGTAATGGAATGCTTCCTGATCTTTCGTTTGAGAAAAGCCCACAACTGTTCAATGGGGTTGAGGTCTGGAGACTGTGGAGGAGAATGCAAAAAATGTACACCATTTTCACTGAACCACTTCATAGTCACAGCAGATATATGATAAATTGTATTGGATTGTTGGAGACTGACCTCATCCATGTTTGTATGGCCGAAAATTCATGAAAAAATGCTTATAGTGTCGTTTCTAGTATATTTATGTACGTCAAAGAGTTCATTCGTCCCTCACAGATGTACATTTCGCACACACAGTCGGCTTGCCATGCATCTCCAAACCATTATGGTGCCACCACCATGTTTCACAGTTGGCACTATGCACTCCCCTTATATTCCTCATCTAGACGTCTCTTCACATAAGACACACCAGGTGTTCCCCGAAATTGCAGCCATTAACTTTGCCATATTCACTGGGCCATCTGATAACCACTCTAAAATTAATTTCTTTTCGGACAGCCTTTCATCAATTTTGGTCTTTAAAAGAATCAAAACTAAATCTAACAGTAATTACTCTATCAAAAACTCAGCTTTTCGTTCAAAACATCTTTTTAATCTTTCTTGGTTCAAGGCCCATGCTGACAATTTGGGAAATGAAGTTGCAGACTTCCATGCTAAAGAAGATACCTCCTCCGGTTCCCCTTTTTCAGTTCCTCTCCCCTATTCTCGTTTAACTAATTTTTGCAAAAACTTTTACTCCAGATCTGGCAAATTTATTTTAATGAATATATCTCTCTAATGAATAAGCTCATGACACTGCCAGAATCTTAAACTATCTCCCTAAGGTTAATATAAATACCCAAATTCATAGTAAATACTTAATATATTTTTTAACTAGTCTTGGTCCTTTCTTAGATTATCTTTATTATTTTAAACATAAAAAATCCTCCAACTGTTTATGCAATTCGTTTGGCGACGTTGATCACTTTGTTTTATCCTGCCCCTTAACCAAGAAATTTCATCTTTCCAAACCTGCCCCTGGAAATCAAGCGTCTTGGTTTTCCAGTGTCAGCCGTAACAGTCAATCCATCTTTTATCTCAAGAACTGTGCACTCATTGCAAGAGACATATCCAATAAAGTGAAATGACAAGCTCGTCTGGCACTACTGCTTTTAATTTTTTGATCAATGAAGCTTTCTCTCCTGTTCCCCTTTTGCTGTTTTGATGTTCCCGGTTAGCCAGTTTTCTATATTATTTTATCCTTGGTCTTGGCCTTATACCCTTGTTTTCTTGTATATTCTATCAACAGTATTTTCAATTTGTGTATACTTGTATATATTCAACTTGTACATACTATCGATATATTGTCAACTTGTACATACTATCGATATATTGTCAACTTGTACATACCATCACCATATATTGTCATCTAATTTTGTCAACTTATATATACTATCATCATTATTATCATTTTGTGTTTATTTTACGTGTGTCTGGTTTTTGCGTGTGTTTGTTTTCTGTCGTTGTTTCTATGTCTTGGATGTGTTCATATTGTTCGTCTGTAAAACTGTCTGTTTAACCAATATATTCTTCAATTGTAAAAAAACTAAGGATTTTTAATAAACTTCCAGACCGGTCGCAGTCCTTGGAAGTCGGCACCTGCTAACTTCCTTTCCCTGTCGTCAAAACTGCTACTCAAATCCTTGGATGAGTCGGACGGCCTGGGTCTTTTACACCAGGTGTTCCAAATACCTATAGTATTGAAATTATTTTACTAACATTCTAAAGAGCTTTACAAAAAATGTTGCTACATATTGACAATTTCACGCTAGTTTTGAATAAAAGCAAGTGAAATTAAACATACCTGAACGTTTGATTCATCAGACTACAGAACTCTTGCCCAATCTTCTTCAGTAAAATGGCGATGTTTAAGAACCCTTTCCAACAGTTACTTTTTGTTTATTTAGGAAATCCATGGCTTCTTTCTGGCTTTGCAGTCTTTCAATCCAGCTTCTACAAGCCGTCTTCCTGTGGTTGGAGCAGATATTCTTTTTCTTGTTGCCTCTGACAATTCAACAGCTAATTGAAATGAAAATTTTCTACGATTATTTAATGCAAATAGTATCAAAAGTCGGTCATCCCTAGGTGCAGTGATCTTTTTATCGCACTTCTTTGACAATTTAAATGACTACCAGTATTCTTAAGGCATTTGATAGTGTATTGCACCGCACATCTCGAACTTCTTCACTTTTCTGGCAATTTCACATTGGATATTGCCTTGCTCGTATAAAAATTTAATTTTCAACCGTTGTTCGTTGCTAAATCTAAACAAAGTTGCTCCTTAGTTTTAGGCATTTCATACAGACAAGACCTAAATTTAGATGAGATAAGCAACAATCGCGTGTAATAAACTATCAAGTGTACAAACCAGAACGGCGTATGCAACCGGCTGCTTCCACAAAAACCTGGAATTTCCAGTTATTGTCCTGGAAATGTTTTATCGGTTGTCATTTGAAATGACGTTTGCATTTTCATTTCAACTTCCTTCTACGTATGCAGTCATAAACAAATGATGTGATTTCAAGTAACACACCCGCAGTTAAAGTAGAAAAATTAGGATGCCTAATACTTTTGATCAAGATTGTATATACTGTTAGGTGTATTACGGTTAGGTTATGATACGGTGTATTACTGTCTGTACTATGTATAAATACTATGTGCGATAATAATTTAAAAAGGAAACTTTTAATTCTTGACACAATCCTTCCCAGCAAAATATGCGGATGTACCTGTAGATCGTATGTACCTTGCACTGGCCGATGCGATCCTTAGAAAATAGATGGCCAAGGAGGGATTGAGTCTTTCCTGGCCAGGGAAAAAGGAAGTAGTTGCTAAGAGACTTCATAGGCAACACCCCCGGGCCTGGGTCGACCAGCAACTGTTGTCGCGCTGGCAGAAGTACATATCTGCAGAGGGGGAGTATTTTGAAGGTGATTGTGTGTAACACATGATATCAATAAATCATATCCGTCAAGTAAGCCAGTCTCATAATTGTTTGATGCTATCTTATATATATATATATATATATACGTACATATATATATATATATATATATATATATATATATATATATATAATTGATTTACCTAAATATTTTACACCATATTCTTATGAAATATTTGAGAAATGAAAAATAGAAATCTAAACATTAATTTTTTTATTTTCCTCCGATTATTTATATGTTTGTTATTTATATTTGCATTAGAGATAGCTAGATTTATTAAATTTTAGATATATAGCCGTCTTACTGTGTTGTCACTAATATATTTCAGATGGGGGAATTCACAAGACGAAATTTGTCAGATTGAATCTTCTTTCCTGCTTTGGTTATGCTCCAGTTCTTCAGTTCTTTTTCTCATCGTTCGCATCTACAGCAGAAGGATCCCTTTGGGGTTCACATGCTCGATACGACTGATAATTTTTTATACAGTTAGATATAGAATTTGCACAGAAAAACTCGTGTAAAGATATATTATTTCTATCTTCGTTGTTGGATACACAATAAATAATTTCTTTAAATATATAAGGAGGGATTACCCAATTATACCCGAAAATGATCAGAATGACAAGAAATGAAATAATTCAATTTAAAGTACATTTATCTCATGTGCATCACCCACCCCTACACTCATATATATATATATATATATATATATATATATATTTGTATTACTGAATATTGTTTATGTTAACCCAAAATATATTAGGGATATGTCATAACATACTTAGAGTGTTAAAATACTTAGAGTGTCAAGATGTCAAAATTGTAAATTGATTTAATTAAATTAAAGATGAAATCTTTAGATTTTAAAAGTCACTTAATAAACATCCCATAGACGTACACATGGATTAAAAGCCAGAGCGCTTTCGGGCATCACTATACCCTTCCCCAGTGGCATTATATCAAAATCGTAACAACAAGCTTAAATACTATCCACACTGATAGGCAAAATTTGCATATTGCAAATCGGCATCGTTACAACAAACTCGATAATGCATTAACATAAAAACATGAGGGAGAAATTTAAATTGAAGGCTATTATAATGCAAAATTAGAAGGGCAAATTGTCAAGTTCTATATCATAGCATGTATTAAGAAATTAATTTTAAAATCAGATGTAACATTGTAAAGGCTTGACGCGCATGGAATCGAGAACGAGTCGCCAGGCATAACTCAAAACATGTACATGATCAAAATTACAGATAGACGCACGGTATAAATAAATAAACAGGGATCCATATATTAAAATCGAACGGGGGTTATTACAATTGAGCAAAGCAAAAGATGTTTCGGAAAGGGACTGAAAATTATGTGTAACCACAAGTTGGGAAAGGGCCGTAGATTGTTTACTATTTTTAACCATAGTTGAACTTGTTCGGGACGCTAAAAATGGTAAACAATCTACGGCTCTTGCCCAACTTGTGGTTAAAGATAATTTTCAATCCCTTTTCGAAAACATTTTTCTTTTGATTAATTGTAATAACCCCCGTTCTACTTTAATGAAGGAATCCCTGTTTATTTATTTATACCATGTTTCTTTCTATCTGTTTCTTTTGATCCATGTTACGATGATTTTTTACAATGTTACCTCTGATTTTAAAATTAATGGCTTAATGCATGCCATGCTTGATATAGAACTTGAAAATTCGTCCTTCTAATTTTGCATTATAATAGCATTCAAGTTAAATTTCTTCCTCATGTTTTTATGTTTATGCATTATCGGGTTTCTTGTAATGATGCCGATTTGTAGTAAGCAAATTTTGCCTATCAGTGTGGATAGTATTTAAACTTGTTGGTACGATTTTCGTATAATGCCACTGAGGAAGGGTATAGGGATGCTCGAAAGCGCTCTGGCCTTTAATCTATGTGTACGTATATAGGAGGTTTATTAAATGACTTTCAAAATCTAAAGATTTCGTCTTTAATTTATTTAAATCAATATGCCATAACATCCAGAGAAGACAAAAAATTAAACATATAAGAAAGTATCAAGCAATCAAGCAACCTTAGATTGATATATATCTACTCTTCAGCAATTACAGTAGAAAATGAAAATTCGAGGCAAATTGGCCATAATTTTCTACTATGTTCAAAAACAAATTAAAGTATAAAAATACAACAATCAAGTTTAAGTTTTCAAAAGAGGAGTATATAAAAATGATACAATGCCTATTGGCTATCAATCATATATATATATATATATATATATATATATACTGATTTAAACCGCTTTTCGATGCATCCACATGGGTTCTCAGAGGGGAAAAATCAAGTGTAAATTTTATATATTAATGTATCTAATCTGTATATATTAATGTATATGATTAATGGACATAATATTAAAACAATAAAATAACCAAATCAGTTAAAACACGGCTACCATACATAAAAAGGAAGTCACCATTACTAGGCTTAATTTGGAAGTTAATTCAAATTATATACTTCGTCAAGTCTGAGTTTCTAACCTAAAATAACCCAAACAAATGCTTCGAATATGGTAATAGTTTGCTACTATAAATATCATAGTTCAGACTACGGGCATACACAGTAGATAAAAATTGAAAAATTATTAAGAAATCAAGTATTACCATGAACCATGAGGCAGGTTTCCAAATTCACATACAAAACTGAAACCGAAGTTGAAACCGAAGTTGAAACCGAAGTTGAAACCAAAATTGAGTAGTTGAGACCACAATTGAGTGCTGTCTGGGAGGAGGAGTAGAAAAATAAACCAGGAATAGAAAAATAAACCAGGATAAGAAAAATAAACCAAAAGGGGAACGAAAACTTGCTAGGATTTCCACTGAAGCTAGCCCCAACGAACAAAAGTCAAAGAACATCCATTAGATAGGAGACACAAGAAGGGCCATTATTAAGAGAAGGGAAGAAACAGCCATTATTAAGATAGGGTAAATTGAGTGAACAAAAACCACAGATGAAAATTCTTAGTACAATAAATATTAGACACAGGAGAAATGAATAAAAGAGCATGCCACTAAAACTATCAAAAAGAGGCTTCAAGTCGTTGCTACAAACTGGCCAAAGTTACATATTTTTAGCGACAATAATTTTTATAAATATGAATTATGATTTCTATTTTTTATTTTTCAATTTATATTGCTATTTTATTATTTATCATTTTTATATAATCACATAATTAATAATAATTAATGTTTATATATATATATTGTATATATATATATATATTGTATATATATATATATATATATATATATATATATATATATATATATATTTATATATATATAAACGCATTGACAAAGTGAGGTGAAATGCTCAGTCGTTTGTTCAACTTACACGTGGTAGCAATGCTTGTGAGTTCATATTTCTCTTCGAGGAGGTATTATTTTTCTGATTTGTAATTCATTTGATTTATTTTTCTCCTTCCACTAGCCAGTAGACAGTTCCAATGGTGTCTATAGTTAAATACTATCGCCATTGTCAGAAACTGGCTATTCTATCGGTTTTAATTCGAATTGTATGGCTGTCCTGATGAGAATGCTGTCAGTTTGTATGTATGTTTGTATCATCGTCGGAACTGCTGAACTGAATTTGATGAAATTTTGCGGGTAGCCTTGAAGTGGCCCCACTTAAAATTTAGTCCATGTTTCGAGTTTCTAAGACCAGAGTTTGTCGATATAATTAAAAACCAAACGTTTTCCCAATAGTTCTACTCTCTAACTCCCTGGTTCCTCCAAACGAAAAAGGTTGGAAATCGCTGGTTTAAAACGTGAAAGTGAATTAACACACTATCTCTGAGTTTCATTGACGTTTATTGCTCTAATCAGTCGCAGGATTGAAACATGAATTTAAATGGAAACTCTATCACCATGGTTTATTTTTCACAGGTTCTAACTCAACAATGACAAGTATTAAGAAAGCAAGATGGTTATTTAATTATCAGCATTTTATGAGGAAGATTATTTCTTATATTATGTTGCTCATCAACGCAATCACAAAAAAAATGTGTTTGTTAATTTTTACTTTCCTTATATACATAATGTATAAGGAAAGTATTGTGACGGGGTCGAAAATTCGAATTCGAGTTTTCGACTGGAGAGCACGTTTCAAGCATCCCTGATCACGAATCAAACATTTTTGAGGTGATGTCTGTCTGTGTGTGTGTACGTGTCTGTGTGTGTGTGTGTGTGTGTCAGTGAGACTGTGGAGACGATATCTCACGAACGAATGGAGCGATTCGACTGAAAAAAATTCACAATCCATGAATACTGGAAGCCTATTTTTTTTAAACGCAATTGAATGTTCAGAACCCCTAAATTTTCGTGTGAAATTTTGGAAAAATCATCAAAAAATCAAAACGTTTAATAAAGTTACTCAAATAGACATTTCTTATGTAATTTTTCCTTAGAATACGATTGACATAAACTTTAGAACGCTAGCATGAACCGTTTTAGGGATATTGCACATTTTTCAAATAAATTTATAAAAAAATCCCATAAATAAAAAAAATATATTAACTGTTGAGAAACATGTTCACTTTTCATACGTAATATCATGCGATAAATTGGGTGACATCATTCTCGTGGATCTAGCGCGTTCCATTCATAAGAAATGATACTTTGAGTACATTTGTATTTGACCGCCAATAGTCATTTATCTCTTATAAGAATAAGGACGCCGCAGGCGGACTGCCATCCTTGCACAAGGTATTGGTGTAGGCAACATATAAGTCCGCTGCGTGTTAGCAAATAGTTGGGAATCTTATCTCGAGAAAGCAGGCGCAGGTCCTTGGCAGTTCATATTGGCTACGGTGTACGCAGACACCTGGCCGATTAAAATATTATTGCTTTTGAGTTTCTTTGAGTTTCTTTTATAAGTTTGTACAGTTCAAATATTTGTCTAATAATAATTTTTCTCTATGTACACTTTATCTATTTTAATCTATTTACATTGTCGCTATCTAGTTTTATCTATATTCACAATCACTTCATCTATTTTTATTTATGTATATAATCACTGAATCTATTTTTTTCTATGTATGCAATCACTATAACTATATTTATCTTATCTATGTACACAATCACTGCGAATTGGAGTATGTGTGTTGTGTGGTACTGTACCCATGATATAAACTTCGGTCACTTCCAGGTAATGGATGACTTTTTTAATTCTGTCCTGTGTTGATAAGTTTCTCCGAACTCTGTCAGTCCAGAGGGCTATATTGTCATTTGCTGGTGACATGGTATAACTAACATGGTATCTGTGCGTCAGTGGACAGTATGACATGTAGTGAAGGGGCTCGCCGACATCCCCACAGACACAGAAGTCCGTGGCGCTTTTACCAAAATGGTGGAGGAAGGACAGAAAAGGACCATGTTCTGTGAAGAACATTGTTTCTCTGTTTGTAGGTTGTCTGTCTGATCTGACTTCTGGTGTAAATGGGTGTGTTTTATGGCCCTGTTCTGATGCCGTCCAGCGTTCTGGCTACTTTTTCATATGATACTGCTTTAAGTCCCTCTTAAGGCTTGATATCGGGAGCTTAACACCGGTATGAATTGCATCTTCAGAATGTTCCGTTGCGTTCTTTGCTGCCTCGTCCGCAAGCTCATGACCCTCTATTCCTGTGTGTGCTGGAACCCAAGTTAGCTGTACTCTACAACCCACGTTTCTAATTAGATTCTGGAGATCTCTAACCTGCCCTGATGTTGTTTGGTGCTTCTTCAAGGCTTCAAGACTTGACAGACTATCTTTGGCAATTACCGCCGGTGGCGAGCCGTGTTTTATCAACCGTGTTAGAGCCTCTGAAATCGCATGCATTTCTACCTGAAAGACTGAGTTTTTATTTTGAAGTCTCTGTGTCTACGCATGTGTTTATTTATTTTAATCTATTTACATTATATTAGTTAGTACATTGTCTGTGTAGGCACAGAAGGCCGCTGCCGTACCCATTCCTGTCTTTGAGCCTTGTATATATTGTTATTTTGCTCTTTGTTGGATATTCTGTTATATATTTTCTAACACTGTCCGTGGTTGGATGTGTGGTCCAGCTTGGTATCATTTGTACATAATCCTCCGGAACAAGGTTCAAACTTCTCTCCTCGTGGGCCACCCTGAGTCTGCTGACTTTGGCTGTTAATCCTTCATTTGCGAGAGTAAGATGGATGGGCATGACACCGGCCAGCACCTGGAGGGCCTTCGTCGGAGTTGAACGATAAGCTCTTGTCATCAGGAGCAAGAAAGGCCTTTGTGATGATCACAGTTTCCTTTCATGATATCCCTTCAGATTGTTGCCCCAAACACCCGCTGCATAACAGAGGACCCTCTCAACCACTGTCAAGTACCACAATTTGAGTAGCTTCGGTCGAATACCCCATGTCCTGGGAGCGTGCCTCACTAGATGCCTGTGCATTTGTAAAACTTTGGCTTTTAAGCTCTCAATGTTAGGCATCCATGACTGGGCCAGGTCTAATGTCACCCCAAGATAATTCAACGTGCTTTTCGTTTGAATTCCTTGGCAGCTGACCTTTATTGTCGGCGATTATTCCAAGGGCGTTTTCTTTTTATTTCCATATACTATCTGCACAGATTTCTCGGGGGACACTGAGAGTCCTACCTTATCACACCATCCTATAAAGTGATCGATGGCAGCCTGGCCACTCCGCTCTAGTTCTCTTCTAGTACTTCCTGACATTATTATGATAAAATCATCAGCGTAAGCAATTAGTTTTGTAACACTGCTATTCATCATCTGAAGTATCTCATCGGCAACCAAGGTCCAAAGCAGCGGGCCTAGACAAGACCCTTGCGGGCAGCTCTTGAAGATTTCAATTTCTTTACTTCCTGAACCCCAGTTGACCAAAACTTTTCTTTTACTAAGGTACGTGGACAATGTCCTAGCTATGTTGCCAGGGCATCTTGTCTCTTCCATTCTTCTTTTTATCGTGATCCACGGAAGAGAGTCAAATGCTCCCTTTATATCGAGTGAGACAAGCACTGCGTGTTTATCTTTTTCTTTGCTTTCCTGTATCACTTCCAGGACCTCCTGGATAGCTGACTCAGTCGAGTGCCTTTCCCTAAAACCATGTTGGTGCTCGCTGATTCAACCGCCCCTCTCTAGGTGCGCTATCAGTCTTTTTCCTATCAGCTTCTCGAGCAATTTACCCAGTGTTGGTAACAGACAGATGGGTCTGTAAGCCCTCGGATCTTTAGAATCTTTCCCTCGTTTTTGAAAAAAGACAACTTCGCCTATCCGAAGGCATTCTGGGAAATATTCAAGTGAGAGACACCTGTTAAGCCAGTCCTTCAGGAGTCCTGGTGCTTGCTTGTGTACCTGTCTAATGATGAAGAAGTCAATATTGTCCGATTCCGGTGCTTTGTTAGGGTTTAAGCTAAAAAGTGCTAATTCGATTTCAGTGCTTGTGAATTGCTTATCTGAAGGGGCTGTGTAAAGATGTGTGTCCTCTGTCTGTCGTTGTGTACCCCCAAAAAGTGTTTCTACTAGTCTCACATGCGATTCCTCTTTGTTCCAGTGACTTCTGTCTGTCCATTGTAGTTGAATTTCATGTGGCTTGAAATATTTGCCATTTGCAATTTTGAAGCAGAATACTGCAGAATATCTGCCGAATATCTGCCGAATAATTACTGCAGAATATCTGCCATGCTTCTCTTTTTTCTTTTATTATCTGCTTTTTATATTGGGCTCTTTCCTTTTAAGTTTTATAATCATTTCTCGGTGTTTTTGAGTATTTTTGTTCATTCTTTGGTAACGTCTCTGCAAGGCTCTTATTCTGTTTCTATGTGTTGCAATGTCTTTTGTCCACCATGTTAATTTTGTTTCTATCTTCGTTTCTCAGTTTATATGACTTATCACTGATATCTTGCAATTGTTTAATTAAGTTAGTTGTAAATTATTCTAGTTTTACTGCTGTTGTTGCATCCTGTAGGTGTTCTTTTAACTTGTAATGTTTATAAAATGGTGGTGAAACTTTTTGTCTGTTGATAACTTGATTTTATATCTTCTTGGCATTTTATGTCGCAGAGGCGTGCTGAATTTCAGGCGTATGTAATTGTGGTCACTTGCATTCGGTGTGTCTTCTACTGTACAATCCTGATGTTGCTGTAAAGCTGGTGCATTTAGCAATGTAAGGTCGGGCCATCCTTTCGCTCTATGTGTATCGAATGTTGGTGGTCCGTCGCTTGTATTTCCGAGCAAGTAATTATGTTGGCTACAAAAGTCAATAACCTGCTCACCCCTTTCATCCTCAACTCTGTAGCCCCAAGCTGATGACTTCGCATTGAAGTCTCTACCAATAATATGCAGGATGTCTTGGATGCTGCTCACCACTTTATCTAGCTCTTTCAACGCTGTTGGCATATCTCCGGAAGGTGGCACATAAAGCGTCGTGATCTCCATATCTCCTAAATTTGTTGTTAGTGTGATACTTGATGTTGATATCGTGCTTAGATTCTTCGTGTAAATGAGGCTTGAGTCTGCGATCACAAGCAAGGCTCTCTCGTTTTCTGATGCAAAAACTCCCCATGACATTGAAAACCCATACAGCTTACTTTCTACCACATAAGCGTCTTGCAGTAAGGCAACTTCTATTTTCTCCTGCTGAATATACTGAGAAGCCTGAGCTGTGGCTGCTCTGCTGTTTTTTAGATTGATTTGCAGCAGCTGGAGACATGGTAATCCTTGACAAACTTGTTTCGTTGTTTCCAACTGCGTCTGTGGATCTTCTTGTATGCGAGTCTGTTGTTGTTCTGGGTGTTCGGTCTGTGATGTGTTTAGCATTCTTGTGACTTATTTCTGTTGCAGACACTGTGGTTTTCTGTCTTTGTTGCAACTCTTGCCTTCTGCTGTTCTCTTCTGTTTGTCTTTTACCCAGTTGCTGTTGTGATACCAAACAATTCTGTTCCTGTCCATTTTGTTGATGTTACTTTCGTCTTTCCCTTTCTTGCTTTGTTATACTGTACTCTGCATCTAATTGTTCTGGCATTTTCATTTTGTATGATTGGCACTCCCTTGCAAAAGTTTCGTGATCAAGTTCAAAATTTGTGCTACTTTTCTTATTGTTTTCCCAGCAGTTTATACACTCTTTGGCCGTATTTGTGCAAGTCTCTGTTCTATGATTATCTGCACATTTTGCGCAGAAATCTTTTTTCGCTCTGCAGTCCTTTGCTATGTGGCCATATGCCTGACAGCGGAAGAATCTTTGTAAAGTTATGTATCTTCTGACTGTACAGGCATTGAAGCCGATAATAATACGTCCTTTCTTAATCAACTCTGCCGATGCTCTGCCTGGGACATCAATGATCCAGTGCTGTCTAGGTCCTACTGTTTTTAATGATCTCTGGACTTGTATTTCACTTGCGCCTACTTTAGCTTCCTGGCTTAGAGCTTCTTTGACATAATTTTCTTGCTCCAGGGACACATTAAAGATAATCACTCTGGTCATTCTTGGTCTCCCTCTTCTATTAATTTTGTTTTACCTCTAAACTGCTCACATTGTTCTAACGTTGTTTCTAGTTCTTCTAAATTTTCTCCACTGCACCTTATGTCAATACCCCTACCGTGTGTTCTAATGGAGTTAATGTTAATGCTTCTTGGGCAGTTTAAGTTGTCACTTAGATTCCTTCTTAGGACCCTGGGTCGAAATCTTCTGTTACTGGTTGCAGCATTAAAGTTCTTTGCTTATGTTCTTTTTCATCCCTTGTTGCCCCAAATTTGATTGCGTAACTATATGGCTTCTCTGCTTTTGTAACTACTTCTTTAAAATTATTGATAATTTCTTTATTTCTCTCACTGGTCTTCTCCACTGCAGCCATAACTTCTGTGACCTTTTCATGCAACTTAGTCTCCTCTCTGAAACTTTTGCTGGCTTTGTCTATAAGGTCTTGTACTTTTGCTTTCAGAGCCTTGTCTACCTTATTTCTTTCTTTATTGTCTTCTAAAACTTTCCTAATGCATAGCCATCCATCCATCTGCCTTCTTCAGGGTAGCATCAACTACTTCCTTGATATTTACTATTCGTGCTTTCTCCAGCTTTTGTATTCTCTGTTGCAGCTGGCAGTTTTCTTCATCTGTATAGAGACACAGCGCCTTTAGATCTTTTATGCTTATCCTCAGTGTATCCAGTGATTTTTGAGTTGCGGCTTTTCCTCTATCTCTTGACTTTTTAATGTTATAATTGATTCTCACTAAAATATCAATAGCCTCCATTATTCTTTTCTGAGTGTTTATTGATGGGTCCTGATTATTTTCAATTATATAGAGCTGGTCTTGCAGTGATTCGAAAATTTCCGATGTGAGCGAACTTGTCGATGTTGTCCTTGATAGGACGACTGTTGAATTCATATTTGTCTTGGAAACACCTTCTGACATATTGTCTCTAACAGAACCACAGGTGAACTGCTATAAGAAGAGCACAGGCGAACTGCTATAAGAATAACTTATTTCTCCGCCCATAACGCTTGGCGAGAGTTTGGTGACAAATTTGGCGGAATGTCGCCAACTTGGCGATTTTTTTAAATGTTGCCAAATTAACGAAAATCACGCCAAATGGATAAAAATGACGCTAAATCGATGAAAATGACAACTAATTGACGAAAATTCAATATCTTGGAAAGAATATAAGTATCTACTATAAGAATAACCTATTTTTTTACTGTAAAAGTAGTAAATTCATTGCATTATTTAAGGAAAGTCATGTGCTGCCCACATCAGATTTTATTATTTTTTCGATTTGAATAATAAATACATGGATATAAAAATATATCTTATAAATAAACGGTTGGACTTATTTTACTTATATTAATTAAAAAATGCATACAGCACTTTAATTTAATTTGGTAAAGAGTTTTCAAGCTTATATATTGTGTTTAACTAATAAACTCATATATTGCGTTTAGTCAATAAACTCATTGACCCGATTGTTAAAATAGAATAAGAGTAGAACTGGTATATCCTCTAATACAATTTTAGTGTTTTCATTAATATATACAAACAAGATCGGGATGTTTTATTCTTCAGATCTGCAAATACATATCTACGAATTTGGCGGGATATCGCTAACTTGGCAACTTTTCTTAAACGTTTCCACATTGACGGAAATGTCGCCAAATTGATAAAAACGACGCTTAGTCAATGAAATAAATTAATTTTGTTTCGTTGAAGAGAGTACTGAAATGACGTTTTGGTGGTATTTGTCTGTCAGTTCAACCGTCGTACTTTGTAACACATTAAGCAAATTTTAAAAATGCTGTCAAATTGTTAAAAATGTTTCTAAATCCGTAAAAGTATATTGAAACTGATAAAATTGCGCTAAATAAATGAAATTAATTGTATTTCTTTAGGGGATAATATTGTGATGATATTTCGTCTATTTGTCGCCATGTGGAACTGTCAGTTCTGCAGTCCCATTTGACGATAAATTTGGCGATTTTTTAAAATGTCCCTAAATTGATGAAAATGTCGCCAAACCTTCCATAGGGATAACATTATTGAGACGATATTTTTTCCACCAATTTATTTGAAGCAAATGATATCATGTAACTTAGCAACGGGTTTAAATCCAAAGTGTTTATGCGGCAGACGATTGTTATTAAATCTTTACCGATTTGAATAATAAAGATATGTATTTAAAATAAATTTCATTGCCATTGCATTTTTGACTGGATAATATCAGTTAAGGTCTTAAGGTTTAAACATTATTATTGTTGATATTTTCGGGGATTACTGATTCAGGGATTATTGATATTTTCAAGTTATTATGCCACTGTTTTATTACGACAAAAATTGTTTAAACTCATATATTGTACTTTGTATGAGTAATCTTCTACAAATGCACGGGAATATCTTCTAATTTACGAGAGTATAAGTAGTATAGGTATATTACCATATATTTTGACATATATTGGCGTATATTGGAATCAATTACGGCCTTCTAATATAAAGATTACGGGGATTATTGATATTTCCAATTTATTACGTCAGCTGTTTTATTTTGGTTATATAATATTACTCATATTGTAATACGGGTAATCTTCAACTAACACAAGGACATATCTTCTAATCTACGACATTATAAGTAGTACGGGTATATCTTCCCATATAATTTTTGCACTTTCATTTTAGCATATATTGGAATTAATTACTGCTTTTAGGATAAATGATTACGGATTTATTGATAATTTCAATTTTTACATGTAATCTACTAATACAGGTGATGCGCTAATCAATCCCATACAATTTTAACGCTTTTACATATATTGATTCAATTTCATACTTTTTGTAAATTTGCGTACACACGGGGCCAAGATGTTTCATTCTTCAGATCTGCCCGTAAAGATAATTTTGTATAGCGAGAGAAGAGATTCTTAAAATTATTTTTAAATTAAATATTTTAACAGAATATTTTGACTAACAATGTCATTTAGTATACCATAGGAACTTGCACATGATTGTCAATTTTAAGTTTCTCTATACAGTACTGTGGCAATTAATTGAGAAATGTCATTTTTTTCGTTTTAGCACACGTAAGCTTAGGAAGAAGCACTCCAAATTAGCTCAGAGTTCAAATTGCAGTTATTATCAAAGTAGAAGGTGTTCGTATGCACCTGGTAAGTAGCAGGTGTTCAAATTCCTCCGCCAGATAGCAGGTGTTCCGCAGTGGTAGTTTCTCAGTTGTTGCGGGGGTCATTAGAGTCATGGATATCAGCGCGGAAACACGTGCTGAAGTGATTGCGCTTAGAGAACACTCTTCTAAGACGTTCGAGGAAATAGGTAAAATATGTGGAGTGAGTACAGCAAGTGTCGGGAGGATCAGGAAACAGGAAATGCTGGAATCAACCGTTCTGGAAGATGCGGCCGAAAAAGATCAACTTCGACGCGTGACGACAAAACTTTACATCGAATGAGTGTTAAAAATCCTCGATTAACCAGTTTTGACCTGTCCAAGTCCATGACGGCAGCTGGTGTTGATATTGCACCTTCAACAGTGCGATACAGGCTGTTAGAACGCGGGCGGAGAGCACGTCGACCGTACAAGAAGCAGCTTCTGACGCTTCGCATGAAGAAAAAAAGGTTGGAATGGGCACGGAAATACAAAACATGGACTGAGAAGGACTGGGAGAAGGTTCTCCTTTCTGACGAAACACATTTTGTGGTTCAGGGATTTAGATCCATGTTCGTGAGAAGGAGCCAAGGAGAACCTATCAATCAGCACCACATCAATCAAACACCCAAGCATCCACCCAAAAAGATGTTTTGGGGTTGTTTCAGCGTTTTGGGGACAGAATCTCTTGTTCCCGTAGAGGGAATGATGAACAGTGCCAGTTACGAAGTCATATTGACCCGAAAAGTGCTTCCAACCATGGATAAACTGTGGCCGAACGGAGATTGCGTTTTCCAACAAGACAGCGCGCCATGTCACTCTTCGAAGAGAATCAAAAATTTCTGCTCAAAAAAAATATTACCGTACTGAATTGGCCCGGGAATTCACCAGGCTTGAATCCCATAGAAAATTTGTATGCTATTGTCAAAAAACGGCTTCACAAATTTGACTGTACGACGATGGACATGCTAATTTCGGCCGTTATTGACATATGGTTCAGAGACGTTGAAATTAAAAGTACATGTGCTAGTCTAGTACATTCCATGCCAAAACGTGTCTGTGATGTTATAAAGTTTCGGGGAGGTCATATCACTTATTAGTTTTAAATGTATCCATAGAAAATTTGAATAAAACTGAATTTTATAAAAAAAACTGCATTTCTCAATTAATTGCCGCAGTACTGTATTATATACTCCTTTCGAGTAAGTACGAAGAAAGGGTATGCTGCTAGTATATATGTATATATATATACCTGTAGCTAAATCTTTGGTTTATCTTCGACTAAATTCCTCATTTCTCATTTTATTCCCCTTCTTTGTATAATTATTTATACTACTAAGAGCTGTTTTGACTTTGCCTCTAAAATTCACAATTTCAAGACTGATCATTTTATTATGGCTTCTTTTGGAATCGAGTGACCCTTTATTAATGTTTTTGTTGCCTTAGGAAAACGTTACGGTTTCCTTTGAGTTTCAATTGGATGACCTCATCTCTTTGACACATATACGTTTGTCTCAGAACATTTTCATCTTTCGAGGTGATTACTATAAAATATCTGATGGCTTGACCATGGGGAAAGTTAAGGTATTTAATGGTTAAGTGCACTTCTGTGTGATGTTTAAATGCACAATTTTGAAGTTTCATAGTCAAATCTCATTTTGCTTTTTTCTAATGTTCGTGACATGGATGCTCGTTTTGCTCTTCTTAATCAGTCCAATATTGATTTAGACAGCGTTCTTTATATTGCGAGTTCTTGTTATTCTTGCAGTCATTTAACCTGTGATCTAGAATGTCACAATTCTCTTTCTTTTCTGGATAAATTAATTTGTAACCATTGTTTATCTTAAGCTTTTTGCCGTTCCATTACCCCCCTCATAATAATTGTTGCCATCTCCTTAACGGATTGCCGCTTTCAATTCTTATGTCTGTCGTACGTTTAAATTATGCTGTACATCTGAGTAATTAAAGTCTGAACTGGATGATTTAAAAGCTCTCGCTTTAGATCGTAGACTTACGCTGAAACTTGTTGATTGGGATTTTGCTAAATTTTCTAAGCCACCTTAGAGCAAAGAAGATTCAGTTAAAACTTTTAGCAGTATTGTATACCTTCTTATTCTAATATGACTCATAAAATTGACAGACCTGTAACTTAACGAAATTAAATTAAAATGTGCGATAAAATAAATTTTCTTCGCTTAAGGATCTTATTAAAAAGTTCAAAAATTGGGACATGTAGGAAATTCCTTATCAATACGGACTATCGTATTTATGTCAAACTAAATTTGTCCTTAAGTACCGCTTAAAATAACATCACAATTCTGTAGAAAACTAGGAAATTAATAAATTTGCTATAGCTAATTATTGTTAGATAACTTGTTAACGATTTAATTTGCTTTTGCTTTCGTTATTCTAAAATACGCTTCATTTTTCGATTTTGAGTTCCTTGAAATTTTTCATAATAATAATAAAAACTCCTGTAATTTAGTTAATGTTTAGTCAATGACTCCATACTTCTCCGAGGTATGACATGACCATGTGTAATTTTCGGTTTCTATGAGTTCATATTATCTGGCTTTTTTTCTTATTTACATTTATGTTCTTATTTTCTTGTATTTTACAGTTTTTGTAGTTTTTTCCCTGCCTTTATGCATTGCCACTATAATGTGATGTCGTTTAGCCATTGCAGTTTGACCAACATAGCCTTGCGCTTATTTGGGTTTTAAGTCCAGACTTTTTGCAATGATGATGCAAATTCAATTAATTTCCGAAACGTTCGCATACTTATTTATTTTGACTTTTGCTGCATTTTACGTTTCAAACCAATTCAATATATTTATTCTGGGTAAAGACACGTACTTTACTAACTTATATACTTGTTGGTTGAGAGAAAAATTATTAGTCATATATATAATTTATAGTGAAAAAATCAGTAATTCAGTATAAGATTTGTTATTAGAAAATCTTCAAAGATTTGTCGATTATATAAAGTATGCAGTGGGAGAACCTAATGCATACTAAATTTTTCTATTTTCAGATAAATATGAAGTTCTTTTCTTTCAGATAACTAAATACAAGTAGGATTTAAGAAAAATTAGTAAATTAAATAATTTATAATGTTTTTTTCACTGTGCCACAATTCTTTTCTTTTCTTTAATGGAAGCAAATTCTAGTAATGAATGAACTTTTATGAACTGATGTTACGTCTTATATGTGCTTAAAACTACTAGCCACAAACAACTTTAACAGATTTTAAAATATGTCCTCATTCGTAAAATCTACATTCTTTGTGGAAACTTGCTTGACATGGGGACGGGATGAAAGAACGTATTCGAAAAATATTTTCCATGACTTTTTTGGCTTTCAAATTTGAAACTCATTTAAACGAAAGTTGCTTTTGCCAATCAATTTCAACTTCAGACAGCAGTTTGTTAGAACTTAATCGAAATATAGCTTTCAAAAACTTCGTTTCTTGAAAATAGCTTAAAACGCAGTACGAAAATTAGAATGAGGCTCATCGTTAAGAGGCAGTAATTGCTCTGTCAGAAGCCGGATATTTTAAGAGTAATGAGGCAGTGGGTTAGGGAAAATACTTGCTTGACAGCTTTTCCGAAATGTATTTGCGTTAAATATTTTGCTGATGCATCAGCGTCGCAGTAATAGGTGATTAGCTGAAGCAAAATAGAAAATAAAGATGATGTTTCATAGGATATTCTATTGTGCGGAAACTGTACTCTTCAAAATTGATTTTCGTTGCACTCTTTCAAGCTGGGTTTAAAAGGGGTATAGTAGAAGATGAAAGAATAATTCTCCCTCTTTCTCTTTATGCAGATATTTCAAATTCAATTTTACAGATTTTAGGAATGGATCTGTTCTTGTAATTTTACATATTGAATAGTTTATTTAACGTACACACTTATTTATTTTGTTCAATTGAGAATATTTAGGTACAGACGTTTTGGAATTTGCTTTGAATGGCTTTTTTCATATAGGAAAATTCATATATAATAAGCAAAATTCATGATAAGATGTGGTCATGGATTCTTGTCATGAAACATTTCCCAACTGTTACATGATAATTAGCTAATTTCCGTATATCCTCATTTAGACAATTGAGATACTATAGTTGTTCAGCGGTAAAAACTGTGGAGCCCAGACCCAAATGTTTTGGAACTTTATTCAAGTTATTAGTGAAATAGTATTATCTTTTGAAATTAGCTGTGCAATTTCACTAGGGCTGAAACACAAATGTAGACATACAGCAAAGTAAACGCACAGGAATATAACAGTAAAATATTTATTAAATTGTTTGGTCACAACATACCAACTTCCTTGACAGTTCTTAGTCGTCATTTCGGAATCTGGAACTCACAAGTATATATTATACTTGACGTGATAAACCATGATTTTCATAGGCCTGTATACCAACACCAAAGAAAGCTAAAGACTTGATTATTATTTCTTATTCTCTGTAATCCACTCATAGTTGAGAAAACTTCATTTGGTGGGGTAGCACCTCCGGAAAAAGAACATTAATATGACATATATTTTTTTAGCGAATGATGGTTAATTTTGTGTGATCTGGAGGGAGTTACATACGATTTTTTAAAATTGAAGATTCATTTAAAAAAATTTCAAAAACAAAAATAAAATATATGATTTTTCGTCCATTTTTACTTTCCTTATATACATAATGTATAAGGAAAGTATTGTGACGGGGTCGAAAATTCGAATTCGAGTTTTCGACGGGAGAGCACGTTTCAAGCATCCCTGATCACGAATCAAACATTTTTGAAGTGATGTCTGTGTGTGTGTATGTGTGTGTGTGTGTGTGTGTGTGTGTGTGTGTGTGTGTGTGTGTGTGTGAAAGTATGTGTGTGTGTGTGTGTGTGTGTCAGTGAGTCTGTGGAGACGATAACTGACGAACGAATGGACCGATTCGAACAAAATTTGGTACAAAAATCACAATCCGTAAACACTGGAAGCCTATTGTTTTTATATGGAATCGAATGTTCAGAACCCTCCTAAATTTTCGAATGAAATTTTGAAAAAATCGTCAAAAAATCAAAACCGCTAATAAAGTTACGCAAATAGACATTTCTTATGTAATTTTTCATTAGGAAACGATTGGCATAAATTTTAGAACGCTAACATGAACCGTTCTCGAGATATTGTACATTTAAAAAAAAAATTATGAAAAAGTCACATAAAAAAAAAAATCCTATTGAGAAACATGTTCACTTTTCATATGTAATATTATGCGATAAATTGAATGACATCATTCTCGTGGATCTAGCTCGTTCCATTCATGAAAAAATATTCTTTGAATAATACTTTTGTATTTTAACGCCAATAGTCATTTATCTGCTGCAAGAATAACTTTTTCTTAGTGCATAACGCTTGGCGAGATTTTGGCGACGAATTTGGCGGAATGTCGCCAACTTGACGACTTTTTTGAAATGTTGCCAAATTAATGAAAATCTCGCCAAATGGATAAAAATGATGCTAAATCAATGAAAATGACGACAAATTGTAGAAAATTCAATATCTTGGAAAGAATATTAGTATCTACTATAAGAAAAACCTATTTTTTTACTGTAAAAGTAGTAAATTCATTACATTATATAAGGAAAGTCATGTGTTGCCCACATCAGATTTTTTTTAAATGTTGCCAAATTAACGAAAATCTCGTCAAATGGATAAAAATGAAGCTAAATCAATGAAAATGACGACTAATTGAAGAAAATTCAATATCTTGAAAAGAATATAAGTATCTACTATAAAAATAACATTTCTTTTAACTGTAAACTTGTAAATTCATTGCATTATATAAGAAAAGTCATGTGCTGCGTACATCAGATTTTTACTTTCCTTATATACATAATGTATAAGGAAAGTATTGTGACGGGGTCGAAAATTCGAATTCGAGTTTTCGACGGGAGAGCACGTTTCAAGCATCCCTGATCACGAATCAAACATTTTTGAAGTGATGTGTGTGTGTGTGTGTGTGTGTGTGTGTGTGTCAGTGAGTCTGTGGAGACGATAACTGACGAACGAATGGACCGATTCGAACCAAATTTGGTACAAAAATCACTTTCCGTAAACACTGGAAGCCTATTGTTTTTATATGTAATCGAAAGTTCAGAACCCCCTAAATTTTCGAATAAAATTTTGAAAAAATCGTCAAAAAATCAAAACCACTAATAAAGTTACGCAAATAGACATTTCTTATGGTAATTTTTCATTAGAAAACGATTGACATAAATTTTAGAACGCTAACATGAACCGTTCTCGAGATATTGCACATTTTTCAAAAAAATTATTAAAAAGTCATTTAAAATGAAAAAAATATATTTCCTATACAGAAACATGTTCACTTTTCATATGTCATACCATGCGATAAATTGGGTGACATCATTCTCGCGGATCTAGCTCGTTCCATTCATGAAAAAAGATGCTTTGAGTAATACTTTTGCATTTGAACGCCAATTTATCTGTTGTAAGAACAAATTATTTCTTCGTCCATAATGCTTGGCGAGATTTTGGCGACGAAATTGGCGGAATGTCGCCAACTTGGCGACTTTTTGAAATGTTGCCAAATTAACGAAAATCTCGCCAAATAGATAAAAATGACGCTAAATCAATGAAAATGACGACTAATTGTGGAAAATTCAATATCTAATAAGTTATATAATATATAAATATATAATAATAGTTATATAATATATGTCGAAAATTCAATATCTAATAAGTTATATATATATATATATATAACTTATTTCTTCGTCCATAACGCTTGGCGAGATTTTGGCGACGAAATTGGCGGAATGTCGCCAACTTGGCGACTTTTTGAAATGCTGCCAAATTAACGAAAATCTCGCCAAATGGATAAAAATTACGCTAAATCAATGAAAATGACGACTAATTGTCGAAAATTCAATATCTTGGAAAGGATATTAGTATCTACTAGAAGAAAAACCTATTTATTTTACTCTAAAAGTAGTAAATTCATTTCATTATATAAGGAAAGTGATGTGTTGCCCACATCAGATTTTTTTCAGAGTTGACGGATCTACAGTCTAAACTACTGAACCGATTTTTATTAAGTACGGCTGATTTTGTGTGTTCTTATATATATATATATATATATATATATATATATATATATATATACATATATATATATATATATATATATATATATACATATATATATAATTTTATTTTAAAACATGAACATACATTTGATTTAAAATTTCAAAACTTAATATATGTCATAACTACATTAGTGTCGTGTAGTCATGTTGATAAATACTTCTACAAAACATATTGAGATCTTAAAAAAGAAGAAAAACTCCATGGTAAAAATTCCCTGCTAAGTATAAAACACAAAGACCTACCTCTTTCCAAAATATTTATTAAATCTTAAAATAATTTGCACGAAATTCCTAACCCTCCTGAAAATCCCAAATAACTCCTTTTAGTTGTATTCAATTTTTTATTGACACCATAATTCTGTCATTATTAATATGGAAATAACTAACGTAAGCATAATAATCGCGAAGCCGGTTTATGGATGCTGTTACCTGTAATGGGAGTATCTTTTAAAAAAATAGTATAAATTATATGACACAATAAAGCAATTCTAAATTAAATTTGCACGTTAATGTAAAATTACATAATGATATATTTTCTTCATCGTTTATATCAATTATCTTAATTTATTTAAGCCATTTAAGAACCTATTAAAATATATATTACTTCTGATAAACACGCTTCAGCAAAAGTTTTAGCAGCGTCTTTTACATTCTTTGGAAAATTATATGCAGAAAAGAAAACAAAGTTTGTTTAAATATGAGGATTTACATTTACGCGTATAACTTTGATTTCCGTGACCTCACTTTTGAAAAGTAAAGGCAAAGGAATCAAACATTTTGATATGCAGTGGATGGTGTTTGATGGGTTTGTTCTGCAATCTGGAATGTTTTTATTAATTTAACTATAAGTTTATGTATACAGAAAACAGTCATGTATTTTAGGAAAGCACAATACATATTAATAATTATAATCTAAAATATGTTTTTGAAAAAAAAATGTGGATTTATTTGACACTTTGGCATTTAACGATTATTTTCTGTTATTTCCAAGCTAATTTGCCAAAAAGCCGTATTACATGTAGCAGGATGCAGCGTAGCTTTCTGACGTCGATTCGCAGCTCTGCAAAGTAATCGTGTTATAAATCCAAATGATCAGTTCAGGAATCCAAAAACTCCCATTAGCTTGCAGCGCCGATATAATACGTGTTTGATATTTTCTTATAGGACGTTTGCTTTCTGTACGGATCGCAACCGTGTAATCCGCTTTCTGCACTTCAAATTCTTGAATGTCGTACTGCGCATGCTTGACGCCGGTCCAGAAGAAAGGAACTAGTGGATTGACTTTCTTTCAACAGTTTTGTATGAACAGCATTCGTGTATTAATTAATACTCTTCCCACTAAGCTGCAAGATGCTCAACATTCATAAAGCATTGTCTGTGTATCAGGTATCCCATCTTTGGCAACTTTTAGCGCTGCAAGGTCAGAAAGCAAAACTGCAATCTACTATATAAAACGTGAATGCGACAAGTGTAAGGGTAATAAGGTGTAAATGCAATAATAAGGTGTGAATACACTAAAATTGCATTCAGGTCGATCGTCTTTTCACTCATTTCGCTCTTAGTCAACGACTTACAGAAAAATGATATTAGGAAGTTTTGATATCGCTAAAATGTAATGTAAATAAAATATCGATGATGAACAATGATAGTCTGTAATGTAATGTAATGAATGTCTGTAATGTAATGTAATGAATGTCTGTAATATAAATAAAATATCGATGATGAATAATGGTAGTTCCAAAAGAAAAGTATCGATACATTTTTGGCGTCCCTATGTATAACATAGTAGACCTCTAGCTTCCTTTCTCCCACTCAATTTTAAAATATTTTAATATTCTATTAGAAAACTTTCAGACATGGTCATTTAGGGGTGCAACAGATTAGTGGTTAGCGTGCTGGAATTGCACTAGGTCGACCCTGATTCGATCCTCGCCACTGCCAAAACTACCTCCGTGTTTACGCGGAGTACGATCCTGTTAAACATGTAGGTCCGTAAGTTCTTCCGAGAGGTTGATGGTAGAGGAAGGAGAGTGCGGTTCCTGCGGATGCCTCCCCCACTGGGTTCCGGTCTAAATTGAGTGGCACTTCTCGGCCGTCCAAACAGATACCTTTCTAGTAGGTCGGACGGTCTGTGTCGAAGAAGAAGGAGACATGGTCGTTTTGACAAATAAGTGATTCCTTTTTAAAGAATTTTTAATGTGAATGCGAGTTGATCTAGTAGTAGCTCAAATTAAGAATAACATTTTCAAGTTAAATAATTTATCTTAATACTTATGCAATGCAGCCTTTGACTCTCTTCACATTAGATTGTCTTTAAAGTTTTTGATTAATTGGATGCAATAAAATGAAATGATCAATGAAATGAAATGAAATGTAAATCACTTTAATTCCTTCAGTTTAAAATCTAATTGCAAGATAGAAAATATTTGCGAATTGAAAAGTTTAATAGAAGGCGAGATATGCTGAAAAATCATAAAGTAATGCTCGATCTGAAAACTTTGAATTTGAAATTTCTGCATTAAGTTTATAAAGGAATGAGTAATCTAAATGGACAGAAATATATTTTCGGCGCGAATCGTACTGGTGAATATTTTAAATTATTATGGGAGTCCAATGGCACAAAACGGTTTTATATATGAGAGGTTATCTACTCCAACTAATGCGGTATGGTAGGAGAAAATAAAAAATATCTGATGTGGCCAGCACATGAATTTCCCTGTATGCAATGCAATGCAATTATTTGACTTCTTTCACCGTGAAAACATAATGTATAAGATCTACAGCACAATGTTTTTAATATTAAATTGTACATTTCCCGTTTTTTCGGATGACAAAACGTTAAACTATTTCGAAGTACTCAATTAACTTATATTTTGGACTCTAAATTGTCAATTATCAATAATGATAGCATCAGCAATAAGCAATATAGTCCATATATTAAAATATCTTAATAATTAATGTATCAATTTGGTATTTTCGTTAACTTAGCGTAATTTTTGCCTTTTTAACGATATTTTCGTCAAACTGAGGCAAAATTCCGTCAAGTTGGCAATATTTAGCTAAATGAGTCACCTAGATCACCAAATTGATTGCCAAGCGTTATAGAAAAATGGGGAGAAGAACATTTATTATATATAAGTGACTCGTAGACGTTATTCTTAGGCGTCATTGTTAGGAGTCAAAATACAAAACTATTATCCAAAGTATCTTCTCTCGTGGATAGAATGAATTAGATCCATGAGATAATGTTAACAAATTTATCGCATAATATAACGTATGAAAAGTGAATTTATTTCACGATAGTTAACACTTGTTTTAATTTTTATGTAATTTTTTTTATAAATTTATTTGAAAACATGCAATATCTCGAAAGCGGTATGTGCTAACGTTCTAAAATGTATTTCAGTCGTTTTCGAATAAAATATTACATAAAAATGATTATTTACGTAACTTTATTAAAAGTGATTTTTAAAGATTTTTTTTCAAAATTTCATTCAAAAATTTTAGTTTTCTGGAAATGCGATTTCATTTAAAAACAACAGGCTTCCAGTATTCACTGATTGTAATGTGTGTACCAAATTTTTTTTGAAACGCTCCATTCGTTTTTAAGATATCGTCTTCCCAGATTCACACACACACACACGCACACACACACACACACACACACAGAGACATCGTCCCGAAAACGATCAATTCAAGTTCAGAAATGTTTGAAACCTGTTCTTTCGTCGTAAACTTGAATTCAAATTTTCGACACTAGCACGAGACTTACCCTATATATGTATATAGTGTATACTATGGGTATAGCATACTATGCATGTAGGATATACTATGGGTGTATTATACTATGTATATAGGGAAATTTTTAAAAATGGGTGAGTTAGAAACATTACTTTCCCCATATATTACTAAATATTGATGGGAAATAATATACAGAGCTCATGTGCTATTTTGAAGTTTCATTGTTTAATGTTATCCGGGCTTTATTTTATGTTCGTTATCCGGATCATTATTTTACTCTTCTTGAACAGTCTAATATTCATTTAGTCTTTTGTGCATTATGAATATTATTGATTCTTGTATTCAATTTGCTTGGGAGTTAGACTGCAATAATTACCTTTCTGAAGAAGGAATATTGAGGTGAAATAATATACAGAGCTCATGTTCTATTTTGAAGTTTCATTGTTTAATGTTATCCGGGCTTTATTTTATGTTCGTTATCTGGATCATTATTTTACTCTTCTTGAACAGTCTAATATTCATTTAGTCTTTTGCCATTATGAATAGTATTGATTCTTGTATTCAATTTGCTTGGGAGTTAGACTGCAA
Organism: Amaurobius ferox; assembly: GCA_951213105.1. Taxonomy (NCBI): domain Eukaryota; kingdom Metazoa; phylum Arthropoda; class Arachnida; order Araneae; family Amaurobiidae; genus Amaurobius; species Amaurobius ferox. Next base: position 24,819,939 of record OX578141.1, read on the forward strand.
TAATTACCTTTCTGAAGAAGGAATATTGAGGTGAAATAATATACAGAGCTCATGTACTATTTTGAAGTTTCATTGTTTAATGTTATCCGGGCTTTATTTTATGTTCGTTATCTGGATCATTATTTTACCCTTCTTGAACAGTCTAATATTCATTTAGTCTTTTGCCATTATGAATAGTATTGATTCTTGTATTCAATTTGCTTGGGAGTTAGACTGCAATAATTACCTTTCTGAAGAAGGAATATTGAGGTGAAATAATATACAGAGCTCATGTACTACTTTGAAGTTTCATTGTTTAATGTTATCCGGGCTTTATTTTATGTTCGTTATTTGGATCATTATTTTACTCTTCTTGAACAGTCTACTATTGATTTAGTCTTTTGCCATTATGAATTGTATTAATTCTTATATTTAATTTGCTTGTGAGTTAGACTGCAATAATTACCTTTATGAAGAAGGAAACCCCAAGATTTTTTTAAACATATGTCTGAATATTTAACGTTAATTTCTCTACATTTTACGTTGTGATCTAATTGGTTAATGATTCTGGGCAAAATCATGTTCTACACTTATACATTAGAGCTGTTTCATTTTTAATTTGAGCTGAAAATCAGTAAAGTTTTGGTTGTTACCGATTCAAATAAGTTTACCCGATTATATACATGGGATTTGCTTGATTATTTCGAGAGTTAACGCTCTCTGTGGGAAATCAAAAATTCTGATATCTCAAGAACGACTCGGCATAACTAGTTTCTTTCTTTCGACCCAAATCGTCCGACCTACTCGAAGGTGTAAGGTATCTGTTTGGATGCCTGGGACAGTGACACATAATTTAGACAGGAACTTAGTTTAGGTGACTTCAAAACAGACCGTACCCTCCTCTTGGAAGGACTTTCGGACACACAGATTTCATGTGCCCGTACTCCGTGTAGACACGGGGATAGTTTGGGTAGCGAAGCGAATCGATTGCGGATTCTCCGAGTGCAATCTCCGTGCCAATCCTGCCCCATCCGACAAAATTACTCCATGACCCTGGCTGAGGGGCTTACCCGAAGGTTTAGAGCTACTATATCCCCAGTCGGGAAAAAAAAATACCATCATCACGAAACGAGCCACCCGAATCTGTCAGACAGAGGTCGCCGCCAATTCCGACATGTCGTGGACGCACTCCCACGAGAATCTAGGGAACACCAGACCAACTCCCAATCATTCGAGGCACAGCGTCATCATACCCAGTGAGGCTAGAACGACGACGCAGCGCCACCTCTAGGACATTTTTAACAGGCTAAAACCAAAAGAACTGAATAAGCAGATGGACATTCATCTGTCAAAAGACAGGAAAATAAGTCTTCGCACTATCAGCAGAAAATCAAATTATGTCATACATATACTGACATTAAAATGTTAAGAAAAACTCAATTACACTAATGACATTTGAACTAGAAAGTTAATTTAAAATATCAAGTCCCAGACATAAGATAATACTATACTGTAAATATGAAATAAAAGGCACAACAAAGCATCATTACAAAATTAATAGCAAAGACAACGAAATATTTCAACTTTAGATAAAAAAGAAAAGTCATGTTATAAATCTTAACAACCAACATAAAGTACCCTTATTATAATTGTTGATTAACTGCCAAAAGAAAAATTTACATTAAATTAAAATGAAATTCATAAATATAAGCAAATAACACACATTAAATCTAGAACCAAGTGCCTAAAAATAGGACAATAATAAACCAGTGCTTTAATCAAAAACAATAAAAAAGATCCAAAGACAAGTAAAATAGTTACTAGCGTCAATAGTTAATATTCCAGTAAAATTGTAAAATAGCAGAGAAAATAATTAAACAATAAATCACAACAATAACATTTATTTATTCGCAATATCTCTAGCAATCAGGACAGCAAAGCGAATCCTAGATAGAGATGAGGGTTGGCCAAAACTCTATGCAACCATAGGGACCGATTTTCCACTCTAGGCCTGACTAAATTAAAAGAGTCAATGGACAACTGAAAATATAGTGGTCAACATCTCCCTCCTCCGAACAAGAACAGAGGGTTGAGCTGTTAAAGTGAAACCTATAAAGATAATTGACGAACTATCAGAAACTGGAATAAATAACTGTTAATAACTTGAAAAGCCAGGTCAGGATTAGAGGAGAAAGACCGATTCCGCGCCAACCTTCAAGATTATCACTGTACGTCCACCATTCAGGCCCTCTCTAACAAATCGGGAAAGAGCCGAGTACGAGATAGGGCATCCAGTGATTCACCTGACAGTGCAGCAAGCAAGTTGGGCGAAACCATGTGCTAACTTATTCCCCAGAGTACCCACGTGAGCACGGACCGACTGCAAACCAACCTACTACTTCGCAGGTAAGACCGAAGCAAACTTTGGCCAAAAAACTACATCGTTATTAATGGAAGTCAGGCGGCAATCGGAACTGAACGGTCCAGAGAAATCATAGTACGGATATCATTCTGAATGATCTAATACAAACATGCGCTTTCGGACGTTAAACGTCCTTCATGAGTGACAACGTTCTTCATCAGTAACAATTCATTGTCACTGATGAAGGACATTTCATGTTCGAAAGCGCTCTGACATGTTTGTATAATTTTTAACGTCTTAAATGGTGTCAACTTCCATATAATCTTCAGTCGAGTCATTATAATGAAAAATTTGATAGTGTTTCGGAAAATGCTGGTCTTAGTTAAAATAGAGGCATATGTAAAATTAATTCCTCGGCAGCATTTGGTATAACGATAAATTAAAATGAAAATTGTTGTAAATCATTTAAAAATGCTCATTTAATAATGCCAGCCTATAATTGCACTTATTGAAGAAATGAACTTGAGCTATAAACATTCCATTGGTTGCGATAGGAAAAGCGCCAGGTAATGCGTTCGTCAGAAGTGGTGTTTGGCAGAGTTAACTGTATTCGACAGGTGCGTTCTGGATTGGGCTTATCTCGCTGAGTAGATTCCTGCGAAATATGAATGAAATTTAAAATCTGAAGCAGCGAGTATTCGGAGATTTTCTGTATTCATCATTGTTTAACTTGCATTTTCTTCTCATCGGCATGAGGATGTTCTGTGAGGTCGTAAGTGAATCTATGCTTGTGTTCATGAATTTTACTATGCCGGTCGAAGAAGTATTATTTTGGCTACTCACCTGAATACGGTCTTACGTGCCTCATCAGCAATTCCGAGTACTGAGTGTTGTACTTTGTTGCTTGAGTTCTTGAATAGGGTGCAGTTTCATGGAAAACCTCAAGGAAGGGGGTTAAGCAGTTCCCTCTGTAGTTGTTTGTATTTTCAGGCAAAACACATCGCAATTCCAGTAACTTAAAAGTAGAAATAAGTAAAATACTATTTTATTGTTTATTTGAATCAAAATTCCGACTATACGTATTTATATTTAATGCAGTTAAGTTATTTGCTACTGTTTCAGTTACATTCAATTCATGACTGATTATCAAATTACTTTAGTATTTTCATGTATATTTTTAATTTTCGCTCTTAAATTGCTGGACTTACTATTTTGTAAAGGATATTCAAAATGAACCTTTTGTTAATTAAGTAATTTTGGAATTTGCATGGTCACATGTTCGAAACATTAAAAGAGTGTCAAAAATGACTCCACACCTCTGAGCTGGTCAATAATTTTTTTAAAAGTGAATATATCCAGCGAATTCAGCGGTTATCAAAGAATTTGGATATAAATCTCATTGTGCATGCGTCACTTCAGACGAATTGCATCGAGTCATCCTTCAAGGACCATTCCGAAACTAAAAACATCTGTACTTCAGGACTGGGACTCTCTCTTTTTGACCAAAACTTCATAGAACACCATAAAAAGCATGAAAATTCGATGTGATGTTTGCGTGTCTGTAAAAGATTACTACATCTTTTAATAATGCTCATGTACAAGACTTCGGTTTTATCTACGAAAAGCAGAAATCACAGTTTCAGGGGAAAATCATAATTCCTGCATAAGTTATATTTTATCATTGTTTTACTTGTTATTGTACTTGCATTACCTTGTTATACTTGCATACGGAATTTTGTTCTATTTATAATTTTGGTTCCTGGAGTATTCATACTTATACCAATTATGATTAATATTTGCACAGCAGTGCAGTAGATAATCATATGTATAGATTTTTCTTCAGCAATGGAAGATCAATATTTATCAGTCTATATATCGTTCACTGGGGTAACGAATATCCATGGTTTGAATCATCCCTATGATTAAATGACACATATTCATATGCTTATTTTTCAGTTTTTGCTGTTCATATCGTATTATATTTCCATTCACTTTTTCCGATTTATACCAAAATCAAATATATCTCCTTGTCTTGTGGACACCAGTATAGTTAAGCATATGTACAGATTCTCCTTCAATAATCGAAGATGAATATTGTCTCAGTTTCTCAATCTATAGATCGTACACTGGGGTAACGAAAATTCATGGTATGATCCCGGTGGTTAAATGACACATATTTACATACTTATTTCAGTTTTTCTGTTCATTCCAAAATACCTTTCCATTTCCCTTTTCTGAGTTACACTAAAATAAAATATTTCTCTATTTCTTAACACGGAGACGGTGAGATTTCAAAGGCACACACAATTCGTAAAGCAACTATATTTGACGAACACCTAACCTGTAGTGGAGTAAAAGGTACGAGATTCATTCTTCTGCCAAAAGAAATAATGCGCCATAAAGGTTGATATAAATCATTTTTTCAACTAAAAAGAAGTTTAAGAATCTCTGTTTTCGCAAAACAAAATTATCTTCAAGGGCAGATCTGAAGAATAAAACATCCTGGTCCTTTTGTAAGCAAATTTACAAAAAATATGGAATTGTATCAGTATATGCAAAATAAAAGTGTTAAAATTGGATGGGACCCGTACTACTTATATACGCGGATATTAGAAGATATAACCTGTATTAGTAGATTACATGTATAAATTGAAAATATCAATAAACGCGTAATCTTTAAACCTAAAGTCAGTAATTGATTCCAATATATACCAAAATGAAAGTGCTAAAATTTTATGGGAAGATATACCAATACTACTTATAATGAAGTAGGTTAAAAGATATATCCGAGTGCTAGTAAAGATAACCCGAATTATAATATGAGTCTCAAAAATCTTTGCCAAAATAAAACAGATGACATAATAAATTGAAAATATCAATAATCCCCGCAATCTTCATACCATAAGGCCGTATTGGATTCCAATATATGCAAATATATATCAAAATATATGCCAATATACCTGTACTACTTATATTCTCGTAGATTAGAAGATATACCCGTGCATTTGTAGAAGATTACTCGTACAACGTACAATATGGGTTTCAGCAATTTTGCGGTAATAATCTCTGAATCAATAATCCCCGAAAATATCAATAATAATTGTGTTTAAACTTGACGACCGTAATTGATATTATCCAGTCAAAAATGCAATGGCAATGGCATTTATTTTATATACATATCTTCATTAATCAAATTGGAAAAGATTGCCGCATAAACACATTGGATTTAAATCCGTTGCTAAGTGACATGATATCATTTGCTTCAAATAAATTGGTGGACAAATTATCGTATGAATAATGCTATATCTATGGAAGGTTTGGCGATATTTTAAAATATCGTCAAATTTATCGCCAAGTGAGATTATAGAACTGACAGTCCCACTTGGCGTCAAATTGACGAAACATCATCACAATACTATCCCCCAACAAAACACAAGTAATTTCAGTTCTATAGCGCAATTTTATCAATTTAAGATATTTTTATTGATTTACAACCATTTTTATCAATTTGGTGACATTTTAAAAATTTGCTAAATGTGTTTCTAATTAGGATGGCTGGACTGACAGACGAATGCTAACGAAACATCATTTCAGTACTCTCTGCTAACAAAACAAAATAAATTTCATTGATTTGCGTCGTTCTTATCAATTTGGCGACATTTCCATCAATTCGGTAATGTTTAAGAAAAGTTGCTAAATTAGCGATATCCGGAGAAATACGTAGCTCTGAATTTGCAGATCTGAATAAAACATCCTGATCCCTTTTGTATATACTGCATGAAAACACTAAAATTTTATTCGAAGATATATCCGTTTACTCTTTGTCTGTTTCAACAATCGGCTAAATGAATTTATTGGCTAAACACAGTGTATATATGTTTATTAGCTAAGCACAATATATAAGTTTGAAAACTCTTTGCCAAAATAAATGAAAGTGATATACATAGTCCGCTTATAAGATATATTTTTATATCTATTTATTTATTATTCAAATAGAAAAAGTAATAATAAATATTAACAAATAAATTTAATTTAATTACGTTGTCGAGCAACATGATATAAGATAGAATATTCCTAATAAAATGCTAATAATTAAATAACCATTTTGATTTGTGAATACTTTTGGTTGATTAAAAGTTTGTGAAAATTAAACCATGATGATAGATTTTCCCTTTAAATTCATGTTTCAAACATTCATGGTTTCAAACAATTCATGCTTTCATGTAGTGACTAATTAGCGCAAAATCTTTCACCAAACTCAGAGATAAAGTTTTAATTCACTTTCACGTTTTAAACAAACAATTTCCAAACTTTTCATTTGGAGGAACTAGGGAGTTAGAGAGTAGACCTTTCAGGGAAAAGTTTCGTTTTTCATTGATATATCGACAACCCGTGGTCTTAGAAACTCAAAACTTAGAAAAAATTTAAAGCGTTCTATTTCAAGGCTACCCACAAAATTCAATTAAATTCGGTTTAGCCGTTCTTCCGTGATAATGAGACAAACGAAAGTTTCGTTTTTTCCTAATATCTCGAGAACTTCTGGTCGTAAAAACTTGAAACATGAACTACATTTTAAGTGGGGCTATTTCAAGGCTACCCACAGAATTTCATTAAAATCGGTTCAGCCGTTCTCCCTTGATGATGGAACAAACAGACAGACATACAGATTTTTAATTTTATTTATATAGATTTCGAGTCAAACTTTCTATTTTCAAAACTATCAAATATATTATTAAAATTTAAACGGATTTGAAATTTTCAGAAAATTTAACCTTAAATACATACCCGACATGATAAAAATGTATTTTGAAATAAAAAAATAAATTGCATTTACGCCTTATTATTATAGGCAGATTTTGTTAAGTTTTATTAGCGAAGATTTTTTTTCTTTTACAGCCAAGCATTTTATATTAGCATCCTGTTAATTGATCTGTGATTTGATATTCTACGTTTATTTACTCAACATGCTTATTTTCCCAATATTTCCCACAATTCAGACTGCAAAACAAGATTTTTCAAGCGGTTCGTCAAGTGGACTGAAATCCCCAATAGGAAAAGGAGTCAGACTTATTTGAATATACTCTGGAAGCGACGCTGGTTTCGTTAAATGCTTGTGAAATGCTTCAAGTAAAAAAATATGCTGGATACTATCACGGGAAAATGAATGGATATCAGAATATCCTTTCGAATATCAAGCAAAGCAGTGGGATCGTTATCGACAATGCCCCTTATTATAATGTACATTTTGAAACATTTCAAAGACATCTACAAGAAAACGGATATACAAACATGGTTGAACAGCAAAGATATTACAAAAATAAAATATATCATAAAAAAAACGACATACTAAATTTAGATATTACAGCTGCTCCCGTTCTCGAGTTATTCCCCAAAAATAAGTACATACGATCCATATGGCGTACGCAGGACGGGCTAACGCGATAAGGTTCAAAATGAAGCTAAAATGTACCGCAGAAGATAACACCATGTCAAATTTCATATTACTATGAGTAATAAATAATTATGGTTAACAGGAATGGTATGAATCCGTGAATTCACAGTAGCAGCCGATTAATTTACGTCAGTTTTATAATTTTTCTCAATTTTATATGTACATACATGAGTTTATATTCGCAGTCTTAAGTAAATGTAATTCTATTATATTTGGTATGCATATAATTAATCGTACTCTAGGAATACTGCGTGAGTGAAAAATGTCCTTTACAATAATTTTCTGTCGCCAAAATTCACGTCAGGTGCGGCAACCCAATCACCTGTGGCTGAGTGAAAATTTTCTCGTAGCCCTTGACGGGTTAGGTGTTCGTTAAGTATAGATGCAATTTACATGAATATTCGGCATATAGATTTTAGGTTGAGTCATTGCGTTCATTGCTCATGTATATAAGCGCCACTCTAAAATAATTGATATATGTTCCACGTTGGTCCAAATGTCAAATTTTGGAAATGCAACAGTACTTATTAACACTTTACAACAAAGTTGAAAAGTGTTTATGACTTTGTTCATTCTGTCTGTCTGTCTGTCTGTCTGTCTGTCTGTCCGTTAGCACGATAACTGCCGTAAAAATGACATAATCAAAATGAAATTTTAGTATGTTGTTCAGACGGTCTATAGGACCTATGGGAATATAAATGAATAATATCACCCAATTAGTTTTGGATTGAACCCGGGTTGAAAAAATGGAATACATTGAGCCCTATGGGACCTAATTTTTCAAGCATTTTTTAAGCGGATTTAAAATTCACAAATTGCTTCGAAAATTTTAGGCAATATTTAAATTGTTCCATAAAATATATAAAAAAAAATTCAGCGAAATATATTCAGTTGTTTTTTAAATAAAAATTAAAATAATAATAACACCTCTTATATGAAGCGATCACGTGTCCATGATATGAAACGATCACATGACCCACTTCAAAATGATATATGGCATCCATCTTGTGTCAAAATCGTGATTTTTAAAGTTCTTTTTAATTCATATTGAGTGTTGTATCCGTCCTAAAACTACTTTATTTTTGCCTAAATTCTGTGCATCTACATACTGACACAACGCAATGACAATATATTTCAGTTTAAATGCTCTTCCAAATTTGATTATTTCTACTATTAAGCCTATTTTTCACCTATGTAAAATGTAAACAGCAAAATATGTAGAATGAGTTGTATTAGAATCGCTGTAATTCTTTAACACAAAATCATTTAGTCCATGGAGTCTGCTTAGCTGATGTGAATGAAATATTCATTGATTTTAGAAAGAGACGGACGATATTTTTCGATGAAGTTTTACGCATAGAGTTTACTTGCTTGTAGCTCAATGGTCTTAATTTTTAAATAAAATAAATTATTATAGTATTGTGATGAATGACATGAATGGGGGAATTATTTATGAATGAAATGTTGCTTTTATAGAGAGAGTCAGGCGTGTTATTTTTTTATGACGTCATTTGAATGAATTTCAGTTGTTTTCGATGAAGTTTTCAAATATAATAAATTATCGTAGTATTATGATAATTCTAAAATTATTACCGAGGAATGTATCACATTTTAGAGATGTTTAAACCAGGCAATTTTTACTTTAATGCCGTCATTTGAATGAAGTTATTTTTTTTCGATGAAGGTTTAAGGTTTCAAATATAATAAATTAATGTAGTATTGTGATAAGTTTTAAAATATTACCGAGGAATGTATTGCATTTTAGACATGTTTAAATAAAATTGCATTGAAGTTGGAAAGTGTTTCATAATCAATGCTTTAAGCATGATTGATCTTTCTTGTATTTGTTATAGGACGGATCAAATTAAGGATGTCCACGCCAGTTCTTAGACAGGTCAGATAGTATAATTCCTTTTAAAACGGTTGTGAATTCATTTAAACTTATTCAACTTTCTTTTTGGAGATTATTGCTCTGAGATATACATAATCTAAGAATGAAGATTGTTTAATATTGTTTTCATTCTTTATACTTCTATGATAATTGAAATCAACTTCTTGTTTTAGGAAATACGCTTTTATGTAAATTATAAGGCCATTCTAGAGTTCAATATAATTATAAGCAAAATATAATTATTAAACAGATCAATTTTACAAAGATGCATTTAAAGAATAAACACAGATGTTTGAGAAATATTTTAACAGTATTGGAAAAATCTGGTCAAAATAAAATATTGAAGGTAAAAGTTGGAACATTAATATAAGTTAGAATTTTCTCTTAATGTTAGTGTATGCGCAAGTTTGTCTTATTTTTTAGCGGGTATGTCTCTGCTAATTTTAACAAATAGTTGCAATTGCGGAAAGAAATATTTATCAGTAACGAAACAGAACAATTAAAACCATTATAAATCTTAACTGAAGATCTGCACCTAACTCAAAGTATTAAAGTTAATTAAAAGTAAATTATGACCATTAAGTAAGAGACAGGAATAAATAAATATCATTTAGGTTTCTGGATTCCACAGAACATAGTGAAAGGCAAATTTAACAAATAAAAAGTTTTTCTTATGAATACAATTAAAGAAATTTTCAAGAAGCAAATTCCACCTAATTAAAGGTATACTTATCCACCCAAACTTCTAAAGCATGTTAGAAGAAAAATGGTAGCATTCCAATTAGATTAAACATTCCTTTTGAAGAAAATCTGGAATTAAAAGTTAACTTTAATAGCAAAGTGTTGATAAAATATTTGTTTGTCATTAAATATCAAATTAAAAGGAATTTTTTTATCGTGCATAATATTGTTTGTTTCTTGGTTTTCAATAAAACCTCGAAGAATTGAGGAATGTAAAAAATGGTAAGAAATGCAAGTTGAGGCTCCAGAGGTTTCAACCGGCATGAAAGGAGATAATTTACTGTAAAAAAATATCTCGAGACCAAATTTTTATGCTGTTAGAAATTGTTTGCATTTTACAACTCAATAAAATGCCCCTGGGATATCTTTTTGGTGTTCTGTGTTTGGTGTTCATTTGTTATGCATATCGTAAAATGAAACTGCGCACGATCAAAATTGTTTACTTTATTTTACTGGTTACTACTACAATGATAAATAGCAAATCACAAAATGTAAATAGGTGCAAATGGCAAAAATTAAAATTTTGAATTTTTTCCCTACTTTTAGTTAAAGTACTGTAATTAAAATAACACAAAATTATTAGTTTGTTCCCTAAAAAGTACCTTTTTCAAATCTAATGAAGTACAGCGCAACTATAAATTAAATAATTGAAAACTAAAATGGAGGTATAAATATTCTTAGCAATATGTATCTAAATATTAATCGTTAATTTGCAGTAATTAATTATTATTTTTTAAATTGGAGGAAATAGCAATGTAATTCAGAACTGTTATTTAAATATTTTTAGATAATCTTTAATGTGAGAAACCCATTGCTAATGACGTTTTATCTAGATCTGCTGTATAAAATAAGCGATTTAAGTTCAGCAACATTATTTCTGTTTGTTCCCTATGGTATTTTTACGATTTAAGGTGATATATTTAACATCCATTTATACAACAAGTTGATTTTTAACCGCAAGAAGACAAACCGGAACAATATATGTATAATCAAGATTGGTATCACATCTGCATTCAATAGATAAAATCAAGGACAAAGCGTTTTAAAAAAAGAAATGTCTTTTATTTCACACATCCTAAAAGACTTACAAAACATATATCAAAAACTGCCAGAGCACTTTTGGACGTATATACGCCCTTCATCAGTGGCTACATGAATAGTGAAAACATGGAATCTATATAAATAAAATTGAAAATCTGTCTGTCTGTCTGTCTGTCCCATCATCACGGGAGAACGGCTGAAACGAATTTGATGAAATTTTGTAGGTAACCTAGAAATAGCCCCACTTAAAATTTGGTCCATGTTTTTAGTTTCTATGACCAGTGGTTCTCGAGATATTAGTAAAAACGAAATTTTCGTCTGTCTCATCATCACGGGACTACGGCTGAACCGAATTTAATGAAATTTTGTGAATGGCCTTGAAATATCCCCCCATAAATTTAGACTAAGTTTCGGGTTTTTAAATCCAGGGGTTGTCGAGATATTAATGAGAAACGGAACTTTTTCTTAGGAGTTCTACTATCCAACTCCATGGTTTATCCAAACGGAAAGGATGAAAATCGTTTGTTTAAAACGTCAAAATGAAATAAAACTTTATTTCCGAGTTTGGTGCCGGATATTTGCATTAATTAGTCACTATAGGAAAACATGAATTGTTTGAAACATGAATTTAAATGGAAAAATCTACCTCCATGGTTCAACTTTCACAAGCTTCTACTTAACGATGAAAAGTATAAAGAAATCAAAATGGCTATTTAATTTCGCATTTTATGAGGAAGATTCTATTTTATATCATGTTGCTCGGCAGCAGAATGAAATTAAATGTGTTGTTAATATTTATTATTATTTTTTCTATTTGAATAATAAATAAATGGATGTAAAAATATATTTTATAAATTAACGGTTTGATTGTTCTTTTAATTATATAAATTGCGGGCTGCGTACATCACTTTCATTTATTTTAGCAAAGGGGTTTCAAGCTCATATATTGTGTTTAGCTAATAAACTCATATATTGTGTTTACCCAATAAATTCATTTAGCCGATTGTTGAAGCAGAAAAAGGGTAGAACGGATGTATGTATCTTCTAATACAATTTTAGTATTTTCATTTAGTATATGCAAACTGGATCAGACTATTTTGTTCTTCAGATCTGCAAATTCAGAGTTACGAATTTAGCGAAATATCTCTAAATAACGTGGTAACTTTTTTTAAGCTTTACCAAATTAGCGGAAATGTGTCTGCAAATTGATAAAAATGACCTAAATCAATTAAATAAAATTTGTTTTTTTAGAATAGAATACTGAAATGATGTTTCTGTAGCATTTGTCGGTAAGTCCATAAATCCTACTTAGTAACGCATTTAACGAATTTTTTTAATATCACCAAATTGATAAAAATATTTGTAAATCCATAAAAATATCATGGATTTGATAAAATCGCACTTAATAAATGAAATTAATTGTGTTTTGTTAGGGGATAGTATTGTGATGATATTTCGTCAATTTGTCGCAAAATGGGACTATGAGTTCTACAGTCCCACTTGGCGATAAATTTGGCGATTTTTTAAGTTATCGCTAAATTGACTAAAGTGTCGCCAAACCTTCCATGGAGATCGCATTATCAGACGATATGATTTCCATCAATTTATCTGAAGCAAATGATATCATGCCGCTTAGCGACGGATCCAATGTGTTATGCGACATACGATTTTTATTAAATCTTTTCAGATTTGAATAATAAAAATATGTATATAAAATAAATTTCATTGACATTGCATTTTTGACTGGATAATATCAATTACGGTCTTCAGGTTTAAACATAATTATTATTGATATTTTCGGGGACTGTTGATTCAGGGATTATTGATATTTTCAAATTATTATGCCATTGTTTTATTATGACGAAAATTGTTGAAACTCATATATAGTACGTTGTACGAGTAATCGTCTACAAATGCACGAATATATCTTCTAATCTACGAGAATATAAGTAGCACAGGTATATTGGCATATATTTTGACATATATTGGCACGTATATTGGAATCAAGTACGGCCTTCTGGTATGAAGATTAAAGGGATTAATGATATTTTCAATTTATTACGTCGTCTGTTGTATTTTGCCAAACATATTTGAGACTCATATTGTAATACATGTAATCTTTCACTAATAATCGGACATATCTTCTAATCTACGACATTATAAGTAGTACGCTTATATCTTCCCATATTACTTTACCACTTTTATTTTGACATATATTGGAATAAATTACTGTCTTCAGATTTAAAGATTACGGGTTTATTGATATTTTCAATTTATACATGTAATCTATTATACAGGTTATATTTTCTAATATTCGCTTATATAATTAGTACGGGTCCCATACAATTTTGACGCTTTTATTTTGCATATATTGATTCAATTCCATATATTTTTTTTAATATTTGCTTACGTAAGGGGTCCAGGATATTTCATTCTTCAGATCTGTCTATGAAGATAATTTTATATAGCGAGAACAGATATTCTCAAACTTCTTTTTAGGAGTATTATATTAAATATTTTAACAGAATATTTTGATTAAAAATGTCATTTAGTATACTATAGAATTTGCACATGATTGTGAATTTCAAGTTTCTTTCTATTATATACTCCGTACGAAGAACGGGTATGCTGCTAGTATTTATATATATAGACACCAGTTTAAAGCAAATATTCATAAAATATAAAATGGTGAATGAACTTACTAAAAATAATACAAGAAATATACACGGAAATTACAAAATAAGTTTAAACGCTTATGAATTTTAAAATATTACAAGAAAATCTATATAAATAAAATTGAAAATCTGTCTGTCTGTCTGTCTGTTTGTTTGTCCCGTCATCACGGAAGAACGGCTAAACCGAATTTGATGAAATTTTGTGGGTAGCCTGTAAATAGTCCTATTTAAAATTTAGTCCATGTTTGGAGTTTCCGCGATCAGTGGGTTCTTGAGATATTAGTAAAAAACGAAATTTTCGTTTGTCTCATTATCACGGAAGAATTGCTAAACCGAATTTGATGAAATTTTGTGGATAGCCTTGAAATAGCCCTTCCTAAATTTAGCCCAAGTTTCGAGTATCTAAAATCAGGGGTTGTCGAAATATGATTGAAAAACGAAACTTTTCCCTAGGAGTTCTACTCTCTGACTCCGTGGTTTATCCAAACGAAAAGCTTGAAAATCGTTTGAAAATGAATTAAAACCTTATCTCTGAGTTTGATGGGAGATTTTTTGCGCAAATTAGTCACTTTCTGAAAACATGAATTGCTTGAAAATCGTTTGGAAGTGAATTAAAACTTTATCTCTGAGCTTGATGGGGATTTTCTGCGCCAATTAGTCACTTTCTGAAAACATGAATAGTTTGAAACATGATTTAAATGGGAAATATATCTCCATGGTTTATATTTAATAAGCTTTTACTGAACAATTAAAAGTATAAAGAAATCAAAATGGTTCTTTAATTTCGCAGTTTATGAGGAAGATTCTACCTTATATCATGCTGCTCAGAAACGCAATTAAATTAAATCTGTCTGTTAATTTTAATTATTACTTTTTCGATTTGAATAATAAATAAATGGATATAAAAATATATTTTAGAAAAAAAAGATTTGATTTTTCTCATAGGATTTTTGACTGGATAATAACAATTACGGTCTTCAGGTTTAAACGTTATTATTATTGATATTTTCGGGGATTATTGATTCAGGGGTTATTGGTATTTTCAAGTTATTATGCAATTGTTTTATTACGACAAAAATTGTTTAAACTCATATATTGTACTTTGTATGAGTAATATTCTACAAATACACGGATATATCTTCTAATCTACGAGAATATAAGCAGTACAGGTATATTGGCATATGTTTTGATGTCTATTGGCATATATTGGAATCAATTACGGTCTTCTGGTATAAAGAGTACGGAGATTATTGATATTTTCAATTTATTACGTCATCTCTTTTATTTTGGCAGATATTTTTGAGACTCATATTGTAATACGGGTAATCTTCTACTAACACACTGGCATATTTTCTAATCTGCAACAATATAAGTAGTACGGGGTTGCATATATTGTTTCATTCCTTTTTTTTTTGTAAATTTGCTTACAAAAGGGGCCAGGATGTTTTATTCTTCAGATTTGCCCGTGAAGATTATTTTGCATAGTGAGAACATATATTCTTAAACTTCTCTTTAGCAGAAATAAATTTAATATTTTAACAGGATTGCACATGATTGCGAATTATAAGTTTCTTTATATTATATACTCCGTACGAAGAACGGGTATGCTGCTAGTAACTAATACAAATTTTAGAAAAACGTCAAGCATGATATTCCTGAGAATGACGTCACAAATAACTTTTAAGAGGTTTGAATTGCATAGAGTCGAGAATGAGTCGCCAAGCATAACTTAAAATTTGAACAGGGTTAAAATTACAAATGGATTCACGGTAAATATAAATAAACAGGGGTTCATAAAGAAGAATACTACGTGGATTGTTACAACGAACCAAAAGGAAAGTTTTTTCAAAAACGGTAAGAAATTTATCATTAACCACATATTGGGCAAGAGCCATAGAAAGTTTACCAGATTTGACATCGCGGGCATGTTCTGATAAACGGATGCCAACAGTACTTTTTGTACTACCAATGTAAAATGTATAGTCACCAGCAGGGAATAACAGGGGAACGACATACACCCAAGCAAAGCTTTTAAAGTCATCAAAATTCCCAAATTTATCTGATCGAATACGATTAAATAAAGTGGTAATATTAGAGTGAGTGGGTTTGAAACCAAATTCATGACAGAAATTAATAAAAGGACGGAAAACCTTAGGATGCTAAGGAACACTAGATTTATGGACAAAACGATCTTTAATAGCAGCAAGTTTAGTATCAAATTAAGTAAATTTGAGACGAACGTTGGCGAAGATCTTATAAATAAATTCAAAAGAATAAGCAGCATCATGGCTAAGTTTAAAAATAAAATTAATTTAATCAGTCAAAGCTTGGATGGAAGAACAGACATTAAATGCGCGATTAAAATACGCGGTAAAAGAAGCTTTTTTAGAGGATATAGGATGAAAAGAATTAGCGGGGATACAGGAGTTAGTAAAAGTGGATTTACGGAAAACGAAAGTATGAAAATCAAAATCAGAACGGGTGACCAGAACTGAAAGGAAAGGCAAATTTTAAGGATCATTTAAATCACGATCCCAGATACTAAAAACATCATCCAAGTAACGGCGCCAAAGAAACAGTTTAATTGTTAAAGAAGACAAAATCTCATTCTCGAGCTCCTGCAAAACGGCCTCGGCCAAAATGCCAGATAAAGGGCTACCCATAGGGACGCCAGAAGTTCGCAAGAAAGGAGTGTCACGGAAAGCAAAGTAATTTGTCTCCGCAATAATAATCAAAGCAGAAGTGATTGCGTCGATGGTGGGGGTTTTAAATTGGTGACTATGAAGTTTTTTGGCAATAATAGCTATGTTAACGAGGATACTAGAGAAAAGGGAAACGACATCAAAACGATGGAGAGTACTATGAGGATTAAATTTAGTTTTAAAAAGTAATTTAATGAAATTCTCAGTTGAGCTGATGGAAAAACTATGATTACTGAAATACGGTTTTAGAAAATGAGCAAGGGATTTCTCTAAAAAATAAGTAGGTCCAGTATATTTAGAAACAATAGGGCGCATGGGATGATTTAATTTGTGAAGTTTTATTTGACCAAAAATTTTAGGGAATTGATGTGAAGTGCGAAAAATGGCAGATTTAATATTGGGAGGAAGATCTGTGCATTTTTGAAGTTTTGCGATCCTAGTATTAATCAACGTAATCGGGAATTTTTTGACCTGGTTTCAGTCCATCTCGTCAATACACTTCTGCATTGAATTAAGATAATCAGTTTTACTGCAAAGAACAAGTTGCTTGGTCTCATCAGCAGATAAAATAACAAGGTCGGGGTTGGATAAGTTTCTTAATTTCGCTATTTCAGTGTTCATAGCAATATCAAAACTAGAATGCCTATTTTTACTTTTAAATATATTATATTTCTGAAGGGCAGAAATAGACCGATATAATACAAAACGGCTACGATCTTTATGACCTTGAGCCACATTAAGAAGAGATTCTTCCACAGGGGGAATTAAATTAATAAAACTGGGATTAATACAAGGATATGCAAATTTTGGGCCTCTCTCAGGAGCTTTATGTTGAATAGAGGAAATATCGAAGACGATACATTTACGAACGGAAAAGGTAAAGGCTTTTTTAACAGAGGAAACATTTTAGTTTTAAAGCAAGAATTCCAAGACGAAAATCTTTAAACACAGGGTGTTGAGAAAAAGGAGGAGCATCACTCACAAGAACAGCTTGACTGATAGTAGAATCAGAAGAGGGTAAGTGCGAAGGAATTTTACGGGGATACCGTTTTAAATGGTTCGTCCAACTACTACATTTTTTAGAATGCCTTATTTCTAAATCATTACGGACTTGAATTTGGCGAGTATAAATATACTGGCAAAAGGAATCCACAAGGGAAGGATGTGCACAAGCAACAAATTCACTATACCAGAAATAACAGGAGCGTTCATATGGTATAGTGAATTTGGAAGAAGCTCTTCTTAATGTGGCTCAAGGCCATAAAGATCGTGGCCGTTTTGTTTTACATCGGTCCATTTCTGCCCTTCAAAAAGATAATAAACTTAAGAATAAAAAAAGGCCTTCTAGTTTTGATATTGCTTTGAACACTGAAATAGCGGAAATTAAGAAACTTAAATCCAGCCCCGACCTTGTTATTTTATCTGCTGATAAGATCAAGCAACTTGTTCTTTGCAGTAAAACTGATTATGTTAGCAAAATCAAACACACATCCATAACAGAAGGCCTTTATTTCACTTCCTTAAGACGTACAAAAGTTTAAAACAGGCCATAGCGCTTTCGAGCATAAGTATGCTCTTCATCAGTGGCTACACGGAAATAAAGTTTGAATCGTTCATATATAGACCAGATATATGAACGATCGACCAGATATAACGTTTGAATCGTTCATATCTGGTCTATATATGAACGATTCAAACTTTATTTCCGTGTAGCCCCTGATGAAGAGCATACTTATGCTCGAAAGCGCTATGGCCTGTTTTAAACTTTTGTACGTCTTAAGGAAGTGAAATAAAGACCTTCTGTTATGGATGTGTGTTTGATTTTGCTATTTTAACATCAGACGTGATGCCAAATTATTTATTACTGCTTATGTTAATTCAATGCAGAAGTGTATTGACGAGATGGACTACAACCAGGTCAAAAAATTCCTGATTACGTTGATTAATACTAGGTTCGCAAAACTTTAAAAATGCACAGATCTTCTTCCAAATACTAAATCTGCCGTCTTTAGCACTTCATATCAATTCTCTAAATTTTTTGGTCAAATAAAACTTCACGAATTAAATCATCCCATGCGCCTTACTGTTTCTAAATGTACAGGACCTACTTATTTTTTAGAGAAATCCCTTACCCATTTTATAAAACCGTATTTCAGTAATCATAGTTTTTCCATCAGCTCTACTGAGAATTTCATCAATTTACTTTTTAAAATTAAATTTATTCCTAATAGTACTCTCCATCGTTTTGATGTCGTTTCCCTTTTCCCTAGTATCTCCGTTAACATTGCTATTGATATTATTGCAAAAAAACGTCAAAATTACCAATTTAAAACTCCCCACCATCGACGCAATCACTTCTGCTTTGATTATTATTGCGGAGACAAATTACTTTGTTTTCCATGACGCTGTTTTCTTGCAAACTTCTGGCGCCCCAATGGGTAGCCCTTTATTTGGCATTTTGGCCGAGGTCGTTTTTCAGGAGCTCAAGAATGAGATTTTGCCTTCTTTAACAATTAAACCTATTCTTTGGTGCCGTTACGTGGATGATGTTTTTATTATCTGGGATCGTGATTTAAATGATCTCCTTCACCTTTTGGATAAAGTTAATGATTTTTACCCTTCGATTAATTTTACTGTTGAGCATGAATCTAACTGTTCCTTGCCTTTCCTTTATGTTCTGGTCACCCGTTCTTATTTTGGTTTTCATACTTTCGTTTTCCGTAAATCCACTTTTACTAACTCCTGTATCCCCGATTATTCTTTCCATCCTGCATCCTCTAAAAAAGCTTCTTTTAACGCGTATTTTAATCCCGCATTTAATGTTTGCTCTTCTATCTCCGCCTTGACTGATGAAATTAATTTTATTTTTAAACTTGGCCATGAGGATGCTTATACTTTTGAATTTATTTATAAGATCTTCGCCCACGTTCGCTTTAAAGTTACTCAATATGATACTAAACTTGTCCATAAATCTAGTGTTCCTTACCATCCTAAGATTTTCCGTCCTTTTATTAATATCTGTCATGAATTTGGTTTCAAACCCACTCACTCTAATATTACCACTTTATTTAATCGTATTCGATCGGATAAATTTGGGAATTTTGATGACTTTAAAAGCTTTGCTTGGGTGTATGTCGTTCCCCTGTTATTCCCTGTTGGTGACTATAAATTTTACATTGGTAGTACAAAACGTACTGTTGGCATCCGTTTATCAGAACATGCTCGCGATGTCAAATCTGGTAAACTTTCTATGGCTGTTGCTCAATATGTGGCTAATGATAAATTTCTTCCCGTTTTTGAAAAAACTTTCCTTTCCGTTCGTTGTAACAATCCACGTAGTATTCTTCTTTATGAAACCCCGTTTATTTATATTTACCGTGAATCCATTTGTAATTTTGATCCTGTTCAAATTTTAAGTTATGCTTGGCGACTCATTCTCGACTCTGTGCAATTCAAACCTCTTCTTGTATTATTTTTAGTAAGTTCATTTATTATTTTATATTTTATGCAAATTTGCTTTAAACTGGTCTCTCTCTATATGAACATTCCATGTTTTTACTATTCATGTAGCCACTGATGAAAGGGATATATGCGTCCGAAAGCGCTCTGGCATTTTTTAATATATGTTTTGTACGTCTTTTAGGATGTGTTAAATAAAAGACCTTTCGTTTTTTAAAACGTTATGTGCTAAATTTTTCGTATTGAATGCAGACGTGATACCAATCTTGATTATTTACAGAATCTGTTTAAATTATCACAGACTGCTTCAGAAGAAAAATAATTTCCTCAATCCATCGACTGATTAATTCTAAAACTTTTAAGCTAGTGGTTTGTTGACATTTTTTTATCATTGTCTTTCCGAGCTGATCCTTTTTGGATTTTTTTCTATTTATTTATGCCACGCCTATAGGACAATTGTGTGGCCCATTCCCGCATGTCTATAATGGACATGCACGTCCTGGTGTATGATCGAGATTTGGAGTATAGTGTTATCTGTATCTGTATTATTTAAGTAGCGGACACTTGTTTATTGTAAATATAAGTAATATTTTGTTTGCGTAAGATATGGTCAATATAAAAATGGGTCTAATTATGCTGAGATTGTTGAAATTAAGATTTAATTTGTGTCCATTAACGTAGAACGTAGAGTCTCCGAAGGTGACCGATTTTCGTTCTGTGATTTGGAGGGGGGTGCATATCATGTCCGTTATGAAGATGTACGCGGATTGCACAAAATTGTCAATGTTATCTATATGAAAAACATTATTTATTTTATATAACTACTTTGCTTTCATTCCAGGGCATTGCCGTGTCTTGCATAATAAAATATGTCATTGTGTCTGTAGCATCGTACGGCCATCGAATTAGTTTTCTGCTTATTTTATGTTTTAGTACTATTTTATGCGATATTCACACATATCCGTTTTTTAGTGACCCAAAATATTATCACAGAGTTTCCATCTTGACACCATCGGAAAGATTGATGAACATAATTTCCAACGATGTTTAAACCGCCTCTGTAGGACAATTTCTTATTGTAATTATAGTCCGTAGGCCAATTTATTTAAAATACATACATTGAAATTTGCATTTTTTATGTTGTGTCATACCTTCGCCGTATTCGAAAAACTAAAATTAGCACCATTATAGATTGGCAGAAAGTTGATATTTAGTCTTCGCACTCTAATATTTTTGTATTTCACGAGTAATTTATTTTTTGTCATTTTTTTATGAAAGCAAACTTGTAAGATTTTCGATGTTCCGCAATGAAGTTCCGTGCATTTTTCGATCTGCCGACTTCACATGCGGCAACGGGATTTAAAGTCACTCTGACAGAAAAGGGAACCGTTTTTTATTAAATTTTTAGCTTTCATCATTTGGTGCTCTTTGTGCTTATACTAAAAATTTCGTATTATGTGGTAATTTGGATTGCAACTGATTTGACGATTTAGAAAGTATCATATTAGCTTATTTAGGAGTCAATTAATTTGGTCTGACATTTTTTATACAATAAATGTGGATTTACTCTAAGAGATTTATAAAGTTTCCAGTTCTGAATAAACATAGATCTCATTCTATATATTATATAAAAAAGGAAACGTTTTCTGAATCAATCTATAATAAAATACTACGCTAATAAACTCATGAAAAGTATAACAAACGTTTTAACTAGTTTCAAAGGCGAAAATGAGTTTTCGTTGTCAGGATTGAAAATAGAGCAACCACATTATAAAAAGGCTGCTTTGTATGATCTGACTCGCGTTTTCGCCTTCTGCTTGCTTGATATTTTTTACCACTGAAACTGATTAATACTAAACGTTTTATGTTATGTTTAAGAAGTATTGGTTTTTACAAATCATAAAGTTTAATTTTTTTAAATATAAATTTGAACTCTTCTTATTTTTAACTCTTATGTGCTAGATCCAATTTTTCTACCAATCCATTCGTGCAATGGGAGTATTTTATTAGTACCAACAACGATAAGTGCACTCCAATTTTGGTGAAAAGTTCTAGAATATCAGTCTTTATAGAAAATCTGAAGTCTTCATAAAATTGTTGAACTTGTTAAAACTTAATTACTGATTGCTTACCTAGACATATTACATGTCTGATTAAAATAGTTAGCGTATACCTATTGAATTTCTGTGAGATAATAATTACGAAGCATAAAAGTTAGAGACTTGAATGTTTTCCTGACCTAGATCTAACCTGTATAATACTAACTCAGGTGTCTTTAAATTCAACTATTTTTAAGATTCATATGCCTGTGAGAATACAGTTTTGAAATGGATATTTGATTAGTTTTGAGTATTTGAATTCCACTAAAATTTAAGAGTTTAAATCTTAATAGTTTCTATAAATAGTGGATATATAATAATCAGCATACCGAATTTTAGCATCAAACCAAAATTTCAAGATAATCATAAATGTTTAAAAAACTTCATGTATCTGTGAATTTTTGATGAAATATAAAAATGCTAAGGCACATTTGTAAGCATAAATAAATATTAGAAGCATTATGTTTCAATAAATATACTAAAATATTGCGTCTTCGAAAATATTAGAATACTAATTTGTGACATTTAAGTAGTAAGTTGATTAACATGACAAATTTTTTGCGTAAATTGTGCTTATCAGCCAAATGGTGATGTTGCACCATTCAAATTGTTTTCTGGACTTCCGCGTGTATGAAAACAAAAATAGTAAGGCCAATCAAATTACCGGGAATTCAAAGACAATTTTTATGTAGAATATTTATCATTCGTAATTTAAGCGTTATTGGTACATTATTTTCAAAATTATTATCTTTGTGATAAGGGTAGTTGTCGCAGTATATGAGTGTTGGCCCATTTATATATAAAGATGTTTAAATACTTTTTCGTGGCACATGGGATTATTTCTAGCCTGTTTCTAATTAGTTTTGCTGTGCACTTAAGATTGGACAAAGATGAAAGTAGCTTAGACCAAAATTCAAAATTGACGACTCATAGACTAGATATTCCGTCGCCAGCGATAAAATATAACATCTATACTACTATGTTCTTCCTCTCATCAATTCCCTCAGTGGTTCACTTATTTAGTGAATACGGATGTGGCAATCCCAAGATACCCTGGCAATCTATTTATTTCATTTTTTATTTCTCTCTCTTTCCGTAACATATGTCTGGCGTTGCATATCTTCTTTAGATCTTGTGCCCAAAACCCCTAATTAACCAACCAATCAACCTCTCATCAACATTATAATCTTAACTTGTGCAGTTCTTGTTCTCGCTTAAAGTGTAACACCTTGGAACTGCGGCATAATATATATTCTCTTCTATTTCATAAGAATTATTTTCTAAAATAGGAATTAGGTTTGACAGATCAATGTATTATTAATTACGGACATTCTGTCTGTCCCATTTCCCCATACTGCAGGCCATTTAAATGGCACAAAATGACCATACACCTTTCTTCACTTTGTCTCCTGAGACTTGAAATTGGGAAATCTATACTGAGTCAACAATTTGGGGTCGTATACCACATCATTTCCCCTAGAATTGTGTTGCGTCTTAGTGCGTGCGTCTTGATGAGGTAAAGGTTTAAAACGAATATTTCAACAGTTTTCAAGCTAAATTTGTCATGAGGTTCCTATTTACTGTACATAATGCATTCAACGAGGAAGACTGTGTTGAAGAAGAAGATTATTCTTCTGGTATGGTAACGGATACTTTTGCCCCCAAAGAGTATATCTGGCACTTTGTGGTAGCGGTTTTCTTACCACGGATTAGATGCTGTTCAAGTATTTTAAGGGCAGATGTTTTAGTGTGAGTATACATCACACTATTCACTACATCACACTATGTTATTACCTAAGTAGACGCAAATAACTTCGCTAAAGCGATAAGATAGTACGTTAGGATAAAACCTTGATCTTATCACATGCAAAAATTTAAAATCAGAATATTACATTTATTTCAATCCGGTCTTAAAAACTTACCGTACATTTGTGTAGCATTCAGAATATATTTGTATAGCAAAATATGCCAGTGTATTCAATCCCTGTTATCGCTTGAAAATTACAAATAAATATCAGTAAATGAACATCTATAAAATTTAAATTTATAGTTGTGGCAGCATATTCCCTGAAAATATTTCCAAAGAAATTGTTTCCCAACCTCGATATTTACGCGTATGCAACTGGAGGTTGAAAAGCACTACTTTAATCGATAAATTCAATAGTGATTTACTTATAACACATCTATCTTTTTCATCTCTGCTGTGATCATTAAATACATTTTTGGCTAGCAATTTTGAACTATACCTTTTTAATTTCATTTTAGTTTTTTACTCCTTTATATCTTAATGAATGTCAATTAATAAATAGATTATCTGGGAAGTTTTAATAAAGGGAAATTCAATTTTAATGATAAAGACATCGAGTTTGATTATTGGGGGCAATCACATTTGCCATTTTGAAGCATCTATTTCGTAGGATCTAGTATGGGTGGAGCTTAGATGATGACTGATATGGATTCAAAATTGAAATTCAAAAGAGGTTGGAGCTCTTCTGC
This sequence comes from Amaurobius ferox, assembly GCA_951213105.1. Classification (NCBI taxonomy): domain Eukaryota; kingdom Metazoa; phylum Arthropoda; class Arachnida; order Araneae; family Amaurobiidae; genus Amaurobius; species Amaurobius ferox. The sequence goes on from OX578141.1 coordinate 24,844,836, forward strand.
GGATTTCTATTTTTGGTTCCAAATTTTTCTTTAAACTATTCCCATTTTTTTAAATTGCTATAAATAGAGTTTTGATGATAACTAAGGCAGATTCGGCATCTTATTCTAGAGTAGGTAAGATGGCTCGCGAAGAACTTCCACTTTCGGATTCTTTTCCACCTCCGCTTAAAAATGTAAATTGAGACATCTCCTTTTCAGGATAGGATTTGAGCTTAGATAACGAATGATATGAATTCAGCATTAAATTTTGGACGATGGAAAAATGACTTGTTAAGGATTTTCCACTTCCGATTAAAAAACTACATTTTCCTTGCAACATCTATTTTTCAGAAAAGACTTAGATGATAACTAATATGGATGCATTTGGGGGAGAATGGGGTTCACTAAGGATTTTCAATTTCAGGTTTTTTTCACTTCAGATACAAATCTGTTCCCTTGAAATATATATTTCTCAGTATTGGCGACATACATTTTCGATGATGATTAATATGAAATTCAGTGTTAAATTCCAGAGGGGTTGATGGTTTACTAAAGATTTCCACTATTTTCCTCATTCCGGTTTAATATTTTTTTGTTTTCCTTGAAACAGCTATAGCTTAGGATTGGATATAGATAGAGCTTAGATAATGAATATGGATTCAGCATCAAGTTTTCGAGGGCATGGAGTGATTACCTAACGATTTCAACTTCTGGTTCTTTTTTACCTCCTGCTAAAATATTTAACTATTTCTCATGGAATATGTATTTCTTCAGAATCTGCTATAGATATATATTAGATTATTATTAACATAAATTCAACATTAAATTCTAGTGTCAGAGGGGTATTTCCATTTCTGTTTCCACAGAAGTCAGTTCCGATTAAATTATTTTATTTCCATTTGAATATCTATTTCTCTGGATTGGCTATAGATGGAGCTTAGATAATGACTAATACAGATTCATTATCGAATTTTGAATGAGATTGAAAGATTTATTAAGGATGTCACTTCCGGTTTTACCGAAAATTTGCATGTCTGTACAAAGGATGTATATAAACGTGATTAAAAATTGTCAATTGTTCCATCGAAAAGGAAGTGTGCACATCCCATGCCACCATGCAAAGGGCTGCAGCTTCATAAATTGATGAACGTAACGTGTATCACCTAATGATATACGTCACAATATAAGCAAACTTTGAAATATGTATACCTTTATATAATTTAGTACATGTGATTATGCTGAATGTTTCTAAAATACGCTTTTTTCGGTCTTACATAGCGAAAGAAAGTTTGCACTACAGTTAAACTTCTTTTGAGCTCATGGAATTTTACTTTATCCACAGCTGACATGTGATTTTTTTAAAGCTGCATTTGATGGATAATGGTAACAGCAATATTTTTAGAGATGAAATATGGATGTGCAAAATGTTTTTAAAGGAGGAAAAGTGTCATTTTTAAGTGATATATTTCAATATTTTATTCAACAATTATAAACATGTAAACTCATTTTACAGAAAAAAAGTAATAAGTTTTGGGGTAATAATTAAATTTCAGTTTTACGCAATTTGTAACATGGTTATATAAATTTAAAAACACAATAACGTTAAGCTTAATTTTAGGATAAATAATGATGTCTCGCTTGAGTCTCTTCATTTCGGAAGGATTCATTTGACAGTTTGTGTGCTATGTTTCAATTAGAGAATATAAAACAGCGTATATGCGAAACATTATATTTATTTTTATATCAAAAAACTAGTCGGCTGCAACAAATAAACGAACATGAGTTTCCCAGATAGCTGCTACCTAGTTATGTTACTAGCTACATTATTCTGGATATGCTTTGAATTACCGTGAATTCCACATCTTCGAAATAATGCGGGCAGCAACTCCAACACACCATACTTTACCAATTGTAAAAAATCTGATGTGGGCAGTGTAACACAATATTTGTATTACATGTTACACCCCAATTACGGATGCCAACCTAGCCATTTTCCAATTCCAATTGCGGATGCCAACCTAGCTAATGAGCTATTTAAATGCTGCGGAGGGAGCCAATGGCAATACAAACATAAATAAGCAGCGCATCCCCTTCTTCACTTCAACGAATCAACAACGACACTACAATGTGAAAAGAAAAAGGTTTGAGAGAATGTTCTAGAACTTTCCACAGATGCAATTTCGACAGCGTCCTAGACGCACCTGAAGTTTTGTGAGTCGATTTAAAACTTTCGAACGAGTCAGCATCATGTTTTCTTGGGTTTGTGAAAAGTGTCTATAGAATGTGAGCAACAAAATGGTAGCGAGTACAGTTAGATGTGTAACGGTGTTCCTACATCATTGAAATAGCACGAATATGCACGTAACACAAAGAGAAAAGGTAACCAACTTTCAATTGTCACTATTAGCACGGAAGGCACACCTTTAACAATTATTAAATTAATTGACTACCAGTTCGTATGAGTAGACCATATGAACGAGTTCGTAATATTGAACTATAAGAACTATTCTTTATCGATTGTTTAAAGGAAACTGTTTTTAAGAAATTTAAGTCAAAGTTATTATGTGTGTAAATATATATATATATATTAATGTAATATTATTAGTATTATGTGTCTTTTAATAATTGATTTAATTATAGCACTCCAGATTTTACCTTAGCTACTCCAGTAGATTTTACCTTAGCTACTCCAGATACAATAGATATCTATTAAGTAAAATATTAAAATAAATTGAGCAATTAAGCATGTGTATTTCTTTATGTTTTGTGTGTTCGTTTTCCGAGCTTGAGAACCGGGAGCTTACATGCTCCACCCTTAGTGGCGGCATCATAGGTAAGTCCTATACAGGTAAATTTTGATAAGGACAATTTTACCTTATGACATGATGTCGCCGCGCGAATTGGTGCCGTATGTGGTCAAGCTCGGAGAGAATTAATTTTTCATAAGAGAAAGTAAAAAATATAAGTAAAAGGCAAAATTAAATTTAATAATGAGTTTGAATATAATATTAAATTTAATAATGAGTTGAATATAAAAGTGAATTTAATAATAAGTGGAATGTAATATTGAATTTAACAATGAATTTAATAATGAGATATAACTCAGTAGAACGATAAGAATATGCATGAAAATGATAATTTTAATATGTATTATATTATTGTGTATATATGTGTGTATTAGTGTAGATATTTAGTATAGAGTCAGAATTGTATAACAGTGTATTAAATCATGGCGCCGATCGACTTGGTGCCGTGTCGTTCGGAAACGAACCACGGGCTTTTGCTAGATAAATTGTTGTGTGGGAAGCTTAGCCAAAATTGCGGGCCAGTACTGAAGATACTGAAGTTGAGTTTTAAATATATACTGTTAGTGTGTAAATGATAGACGGGGTGTACTTAAATAAATTATCAACGCAAGTAATAAAAAAAAAATAAAAATAAAAAAAAATAAAAAAAAATAGAAGTTAAGTAAAATAAATGCTGTATAAAAAATATATACAGAGATAGGATATGCAAAGTATATGAATAACTGTGGTAAAGAGTGTTTTCATCTTGGAAATATTGTGTATAAAAAGTATATTATGTGTGTGCAAATTTTAAATCATGTTGTAAAAAGCGTAATGCTATAACTCTCTGTAATATTTTAAAATTACAAAATTTAGATCAACAAAAAATAAGGATTAACTTAAGCTGATTCATTATGTACAGAATTTTGGACTAGCAAGTTCAGTGATTAGTTAAGTAAAATAAAATAATATAAAAAGTAAAAAAAAAATTATTAAAATTGTCTGCTAAATTAAGTGGAAAAATTAAAATATTATAGAGCAGAAATAAATAGTAAGTGTATGCAAATAAATGCAGCACAAGGTGTAGAGCCAGTGAATTCAAAAATAAAATTTGGAAAAATTTTACAGTATGTGTAATATTATACAATAATGTTAAAATTAATTCAAATGATATTCTGCAAAATAATTTTTTTTAGTATTCTACAATAGTTATTGAATATTTTAGAAGTTGTTCTGCAATAATTGGTTTTTACGATTCTACAATAAAATTAAAATTAATTGGAAAGCATTCTACAAGATGTGTAGCAGTCTATAATGAATTTTAAATTAAATTAGATGGTATTATAAAATATATTAGTTTCCTACAATATTTTGAAATTAAATTGGAAAGCATTTTGAAATAATTTTGGTAGTCTACAGTAAATGTAAAAATTAAGTTGGAAGGTAGTCTACAAATAGATATTTTTGGTTAATGTAAAGAAAATGAATATAATTATAATAATAGAAAATTTATGTAGATAGAGCAACTTTCAAAATTAAGTGATAAATAAGTAAATAGACAACAAGTGTGTTACAAATAGCATAGTGCCACAATATGTGCAAAACATAGGGCAGCAAAAGTATATGGTTATTTTAGTATGTATTGTGTATTGTATATTATGTATGGTATATTGTGAAAACTGTAGTGTTGAGGAAAAGTGTGTAGTAGTGAAGACTTAGTGTGAGGATAGGCATGATAGTTATTCAAAATGCACGGTAGTCAACAAAATCGCAAAATTAAATAAAACTTCAAAAAAATTGTCTGGAGGAAGGCAAGTCCAGCGGATAGGAATTTTTAAATCATGGATTTTTCTGCAACAACGGCAACAAAAAAAAAAAAAGAACAGTAGGAAAGTTTATCAGCGGGTTGACTGGTTAGCAGTAATGTTGTCAATAAGTATCAACGTGTACAACGTAAAAGTATTAGCGCCAGCCCATTTTATTAAAATTATCAGCGTTTCATCAAGTAGCAGTACAGCAAAATTAAAAAGTTCTAGATTCCCGTCCCTTTTATGCAAGTAGATATTAAATAAATGAACGGACAATGATAAAAGATAAATAATTTATATGAAAATATAAGTAAAATAAATAAATTTAATCTTAGAAAATATAAGTAAAGTAAATAATTCAGTGGACGTAAAAAAAAAAAAATAAAAGATATCTGAAGTATAAATAATATGTAATACAATGATGATTTCAGGAAATTAAAATGTTTGAGAACAAAATAAAAACGGAGACTCGGAAAATTTTGAAGTGAAAGAAAATAGTAAATAAATGTTTTTTCCCTTCCAAACAAAATAAAAATTAGTCTACGTTATAAAAATGGAAATTGTCAAATACTATGTAAGTGGGGATAAGAGCAGGGAGATTCGGACCTACGAACTCGTAGGGCAGTTATAAAATAAAATAAATATGAGGATAATATTTTTTGTAAAACAAATATGAGGATAATATATTTTGTAAAATAAATATGAGAATAACATATTTGTAAAATTAATATGAGGATAATTTTTTTGTAAATATGAGGATTTTGTAAATATGAGGATAAAATAAAAATATAGGTAATAAATAAACATTTATGTATGGATACATTTTATGAATAGAGCAATAAATATCAGAAAAAATATGTAGAAGTGATAAATAATACATACAATACCCCTCAATGTTCTAAAATAAAATAAACTAAGGTGTTAGAAGAAAAAAGGAGAGAGATAATTAAATTTCACTTACTTGCAATTTGTCTTGCTTGAAAACGAAAGGTGGTAACAGTCAGTAGTGGGCATCAAAAATACAAGTCTTCCAATGATAGATGCTTAAGAGCAAGGTAGACATTCCAATGATAAAGATGTGTGGGATGGAATTCTTCACGATATTTTTTTTTTTCCTTTTCTTGTGCGGGTCTTGAAAAAATAGTATAACATAATTAATAAAATGCAAAATAAAGTCATGGAACATGGTAAAAGCAAGTACAGGATATTCAAAATCATAAAATTATTAATTAATAGTTTATAAAAAGCTGACAGAATAAAAGCAAAATCATAAATAAATAAATAAATAAATGTGTGAAGTCAAAATAAACACTCACAGCTGATGTAAATAATAATTAGTAAATTAATAAATATATATTGCATAAATAGTATATACAGACCTTTTACGAAAACACGCAATCTAAAAAACAAAATAAAAGTTAATTACATATATGGATTAATAAAACTTGAATGAGTAGGATTAATTTCCCAGCCGTCACAGTCAGCGTAACAGCTCCATATATGGCCATTGTACGGCGAAAGCTAGTCACCTTCAAAATAAGTAGCCAGGCTAAAAATAAACATCGGAGAAAATCTCCCCTGCATAGTACGTGAATAATACAAAAAAAGTTCTATTGTAAGCATACAATCAATGTATCAAAATTTAAAATTATAATTGCAGGCAATTATAGTTAGTTAAAAATACCGGCCGGTATATAAAAATAAAATACATTAGGAAAAGACATTGATTTGTATGTAAATGATAAATGATTGAGTATTATTAATAAATTAATGCATTAATTAAGTATCACTGGAAATAAAAAGAAATAACAGATAAAATTAAATATGAAAGAATATATTTAAATAAATAAATATGTAAAGTTATGCTGAAACGGGAACATAAAGTCAGTTATATCAATAACATAACAAAAGCATGGTATATTCATAATACTACACATAAAAAAATATATCACGCGTTGTTGCAACATGGGATAAATAAATCCAATGAATTAAGAGTACATGAAAGTAAAATCATAATTAGTCATCATTCAGATCTGTGTTAAGGTCATAAGATAAAGAATATATATAGATATATATATCAAATTAAATAGAATTATTAACAAGATAAGTAGAATAAATATAAGTAAGAATACAAAAAAAGAACTTGAAAGAAAAAGTGTAAATAAATTCCTTAAAAGATACAGCCAGAAAATCCCACGTCAATGTTAGCTCGTACATTCACCACCGGACAGTCTAAAAGCCCGCGCTTGAGAAGAGGTTACCGCCAAAGTTGCACGATAACGATTAAATCTTTAGCGATACATGCAAAAGGCAGTTAAAATCCCTTTTACGTAAGTTTGCGCTCTGCAAACAATGAAGACACTCATTCAAGGGTCGCCGTGGGGGTCAACAGATTCGCAGTTGTCATAGAAACGCGTTGAGAGGAACAGAAGAAAGCTACGGGTCAAGCGAAATTTTTTCTTTTTTTCTTTTCTCCCTTCCTCCCGCGCAGTTGTGTCACACGAAAGTGCAGTCGAAAAGGAAATTTAAAGTGCGTATTATGAGATGCACAGTAGTTTGGAGTAGCGAAATGAGTAGAGATATTTGATATTTTAAATGCCGCGATGTAATATGATAAATGTGGTGTTCAAATTAGCCATGATTGATACACACAAAAATATATAACATGTTAATTATTGTAACAAATAAGAAATATATACAGCTAAAAAATTGTCGAAAAATTATTTACGTCTGTGAAAATGAGAAATCAAGGTAATGAATTGTGTATAGTTTAATGTAATGTTGTGAACTTATATATAAATAGAAATGCAAATAACAATTATGATAGTCTTCATTTGAAATGTACAATAGACTGTACTAAGCAACATAATGAAAATATAAATATTGAAGTACCGGAACATTGAAAGTTAAGTCACAGGATGGTGACTCATTCTTCCGTGCTCATGATAATTCCATGTGACAATAAGGTGTCTTCCGTGCTCATGATAATTCCATGTGACAATAAGGTGTCTTCCGTGCTCGTGATAATTCCATGTGACAATATAGTGTGCCTTCCGAACAGTGATAATTTCTTCATGTACATAAATATATGTGTTACCAAGTACGATATGGTGTATCTTCCGAACAGTGAGTTCCTTCATTTTAGTGACATGTCGGTTGTAATGCACCGATATATGTATGTCAATGTTACAATATAGTGTATCTTACATGCGGTGATCTGCATTTCTGTGACAGATATATGTGCAGTGGATCAAAGCAACAATTCCAAAGTGGCCGCAATGTGTACACATATGTATTCAGTGCAATGTTTACCGTGTGCTGAAATTTTCTCTCTGCAAGGGGGGATATCATGTAACACAATATTTGTATTGCATGTTACACCCCAATTACGGATGCCAACCTAGCCATTTTCCAATTCCAATTGCGGATGCCAACCTAGCTAATGAGCTATTTAAATGCTGCGGAGGGAGCCAATGGCAATACAAACATAAATAAGCAGCGCATCCCCTTCTTCACTTCAACGAATCAACAACGACACTACAATGTGAAAAGAAAAAGGTTTGAGAGAATGTTCTAGAACTTTCCACAGATGCAATTTCGACAGCGTCCTAGACGCACCTGAAGTTTTGTGAGTCGATTTAAAACTTTCGAACGAGTCAGCATCATGTTTTCTTGGGTTTGTGAAAAGTGTCTATAGAATGTGAGCAACAAAATGGTAGCGAGTACAGTTAGATGTGTAACGGTGTTCCTACATCATTGAAATAGCACGAATATGCACGTAACACAAAGAGAAAAGGTAACCAACTTTCAATTGTCACTATTAGCACGGAAGGCACACCTTTAACAATTATTAAATTAATTGACTACCAGTTCGTATGAGTAGACCATATGAACGAGTTCGTAATATTGAACTATAAGAACTATTCTTTATCGATTGTTTAAAGGAAACTGTTTTTAAGAAATTTAAGTCAAAGTTATTATGTGTGTAAATATATATATATATATTAATGTAATATTATTAGTATTATGTGTCTTTTAATAATTGATTTAATTATAGCACTCCAGATTTTACCTTAGCTACTCCAGTAGATTTTACCTTAGCTACTCCAGATACAATAGATATCTATTAAGTAAAATATTAAAATAAATTGAGCAATTAAGCATGTGTATTTCTTTATGTTTTGTGTGTTCGTTTTCCGAGCTTGAGAACCGGGAGCTTACATGCTCCACCCTTAGTGGCGGCATCATAGGTAAGTCCTATACAGGTAAATTTTGATAAGGACAATTTTACCTTATGACAGGCAGCACGTGACTTGCCTTATATAATGCAATGAATTTACTTCTTTCACAGTGAAAAAATAATGAAAATATTCACGGCACAGTGCTTGTAGCGTTAAATTGCACATTTGGCACAACATGTAAAGCTATTTTGTACTCAATTGAATTATATTTCATGCAACTTTAAATTAACAATTATCATTATTGATAGCATCCTCAATAGGGCATATCCTTAATAAGAAATTCATTAATTAGGCGTCATTTTCATTAACTTGACGTTATTTTTGCAATTTTGACGATGTTTTCGTCAATTTGGTGCTAAATATTGCCAAGGTGGATATATTTCGCTAGATTATTCGCCAAATTCGCCGTCTGAATTGTGTTGCAAACAAACGGAGAGAAGCACATTTCTTATATACTAGAAGGTATATCCGTCATATGACGGAATTAAAAACTTTCAAAGCACTGCCTCCTTTTTAGCATCATTTTTATCAATTTGGTGGCATTTTTATCAGTCAGGAGATATTTTCATAAATCTGGCAATAGTTAAAAAAACCGCCAAGTTTAAGACATCCCGCCAGATTTTCGCCAAGCATTACAGACGGCCGGGGAAATGTGTTATTTTTATAGTCGTTCATTATGTTCTTTCCAAGATATTGAAATTTCATCAATTAGTCGTCATTTCCAATGATGTATCGTCAATTTTATCAATTTGGCGACATTTTCATCAATTTGGTGACATTTCTGTCAATTTGGCAACATTTAAAAATCGTCAAATTGGCGATAAGTCGCCGAAATTCGTCACAAAAATTTTGCCAAACGTTATGGATGGAAAAATAGAGGTTATTCTTACAGTAGATTCTCATATTACTTCCTAGATATTGAATTTTCCTCAATTAGTCATCATTTTCATTGATTTAGTGTTACTATGTTTCTTATCAATTTGGAGACATTTTCGTTAATTTAGTAATATTTAAAAAAATCGCTACGTTTGCGACATTCCTCTAAATGCATCGCCAAAATCTCGACAAGTGTTATGGACGGAGAAATAAGTTATTTTTATGGCAGATAAATGACTATTGGCGTCCAAATACAAAAGTATTACCCAAAGTATATTTCCTGATGAATGGAACGAGCTAGATCCACCAGAATGATGTCAGCAAATTTATCGCATAATGTTACATATGAAAAGTGAACATATATCATAATAGTTTATAATGTTCTTATTATTTTATGTGATTTTTTTATAAATGTAAATGTGCAATATCTTAGAACAGTTTATGCTAGCGTTCTACAGTTTATGTCAATCGTTTTCTAATACAAAATTACATAAGAAATCACAATTTCATTAATTTTATTAAAGGTTTATGTTTTTGATGATTTTTTTCAAAATTTCACTCAAAAATTTAGTCAGCAGGCTTCCAGTACTCATAAATGTTAATTGTTGTGCCAAATTTCGTTCTAATCATTCCATTCGCTCGTGAGACATCGTCTCCATAGATTCACAGACACACTCACACACATCATCTCAAATATGTTTGATTCGTGTTCAGGGATGTTATAAACGTGATCTCCCGTCGAAAACTCCTAGTCGAATTTTCGACAAATTCACAATACTTTTTTTTGGAATTTCGACTATATTTTTGGCAATCTGGGGCAACATATCGCCAAGTTGGTAATATTTTACTAAATGAAACGTCAAGTTCACCAAATATATCGCCAAGCGGTTCATATACATGTAGCGAAGAGCTTTTCTTATATACACTACGTGACAGTGAAAATGAGACATCAAGATGAAACGGGCAGAAATATATGCAAATTACAGGGTTGACGCAGCTCACAGAGTTTTGTAACTGACGTGCGCAGCTGTCCCGCGCACGTTAAGTGAGATATAAGGGAAGGAACCTGCAGAATCGGCAATGGTCGCGCCGCCCTGTCTGCCAGGGAAGTCATTTGCAACTTTTTTGTCTCAGAGGAAAACGTGTGGTAGCAGAGAATACCGCCAGGCCGCCGCCAACCCAGGCAGTTCCAGCAGACAGGTGATTTCACGAGGGGTATGGTGAACGGACTAAGAAGGGCAAGTTGGTGCATACGGCAAATTTCAGCTGACAGCCACCTACACGCATTCACCGTGCACCGGCTGTGACGAACTTCGTCGGAACAAGGGCATATGGCGTTTGAGAGGTGCCGATATGGCCAGAGCGACGTCATCACGCGTGGACCGACGCATCTGTCGGCAAGCGTTGGCAGCTCCGCAGGCCACTTCGATCGCCCTTTTCAGCATGTGCAGGGCACCCATGACCATATCGACCAGGACCACTATCCGCTGATTGCACTCATGGCATCCGTTAAGAAAACTGGCATTGACCCAACAGCACAGACCCCTCCGTTTGCAATGGTGTCGGGATAGAGCCACGTGGACGGCGGAATGGCACATGGTCGTGTTCTCAGACTAGTCACGCTTCTGTTTTAGCATTAACAGCCGCCGTTGACTAGTGTGGCGCCGAAATGGTGACAGGCCAAATCTGTCTGTGGAACGCCAGACCGCGCGACAACGCGGCATCATGGTTTGGGGCGCTATCGCCTACGATAGCAGGTCACCCCTGGTTCGTATTGAGGGCACTATGAAGACCCAACGATACGTGGATGACGTGCTGCGGCCGGTGACACTACCCTTTCTTCAGGGGGTTTCCAATGCAAATTATTAGCAGGATAACGCCCGACCACACGCGGTACGCATCAGTCAACATGCCCTGCAAGGTAACCAGGTACTTCTCTGGCCATCAGTGTCCCCTGATCTCTCAACAATCGTACACGTCTGGGATGTAATTGGACGTCGCTTGCGTGCGCTGCCGCTGCGTTTAGAAGACGAACTCTGGCAAATGGTTGGCAGGGAATGGGAAGCCATCCTTCAGGACACCACCCGCATGCTCACTGACTTTGTACCAAGACGTATTGCTTCCTGTTTCGAAGCCCGCGCTGGTTATACAACCTACTGCTCAGACGGTGTTATCGTTCAGTGTATAGGTGTATTATGTTGCAATACATATCACTTACTGCTTGTTTCTGCCTCTCTCTGTTTGCCGATTTTCATCACTTTCTGACCACTTCTCCTTGGTGTCTTATTTTCATTGTCATGTAGTGTATAACTGAATATTGGCGAATTGTTGGTCATAAAAATACAAAAGTATTACACAACTATCTTTTCGCATGTATGGAACGAGCTAGATCCGCAAGAATAATGTTGTAGGAATTGATGTTGCTAGTCCCGATCTATGCCCGGACTCGGGACCCCGTGCTTACAAGACTGACATTATAAAGTTAGAGCAAAAGCTAGCTTCCACTCCGAACTTATAATTCGGGTACTGATTGCTAGCATCTTTCGATCGATGTCTTTGGCAGGAGCAGAGTCGGCTGCTGTCACACACTCCACCCCCTGATGAGAAGTCCGGTCGAATTTCGATGAGGAGGGGGCCTACCCAGAAAACCCCCGTCGCGTCCCCATCCCGAAACTCAGTCGAGGGCTGAATAACCGGGCGGCATGTCGTACCTCAGACGTGACGTCAGTCGTGGTCAACCAGGAAGGGAGTGGTCGGCATCTCTGGTTGAGCTTGGTGCTGTCATCTAGTGTTGAGATCGTTGAAAAGAGAAGGTTGCGTGTTCGTATGTCCAGGGTCATCATTGTATTAATTGATGTTGCTAGGCCCGAGCCAGGCCCGAACTCGGGACCCGGTGCTTACAAGACCGACATCGTAAGGTTAGAGTAAAAGATAGCTTCCACTCCTAACTTATAATTCGGTTACTGATTCCTAGCATCTTTCGATCGATGTCTTTGGCAGGAGCAGAGTCGGCTGTTGCCACAATGCTAACACATTTAATGCATAATGTTGCAAGAAAAATGAACATATTTCACGATAGCTAATACTTTTTTTAATTTTATATAATATTTTTGATGAATTTATTAGAATAGCGTGCAATATTTTGAGCTCATGTTTGAGCTATCTAATGTGTGTAATTTGATTTCTAATGCTCAGAACATAAGAACGATAATATACGTAACATTAATAAATATTCTGATGTTTTAATGATTTTTTCAAAATTTCATTTAAAAATATGGGGGATCTTCCGAACATTCGAGTGCATTTAAAATCAGGTGGCTTCTAGTATTTGTCGATTGTAATATTTGTACTAAATTTCTTTCGAAACGCTCCATTCATTCGCGAGATATCGCTTCCATAGACTCACGAGCGCATACATTAACACATAAATACATGCAGATATCACCTTAAATCCATTCGATTCGAGTTCATGGATGCTTGAACCGTGGTCTTGCCCCAAAAACTCAAATGTTCAATCCCGTTACATTACTTTCCCTACATGTTATACTATGTATATATGGAAAGTAAAAATCATTTCATTTTTTATCTCAAAACCTCGATCTGAATGATTTTCCTTCAATGGCAATCAATACACATTTTATAAAGTTATTTAAAATTTATGAATGGAGGCCAATTAATATAGATATGATACATTTATAAAATTTTAATTTGATTAGAAGCATGTAAACTACTTCTGAATACTTAGTTGGGGCACACCACGAAATTTGACGCCATCGGTTGTGCGGTATCTCTCAGATATATGATTGTCTTTAATTATAAATATAGAAATTACAAATAATAGAAGAAATGGAATTATAAAAATTAATTACAATCATATATCATCCAAACATATTTTAATATATCTAAATCTTTTTAATAAATTAAATCCTCATTAAAGGATCATGTTTTACAAACAATTTGTGTATTTTTTAATCAAGCTTGTAACTTACTCGAACGATAATAAGTTCTCGAGCCAATGTTTTCAAACACTCTCCGCAATTTTGGTTGTGCAATTTACTTTCGCTATATTTCAAATGGAAGCCAATTAGTAAAATTCTATGCATACATTAACACTAGCAGTATACCCGTTCTTAGTACGGAAAATATAATGTAAAAAAAAACTTAAGATTCAAAATTATATGCAAATTCCAGTAGTATGTATAATAATCTCTGTCTTTGCTATATAAAGTTATCTTTACAAACCGATCTGCAGAATAAAAAATACACGTATCATTTGTAAATAATTTACAAAAAATATGAAATTGGAAATATATGCCAAAATGAAAAGGCTATGAAATTGGATCAACATATGCCAAAATGATAGCGCTGAAATGGTATTAGAAGATATACACATACCACTTGTGTCCTGTTACGACAATCAGCTGAACACAATATATAAGTTTGAAAAATATTTGCCAAAGTAGAAACTTAGGAGAGCTTTAAGAAATTGAAAATATCAATTATCCCCGCAATTGATGTAATCCGGTCAAAAATGTAGTTACGATAAAATTTATTTTTATATGCATTTTTGACACTTACAACATAGTTGAAAGGTGTTTATGACTTTATTCATTCTGTCTGTCTGTCTATCCGTTCTCACGATAACTGCCTTAAAATGACTTTATCGAAATGGAATTTTAGTATGTTGTCCAGACGGTCTGTGGGATGAAAGTTTTAGGAAATATTCAAATTATCCCATAAAATATATAAAAAAATTTCAGCAAAATATATTCGGTAGTTTTTGAAATAAAAATTAAAATAATAATTACACCCATATTATATGAAGAGATGGCTTGATTCACTTGAAAATAAAATTTGGCATCCATCTTGTGTCAAAATCGTGATTTTTAAAGTTCTTTTTAATTTATATTTAGTGTTGTATTCGTCCTAAAAGAGCTTTATGTTTGCTTAATTTCTGTGTATCTATATTCTGAAACAACGCAATTACAATATATTTGAGTTTAATGATCATCAAACTTTAATTATTTCTACAATGAAGCCTAATTTTAAAGTATGCAGGATGTAAACACATCAAGCTGTAAGATGAGTTGTATAAGAATTGCTGAATTTTTTTAACGCAAAATTATTTAGCTCTAGAGTGTGGAATAAAGCTGATAAGAATGAAATATTCATTGATTTCACATAGAGAAGTATACGGTTTTATAGCATTGACTTTTCGATGACGTTTTAAGCATAGAGTTAAAGTACTTGTACATCCATGGTTTTAAGTTTTTAAGTAAAATAAATTATTGTAGTATTATGATGAACGAAAGGAATAGAATAAAAGTGTATGAATGAAATATTTACTACGTTTACACAGAGAACCAGGTGATTTATATTTCGATGACGACATTTGAATAAAGTTTATTTATTTCGATAACGTTTTAAATTTTCAAATATAATAAATTATTGTGGTATTGTGATGATTTTAAAAATATTACCGCTGAATGTATCGCATTTTAGAGAAATAAAATTGCATTACAATTGGAAAATGTTTCATAATCAATGCTTTATGCATGATTGATCTTTCTTGTTTAATTATTTAAATCTGAAAATATTTAATAAAAATCGTCTGCTGTGTAATTTCATTGAATGTAATTTCGTTCCTTAGCAAGATGATATCATCTTCTTCAAATAAATTTGCGGAAATATATTGTCTGACGCATAATGCTATGTATATAGAAAGTTTATTTGTGCGTTTTTAATAATATCACGACAACCCCTGGTCCTAGAAACTCGAAACGTTGACTCAATTTTAAGTGGGGCTATTCCAAGGCTACTCACAAAATGATCACGGAATTCGGTGCAGCCGTTCTCCAGTGATAATGAGATAAACACACATATCCACTAATTGATTTTCAATTTTATTTATACAGATGTAAAACTCCAAAAACTGTGTTTCCCTAGCTGTGATTATGCCTAATGAACTTTTACAGCATTGGTAAAAAGCTAGGCATATTAATAGGTTAAACTACTATCCATCATTATTGACGTGGAAAGTATTTGCTGAAGACTGAGGGTGGGTGCTAGGGTCTGTTATATTTCTTTATTGATTCGCATATTGAGGAAACATTTCACCAAATTTTTTTTCAGATACCTTTGCCAACTATATTTCAATAAATTAAAGTGATTTATTTTCATGTTAATCCACTAACATTTATGGATATAAACTCATGTATGAGAATATGGATGCATTTTTATTGTGATTAATTTGAAATAAAAATTTTTCTGTTACAGAATCGCTACTGGCACATAATTCATAGATCGTCATTAGCAAAGTATTGTGCATATAAACTAAATTAATCAAACTGTCATAAAAGTATTATTGCAATGGAGCTAGTAACATTTTTATTATATTATATTTAAACGTAATCAATGTTCATAGTTCTTTTCTTTTAACTTTGAAGCAGATCGAATATTATAGAGCATGTATAAAAAGCAATTATTGAATAGCATTCTTTCTTGTGCGAATTTTGCAAAGAATATTGTGGTTCAAATGCAATTAAAAGAAAGTATAAAACCTTAGTAGTTAAAACGGTGATTAACGATGATTACGGCCATGTTCTTAGTAATAAGAATGATTTTTTAAATCAAGCAAAGGAAGGTTTAATAACAAAAGTGATTGATAATTATTCAGCTGCTTCTGACGGAGATTCAAATTGGAGATTTAAAAGAAGAGGAAAGTATTATTTAAATGATTCTAAAAATGATATAAATATTTATATTTTCCTTAATATATATAAGGAAAGACTGATTGAGTCATAGAAGGGCGTTTCATTAATTAAGGTGACAAAACCTTCCATATGTGTGGAATTCATTACTGAACGTTCTTATAATATGAGCTACTCAGAACTGTGTATGTTTTCCGTGTTATATATCAGGCTCATTATTTAACAATCGTTTAAAAATTGCCGCACTTGGGTCAAAGTTTGAGAACCGTCTTATAAAATGATTGCTCTGAGTTCAGGGTATGTACCATCTGAAATTAATCATCAATGTGATGCATATGCTTTAAGATAATGCCAGGCTCCACACTGCCAACCGAATGAGCAAACAGCTACAGAGCTTAAACTGGAAGGTGCTGGAACATCAATCTTGAGACACAAGCACCACATCTGACCTAGCAAGAGACGGGCATCTAAAGAAACACGGAATACGATATGCAGCCGACAACGAATTTCGTTGTAATGTCTTGGCTCTAGTATTTTGACACTGATTTATTCAAATCTGGCATTCAGTTCTTGATGTAATATCTGGGTATATACAGAGATTACTTAGAAAAATAATGTGAATCCTTCTAATTTACTGGTTTTCTTTACGTTTATATAAAAATAAATGTAGTATTCATACTGCAGGCCTCGTCACCGTATTTAATTAATTACCCTCGTACAAACGGTTTGGATTTGGATGAATGTATACGTTTTGGCTATTTATGACAGTAAATTAGGTATTTCTTTATTGCGGTTTATGTGTGTCTGTCTATGTATATGGTGTGTGCACGTGTTCACTTTCGGACAATGGGACGATTCTAATTATATTTAGTACGATTGTTTTAATCGATAAATATGATAGACCTACAAATTCCTAGCCGATATGTCGAACTTCAATGTTTTCCAGTAACTGGGATTCCGTGTCAATGAGCCTTACAAACATGGGAGGATTTATAAGTAGGCAGACTAAGCTGTAGCAAACGTCTTTAGTCGTTGAAAGGAGCCCATCACAACCCACTATCTTGCAAATGCTTGACAGTCAAAACTCAATACGATTTAGGACTGCTAAGATAATTGATTCGCTGCTAATGAAGAGCGGAAAGCCAATACTCTGATGCTAGCCAACTAGCAATAGTGACAGCACGATTCACCTATTGCTTTTCAAATAACCTAGGACTCGGTGCTCGGATCTCATAAATGTCAGTACGTAAAATGAAACATATGTCGACGAAAACACTTGTTACTGACATAACACTAAAATATTTCAAGTTTCTGTTTCACAGAAAATTTTACGGCCCAAAAATGTATCCCCGGGGCCAAATAGTATTTTTGGGATCCACAAATGTTTATGTAATTATACATCTCTTTTTAATAATGTATGCATCTTTCAAAATGTCTATTAGTCTCCTTTAAGCTGGCATGACCACAAGTATTTTATAAAAACTGCCATGAGCATTGGTCTTCTCATAACTATAAGAAACTCAAGTCGATATTTCTAAAAGGAAATGTAAAAGAAAACGGAAATTTAATCAAAGAAAAACATCTGGATTTCAAAAGTTCTATATCTTCCTTAAATAGCTTAACTATAAATATGTATTGAAATGCTTATATTGAATACGTAAAATTATTTATTTATCAATCTTTTACTCCATTTTAATTTTAAAAGTTTCAGTTATATCAGAAATAAACGCAAGTAAATTTTGAGAGATTAAAGCTACTAGAACAAAATATTTCATTTTAACAATCGTACTTTTACAAATTACATACATGTACATTCATTCAAATAAAATCTGCTCGTTATTCAGGCTGCTCGTTGCATACAATAAACCCGATAGTATCATTAGACTCTGAATAATGTTTTCTATAAGTAAATGTGTATCTAATTTGCATAAGGGTCGTCTTCATATTTATAGAGAGCCTGTGATACAGAATGAAGTGTGGTACTGTGATGCAGAACATTGCAGGAATACAGAAAAAGATAACAGACTTGCAGGAAGTACTCTGAAAACGAAATAACATACATGATACCAAACGGCATATTATTAGTAAGGGAACCAGAGTGTGCCCCTCTAGATCCTTTGAGATCAAAATATTTTATATTTTAGGAAGCCAGGGCACCAGTGAAAATTCGAGTTTATTATTATTACGTGAGTGACTAACTATCTTTGCTGGAGGAGGATTTTTCATTTTTAATTATATATTTATCTGTTTCTCTAACTTGCTGGTGAAACCTGGTCCCAGTGTCCGAGCCATGGTGCTGGCGGTGTGTGTATCTATGTGGGGGAGGGAGGGGGAAGGCTGAGGCTCTCCGATTTTTTTTCGGGTGGCACCAAAACTAAAGTACCAGTAAAGAGTGTAACCTCTCCAGCGGATACTAACCTACAACCCAAAGGCTTTTATGACTACAGATACTGTCGCAACAGACAATTTGATTACCAGTTGTTATATTTGTGGTGCAGCTCGTTGCGAACATGCATTTTTGGATAATAGCGAATGGAGATAAAGAAATAACCCCAGAAAGTGTTGTTGATGATATTACCAATTGTACACATACTGGTGGCTTTGTCCAAAGGGCAGAGACCCGTCAAAGCAAACGAAAATAGCCTAATCGCTAGATCCGAATATAAGGTGGGAAAATAGCAAGAGCTGAGTGATACTGAATATCTATGTTCTTGAGAGTAGACATAGATCAGCAAGTGTACATAGCTAAGCAAGAGGGCAAACTGTACTGCTTAAGCAAGAGTACGCAGAAATAACTACTAAAGATACCACGAACAGGTTCAGTAGTGCCAAAAGAACGATACATGTCGTAATCATAGTGCCAAAAGTAGAACAAACATTGGAAAAAACAAAAAAGAGACATACAAAATCGGATTGACCCTCACCAACTAAATATAGGGGTGGGAATTAGCGGCGGCTCGCAGAGGTGAAGCAGGATAAGCGCTGCATTATTTAAAGTTCTCGGCTAAATAGGTTATAATTACTATTAATT
This sequence comes from Amaurobius ferox, assembly GCA_951213105.1. Lineage (NCBI taxonomy): Eukaryota > Metazoa > Arthropoda > Arachnida > Araneae > Amaurobiidae > Amaurobius > Amaurobius ferox. The sequence goes on from OX578141.1 coordinate 24,864,267, forward strand.
GGCGAATTTTTCAGGCTTGTTTGGCTATTTTTAGATAATATTTGACAACGCTTGTGCCAGTAGCGGGATGCGTTTTGATGATGTTCGTTATCGAGGAGGAGGTTGGTATATATATATATATATTGATATATATGTATATATATATATATATATATATATATATATATGTGATGTTCACAAATTTATCGCATGATATTACATATGAAAAGTGAACGTATTTCGTAATATGTAATACTTTTTTTATGTGATTTTTTAATACATTTATTTAAGAAAAAGCACAGTAATTCAAGACAGGTTTGTGCTAGCGTTTTAAAGTTTGTGTCAATCGTTTTCCAATTAAAAATGACATAAATGATTATTTATGTAATAAATACTATTGAAGGTTCCAATTTTTTGATAATTCTTTTCATTCGAAAATTGGGGGGGGGGGGGGAGTCTTCCTAACATTTGATTACGTTTTTAAAATCAAGAGACTTATAGTAATCACTGATTGTATTTTTTGTATCAAATTTCGTTGAAATCACACCATTTGTTTGTGAAAGGCCAACGGCCGTACCGTGCTGAAAACACCGGTTCTCGTTAGATCACCGAAGTCAAGCACCATCGGGCGCGGTTAGTACTTGGTGGGTGACCACCTCGGAACACCGCGTGCTGTTGGCCATCTCGGGTGCGGTATCCCCTTGGTTTGCGCGCTTGATTTGCACGCTACCACAAATGCCGCCGTGTTCATGCGGAGTACGATCACGTTAAACATGTGGGTCCGTAAGTCCTTCCGAGAGGTTGGTGGTAGGGGAAGGAGGGTACGGTCCCTGTGGATGCCTCCCCCACTGGGTTCCGGTCTAAATTGGGTGGCACTTCCCGGCCGTCCATACAGTTATCTTACACCTTTCTGGTAGGTCGGACGGTCTGGGTCTCAACAACAACAACCATTTGCTTGTGAGATATCGTCTCCGCAGACTCACGGACACACACACACCTATCATCTGGTAAAAAGGGTTTGTTTTACAATATGGACTCCTTTGGATAACTAATGTAATTTTCCATAATGAGAGAGAGTGAAACACCTAATAACCCCTCCCTTTCTTTTCCGTGTAAAAATGCAGTTTTTAAGGAGCGCCTTGAAAAAATGGATTTTCAAAATTCGATGGTTAATGTATGATTTTTCGAAAAAGTTGAGTAAAAAATAATGCTCAAAATAACTGTATAGAAATTAAATAAGGTCGGATTGAAATGATATGCATTCCTTTTCAATTTATTATTCATCTTAATCAATAGCTCAAAAAATTATAAGTAATATTTTTTCAAAATTTCATTCAGAAATTTCGGGGGGGGGGGGGGGGAGTTCAATTCGGTTATGTCTGTTATATTGTAATTTTCAATTCCCAATATAACATTGCTATTTTGAAAGTGAAAGTGGATCTAAGAAGATGGTCCCTCATACAGCGAGACAATTCATATAACGTTCCCTTGGACACAGCTGGACCGGACGTAGTTCGAGAATGAAAAAGGGTGCTTCTCGTATTCACGTCAGCACTTGGTGCTATATCAGACGGAAGGGGTTGAACTCCCTGACCCGAGAGGTCAATTAATTTCCAGATGGACATGGGAAAATGTCCGTGAGAACTTTCTGCACCAAAAGACAATACTCAAATATCTGATATTTCAAGGGGGGCTTCGGCCAGTTAGATAGCCGGAAGGCGGAGTTATATATTTACGAAACCAATGAGAGTCTGGGGGCCTAAGAGAGAGGGGAGAGATGAAGAGAGACTTAAACTTTTAAAATTTGAAAATCGAGGAGGAGAGTTGAATTTGGACAGTGCTGAAAGGTGGTCGCGAGAGCGCGACGGTAAGACACGCAGCCCATCGGAGAAGTCCGTTTCCTCCTGCCGATGACAAGTTCGGGTCGACGACGATGTCCGAGGTAGGCAATTTCTTTACATGTATTTTGCACGAAGGCCAATTGTTCTGTATGCTCTCACCCTCTCTCTCTATTAATTAAGAATAGTGTTAGGAGTGATAAAAGGTTTTATTGAATTTAATTATGCAAGTGTGAAATGTATATCACACGTAAGGCAGATGTTGATAAAGGAGATCTATCAGTATATGATTTGAAATATTGTATGTGAGACATTTTGTCCTATAGGAAAAGTAGGAATGACACGGTGTGTTAATTATAATGGTTTTGTTGCATGATTGTAAAATTAAATGAGTTATAACGAGCTCTGGAATTATTAAACATTCATGGTGGAATTGTTGACTTTATCAAATATTAATAATGGTTATCGCATAAATAAATGATTATTTACTTCTGTTTTTTTTAAATTTGTCTCTTCATTTTTAGTTTCTTATTAAAATGTATTTTAATTTACTTCCCTTTACGAAATCGGCCTATTCAGCGTCTTATCCAGACGTGTGGTGACCCACGTATCATTTTGGTGCCGTTTGAACCAGTTTCGAACCTGGACTCAAAAGTATTGCACCCTTATCATTTCGGTGCTCGTGACCAATCAAACCTGGACTCAAAATTATTTCACCCTTCTGGCAACTTTGCTGTTTTAGACCAGTTATATGCCAGAATTTAAATTTTAATGAAGAGAATAAATATATTTGGAATTAATAAAAAAAATGAAAATATTGAATAAAAATTTTTTTTTCGGGTAAAATAAGGATTAAATTAAAAAAAGAATTTTAAAATTAAAGTAAATAAGTAAACTTAAGAAAAGTTATTTCACAGTATGAGAAGCAAGCAAAATAGTGAATCATTATGTGTTCTTAATGTAACATGCCATATTGTATTTGAAAAAATATTTATTAGGGAACTTGAAACTTTTAAGGAATTTTTTAGATTATGTAAATATTTGTGTAATATTTTAGGAGTTTATTATGAGGATTGAAGTATTTGCATGCGTAGATAGTGAAATGATTAGAATTATGTTTTTGAATTTATATGATATTGTATTTAAATATTTTGGGGGAACATTTTGAGGTGTAAAAACAGGAAATAATTTTAGATATAGAATTTTTGCGAGAAAGTGAAATTTAGAATGGCGGAAAACGGAGAAAGTCCTCCAACAACGAGGAGTAGGTTACCAGGACTTATACACTTATTAGGGGAATGCAATGGCATAGAGAATGATGTAGAAATTTTTTTTGACCAGATCAAATCTTTAAGCAGCTTGGGGGATTGGTCAGAGGAGGAAAAGTTAGCAATTGTGAAATCTCGGTTAAGAGGGAATGCAAGAAAATTTTATATAGGGTCACAACAATTAAGAAGGGAAACATCTTTCGAAAAATTTAGGGATAGGTTATTAGAGTTCTTTACAGAAAAACCGAACATTACAACGAATCAGATCCTTTTCACGACCGCAAAACAGACACAGGGAGAAACGATTAAGCAGCTGGCACACAGAATAACAACACTAACTTTAAATTATATTGGCGACACAGAGCACAGTGAAGCGACACAACAGATTATGGATAAATTAAGGTTAAGTAAATTTTTAGAGGCAGTAACACCTGAATTCCAGAAAGAAATAATAAAAACTAATGCACAAAATTTTGATGAAGCTGTAAAAATAGCCACAAACTTGGAACAGGCAAATTTAGCTGCAATAACGGCAAATGTAAATAGTGCTACATATAGACAAGAAATTGAGACGCTCCGCAAAGAGCAACAGGAATTTAACGCACATATTTTAAATTCAATTACCCAAGAGATAAACACATTAAAAATCCAAGAAAAAGTACAAATTCCCACGACACAAACAAAAAACTCGTAACATGCCATTACTGTAATAAACAGGGACATTTCATGAGAGAATGCCAAATATACAAAGCTGATCATTTTAAGCAAACCCAGAATCAAAACATAAACAACGCGAGAACACATTGGCATAATCAAATACAGTCTCCTCCCCACTTATTTCAAACCCAGCCGTATGATGACCACAGAACTTACTCCTCCCAGCCGGACACATACGATTTTAGGTCAAACCACGCGTTTGGAAACTATCAACAGAGCAGAAATTACTATGCAACACCCCCTACACAAAGTAGATTTTCTAGGGAACAACGATATAATAGGGACGAGTTAAACCAAAACAGAAACAGAGAGACGGGTGTGCAAAGGAACGATGGAAGAGAGATAAATACAAGATTTGGATACAGAAATTTCCCTAATAGAAGAGATAATTTAAACTAATTGTGGGAGCTTTAAATAATAACTTACAAAGAGAGAAAAATTACAAAGAGAGAAAAGTTCCCTAGAAAAATTGAAATTCCTGTACAAACAGAAAATAAGAAATTGGAGACACATAACGATAAAAGTACTGAAAAACATGAGGAAACGATTGCATCTGTAGGAGAACAAATTGAAAAAACAGAATTGCCAACAATAATAGCTCAATTTAAAAATATACAAAGCGAACTCATGATAGACTCTGGAGCGAGCGTTAGTGTAATATCATTAGAATTGTTCAATAAAATTAAAGATAACGTCAAAATTAAATATGTGTCAAGGAGTGTTACAATATCAACTTTAACAGGACATAGTATTGAATATATAAAGACTGTGGAAATTCCATTCAAAATTCAGGGAAAACAGCTCAAACACATTTTTTTCGTCACAACAGCAAAATTTACACAAAAATTCAAGGGAGTATTGGGTTTTGACTTTTTACAGAAAAATCAATCCATTTTAAATACGCAAAAAAACATTCTGAAGATAGGCGACATGGAAATAATTTTAAATTCTGATAGGCAAATTGATAGACAAATAAATGAGATAACACAGGAAAAACCGAATCTAGCCAAAACTTTAAGAAAAGTACAAATCAAACCAAATTCGAGGGAGAATATTGTAGTATATAGTGAGGAAAGTTTAGAAAATGGAACAGAGGTTTTGTTCGAACCCAAAGAAAAATCATACATTGTAATGAATTATGGAATATACCACATGAATGAGAACAAAATTAAAATTGAAGTTCAGAATAACACGAATGCGACAATTACATTAAATAAAAACATGGCTTTAGGAAATATTACAACAGATTTTACGATACAACAACAGGACATTAAAGAACCAGAAATTAGTGAACGGACACATAAATACGAAGAGATGATAGATTTAATACAGGCTAAACCGGAGATAATTGCAGAAAGGAAAAAAGATTTGAAAACAGAAGATTTTAATACTGACCACATGGACCCAAACATTAAACAAGATTTCCTCAAATTTGTAATGCAATATTCGGACGTTTTTTCAAAATCATTAAAAACTTTAGGAGCGACTGACATCGTAAAACCGGTGATAAAGCTTGCACATGACCACGCAATACGTTCCAGGCCATACGACGTTCCGTACGCACTGCAGGATACCGCAAAAAGTCAATTAAAAGAATTAGAAGAAGCAGGGATAATTGCCAGAACTAAATCTAATTTTGCATCGCCGATGATTTTAGTGCGTAAAACAAGTGGAGAGTACCGCTTATGTTTAGATCTGAGATTAATTAATAACATATCCACACTGTTTCCTTACAAAATTCCCCGTGTGAATGAAATCATAACTAAATTAGCGGGACACAAGTACTTTTCGAAACTGGATTTTCATTCTGCCTTCAACCAACTGGTTTTACCTGAAGACACAAAAGAATTATTTGCTTTTACAACGCCCTATGGCAATTACCAATTTGAAAGACTCGTTTTTGGACATGTAAGCTCCGCTCCAATTTTTCAACAGGTTATGGACATCATTGTAGCGGACTTAAGAGAGGAAAACATACAAGCTTACATCGACGACATAATAATCCCGGCTAACTCTTATTCAGAATTAATACATAAATTAAAATTAGTATTCGATAAATTAAGAAAATACAACCTAACTCTGACACCCAGCAAATGTAAATTTTTTGTAGAAAAGTAGCATATTTAGGATTTGAAATTAGTCAAAAAGGCATTACACCAACAGATGAAAATATAAACAAAATCACTTCATTTCCAGTACCAAAAACTTTAAGAAAATTAAAAAGATTTTTAGGCATTTGTAATTTTTACAGAAATTCAATAAAAAATTATGCTCAATTAACCGCGGTTTTATCAGACTTAACAAGAAAGGATAATAAATTTAAATGGGATAATAAATGTGAAGAGGCATTTCAGGCACTCCAAGAATGTTTTTTCAAGAAACCATTACTTATACAGCCAGATTTTGACAAAGACTTTTATCTGAATATCGATGGCAGCATTCAGTCCATAGGAGGCGCTCTCTTACAATACAGAGACGGGATTTTAAAACCGATTGCATATTTTAGCAGGAAATTATCGATACAGGAGCAAAAGTATCCGACCATGAAAATTGAATTACTAGCTATGCATCAGGGAATGAAATTTTTTAGAAATTTTCTTTTCGGACGAAAGTTTTTTGTGCTTTCTGACCATTTACCTTTGGGACAGCATTTAAAAATACAAAACCCACCCAGCGTATTACAGAGGTGGCTTTTAGAGATATCTGAATACGATTATGAATTTATTCACGTTCCGGGTAAAGATAATTTATTAGCGGATTTTTTAAGTAGAGATGATTTTGAAAGTAAACAGACAGAGCAGAATGAGGGAAAACAAAACATTGGGAATCCAAGGGGAGAAATTAACCTGATAGAACAAATTAAGGGAGAAAACACGGTGAAAAGAAATGGATATGTGAATGAGGATAGTGTCTATATTGCACAGATAAACACAATAACAGAAATACCGGCGTTAGATAGAATTTTAGATGAACAAATTAAAGATCCAAAATTAAAAATAATCAGAGAAAATTTACAAAATCGGAATTTTAAAGAGGGTAAACATTATGACACATTATATATTGACGAGGAAACTAATTTATTAATGCACGTAGGAAACTGGAAGGACAGACCTTGGAGAGACAATTTGAACAAAACTATAGTTATACCCAGAAATTTACAGAAATAAATTTTAGCAATAAAACTTATAAACTATTATCGGACAGATATTTTTGGACGGGTATGTACAGTGACACACAAAATTTTATTACATCTTGCGAACAGTGTAGAAAGAAAAAGGGAAAAAATCAGCCCGTTCCCCTGGGAAGAAATCCTATACCTGATGGGCCCGTGCAAATTTTGTCGACAGACATTTGCGGACCGTTTCAAACTAGCACTTCAAACAATAAATATGTATTATCGGTGGTAGACCATTTCTCCAAACACATACAAATGTTTCCAATCCCGGATATAACAGCCACTACGGTTGCGGATAGACTTTTAAATTACTTTATGAATTGGGGATGTCCTAGGACAGTGTTATGGGACGCAGGCTCTCAGTTTACATCAAATATACATCAAATTATGGCAGAAAAACTCGGAATAGTTGCCAGAATAGCATCGGTACGTTCGCCATGGGTTAACGGTATAGTGGAGGTAACAAACAAACAATTAAAACACACCTTAGCGACATTAGCGGAGAATTCTCCATACTGGGATACTGCAGTACAATGCCACGTAGCTGTTTACAACGCGACAGTACATTCTAGCACCAAAGAAACACCAAACTTTCTTTTTTTTGGAAGAGACCTTCCAACCTTTTTTGAAACTAATGTAACAGAAAACAATACAGAAACAACATATCAGGATTACATATCAAGAAAAATAACAGTGATGAACAACGCATTCAAGGAGGCAAATAAAAATTTAATTCTCGCGAAGGAACACCAAGAAAGTCAACAACTTCAAAGAGCTAAATTCAGAGATTTGGAAATCGGGTCGAGGGTGTTCATGGAAAACAATAATAATAGATATAAAAAAGGGAACCACACGGGACCTTATCGAGTAATTAATAGAATAAATAGATTTGTATATGAAATAAAACTGTGTGACAAACCTAATTCTAAAATCATAAAAGCACACATAAATAGATTGATGACGTTACCCGACCGCAAGCCCCATCTAAAAATACCGTGCATAAACAAATATATTTCACCTCTTCTCCCCACTCCTAAAAGCGCGCAACAAAACTCTGAACCAAAACCGGAACTAAAGGAAGTCAGAAGTCAAGATGAGAATTTTCCGCTTTTCATTTGGGATGAAGAGATAACACGGAATAGTCAAACCAGTCCACACAGCGCGAAGCCACAGCATCCTAACGAAAACACTCTTACTCTTAAATCCGCGAAACCGGTTACCGGAGAAGTGCAAAACGAAACAACTCAGAGCGCACAAGAGAATGCAATCATCCCTCCAAAAGACTCTCCGAACGCAAACATTCTTTCAGCAGGGGGGGACTCAGACAGACATATCACGCTAGAAACGCAGGAGAATTTGGAACTTTCAGAACAGGGGGACTCTACACAAATTGAAGGAAACACGGATAAAGAGGCGGGAGAAATAGAACAAGATGCGCAAGAGGGACCAACACAAGTAGATGGGGGTTGTATACAAATGGAGCGGGGAAACACGCAAGGGAAGGATGAATCAGCAGAAAATTTACAAGGGCACGGTATAAACAGTACAATTGGTTCACGCACAGTGCTACTTCCAACACCGGTTAGGTCTAAACACAGATATGCGTTGAGATCTTTAAAGAATTAAAATTTAAATTGATTCAATTAAAGCACGAAAGAAATTTAAACATAGGTAAGAGCGCGGACAAACCTTAATTCAAATTTTTGAAAGTATTAGTAACAAAGAAAACACACGGCATTCACAAAATGTAACGCGAAAGATGGAACGCAAATTTTAAATAAATATTGGATTTTAAGTAAAGGAAATTTTAAATAAACATTGAATTATAAATTAAGGAAGTTTAAATAAATCTTACATTAATTAGATGAAAGTTTAAATGAACAGGAAAGTTTAAATAAATAGGGAACTATAAATAGGGGGAATTTGAGATAAATAAAACATAAATATATCATTTAAGGAAATCGGGTGATACGAAGCATTTGAAAAAAAAAAAAAAAGCACTGAAATCTTATAACAAAAATAAACGTTTTCTTCGCGTCCTTGATTTAATAAACGGACTGATCAACCCTTATTAGATGAATACGCGAGAGGAAATAGGAAGTTGTTGTTTGAATAATTAGATAATTGGTAATTAAAAAAAAAAAAAGAAAAACAATTTTTTTTCTAGTTTAAATAAATAAATAATTCATAATTAAAAATAAAAATTGTAATTTAAATAAATAAATAATTCATAATAAAAAAAATTTCTAATTTAAATAAATAAATAATTGGTAATTCAAAATAAAAGTTGTAATTTAAATAACTAAATAATGGGTAATTAAAAATAAAAATTAGAGTTTAGAATGGATAGAGAATTTTAATTAAAAATCAAAATGGCAGTTCAAAGAAAATAGATAATTGTAATGAAAAATATACGCAAATTATAATTTAAAATGAATAGATAATTTTAATAAACATACGCGAATTGTAGGTTAAATAAAAAGTATTTGAAAAAAAAAAATAAGAGTTTTAATGGATATTTAGATAAGGGATATATATTTTTTTTTTGGAGGGAAACGAACTTGCGAAAGGAACGCTAGACGACGGAGATTTTGGATTTAGGTACACTTAACGGGAATAAACAAGGTATATAAGTAAAATACAATGTAAGAACAAATTAACACTAACCGCATTGTAACAAATCCAGGTAATGAAAGGGTATAATCCAGAGTATAGGGCTTGTAATCCACGAGACGGGTATCCATTTTGAACACTGATAACACGCACACTTTCACACACTGCTACGCGCACAACTGAATGTCCTAAACACTATGACCAACATAGCGGATGGAGAGTTTGCCATTTTCAAAAAGGCGACATGTACGAGCCTTGTACGACTAATTGTTTTGAGGACCTCACACGAAGTAATGCCCGGATTTAGCCGCGGGTCAAAAGGGGACCGCTTTCCACGAGTTTGCCACAATAGGCAAGGACATGTTGACCTTGTGTCCAAACAGCATTTAAGGAATATGATCTTGGGAGAATTGGGAAAAATAGAGTGGAACGAAGGATTTGGAGACTCAAATAAATGTTACACAAAGTTTGGAAATTGAAAAGAGAAAGAGGAGAAATGAATTAATTCAGGACACTTTGCATTCAATTACAAGGGATATATGAAAAGAAAATGTACATTTTGGTATTCAAGTATGGGATTTGAATTGGGTTAGATGATATTTGGGGAGAAAATTTGTGATTATGTATGCAATAATAGAATTTCAGTGAGTGATAAGAATTACGGGAAAATTTAAATACGGTTTCATTAAGTGGGAAAGTGAATAATTTAATGAATTCGGGAAATTCCGTATCCAAGTAAAAGATTTGGATTAAATCAGGTGATATGTGAAAGAAAATGTATAATTATGGATATTGTAATATAGAATCGCAGGGGAGTTATAAGAATTTCAGCAGGATGGTAATTAAATGATTACATGGGTTTATTCTGTCATCTCAGAGATTGTAGGAAAATTTAAAAGTATTGTGCGGAAATTTTTGGAGTTATATAAATTTTATTTTGGTAGTATTCCAGAGAATAGTGGAATTCTTTAAGTATTTTATTATAAATATGTACATGAGTTATATTTATGGCACGTTCGATTGAGAACACATGATGAGGTCAGGAAAATATAAATTGATAAGAGTAGTGAAGTCTAATGTATAGAGAGTGTAAGAATTTCAATATTTTAAGTATTGAATAAGATATCAAACTTAAGTGGATAGGATGTTAAATAAGAAGTGTATATAATGTAAAAAAAAAAGGTATATATATATAAGGCAGAGGAATGTAAAATAGATAAATTGTAGGAATTTGAAAATTTTAAGTTTGAAGGGAGTATCAAATTTGAATAGAAAATGTATATATTATATGGAAGGATTTAAAGTAGATAAAGTGTAGAAATTTCAATGGGGCAATTTTTTTTGAGAATGTTAACAAAATTTAAGGGAGTTTGAAAAAAAAGAAGAGAGAGTTTTTTTTGTAATGTTTCGTGTGCCGGGTGACAAATTAAAATTATGGAAATTGAATTTATAAAAAATATACTTTGGTGAGTTTTAAGAGAGGAGAATAATAATAAGTTGGCCTGAGTGTAATATATATGTATTGATTTGCTTAAACAAAACATGAAATAGCATACAGATCCTGTTGCCCAATGATTCCCAAGTGGTCAGCGATTCCGGTTACTCAACAATTCCAGACGTAAAATGATTCCCAAGTGGTCAGCGATTCCGGTTACTCAACAATTCCAGACGTACAACGATTTCCAAGTGGTCAGCGATTCCGGTTACTCAACAATTCCAGACGAACAATGATTCTCAAGTGGTCAACGATTCCGGTTACTCAACAATTCCAGGCGTGCAACGATTATCAAACGGTCAGCGATTCCGGTCACTCAACAATTCCAGACGTACAACGATTTCCAAGTGGTCACCGATTCCGGTTACTCAACAATTCCAGACGTGAAACGATTCTCAAACGCTCAACGATTCCTGTTACCTAGCAATTCCAGCGATTCATGTCCATTTCTGCAACAAGGCCAGTGTTTAATCATAAGGAGATAGTGTACACTCAATCGTACCATTACAAAGATGAACAGTTTAAACATTTTTCTTTCCTATAAACTTTACAAAAGACATTCTACGAATGCAGCTACAACGTTGCAGATACAGAATAACAATAAATCGAACTGATGCTTACAACAAAAAAAAAACTTTCCAGGAGCACTGTGATTTGTATATATGCAAAGAGTATTTGATATTCTGTTACCAGTAATATTTTGTTGTACTGAAATGACTGATATATGTATATATAGTGTAATGTTACAGATGATGCAGTAGTTGGGAGAGGAAGGAGATGATAACACAGGTAATACTGTCAGTGTGATGGTGAACTCGCCACTCGATAATTGGCTTTTTTCCCACCAAATTGTGGGGGGGGGGGAAGAAGGGTAATTGTTATATTGTAATTTTCAATTCCCAATATAACATTGCTATTTTGAAAGTGGAAGTGGATCTAAGAAGATGGTCCCTCATACAGCGAGACAATTCATATAACGTTCCCTTGGACACAGCTGGACCGGACGTAGTTCGAGAATGAAAAAGGGTGCTTCTCGTATTCACGTTAGCACTTGGTGCTATATCAGACGGAAGGGGTTGAACTCCCTGACCCGAGAGGTCAATTAATTTCCAGATGGACATGGGAAAATGTCCGTGAGAACTTTCTGCACCAAAAGACAATACTCAAATATCTGATATTTCAAGGGGGGCTTCGGCCAGTTAGATAGCCGGAAGGCGGAGTTATATATTTACGAAACCAATGAGAGTCTGGGGGCCTAAGAGAGAGGGGAGAGATGAAGAGAGACTTAAACTTTTAAAATTTGAAAATCGAGGAGGAGAGTTGAATTTGGACAGTGCTGAAAGGTGGTCGCAAGAGCGCGACGGTAAGACACGCAGCCCATCGGAGAAGTCCGTTTCCTCCTGCCGATGACAAGTTCGGGTCGACGACGATGTCCGAGGTAGGCAATTTCTTTACATGTATTTTGCACGAAGGCCAATTGTTCAGTATGCTCTCACCCTCTCTCTCTATTAATTAAGAATAGTGTTAGGAGTGATAAAAGGTTTTATTGAATTTAATTATGCAAGTGTGAAATGTATATCACACGTAAGGCAGATGTTGATAAAGGAGATCTATCAGTATATGATTTGAAATATTGTATGTGAGACATTTTGTCCTATAGGAAAAGTAGGAATGACACGGTGTGTTAATTATAATGGTTTTGTTGCATGATTGTAAAATTAAATGAGTTATTACGAGCTCTGGAATTATTAAACATTCATGGTGGAATTGTTGACTTTATCAAATATTAATAATGGTTATCGCATAAATAAATGATTATTTACTTTTGTTTTTTTAAATTTGTCTCTTCATTTTTAGTTTCTTATTAAAATGTATTTTAATTTACTTCCCTTTACGAAATCGGCCTATTCAGCGTCTTATCCAGACGTGTGGTGACCCACGTATCAATGTCCACGATACCACAAGTGTGCAAAGTTTCACTCTACTAGAATTACTTAAGAACTTTACATATTTTCGCTGCTTTTTACCGAAGCAAAAATATTTTAGCTAAATGAGTATTTTTTTAACCCCGACGAAAAAAGACGCCAAAGGATTCTGAAAGAAGAAAATACGCCAAAGAAAAATAAGTCTGTACCAAACGGTCATTAAACATACAACCCTTCAACCGAAAGGCCCCCCGCAGACCATCCAAATATCAAGCAAAACGACGGGAAATGTTTCCCTGCGTTCACCACCACATACAGGGAAACTTAAAGCTCGTCCTTTGATAAATTCCGCTGCCTGGTAACAATACTTCCGGTGTGTGGCGGGCTTAACGGAAGTTAACCGGAACTGACCTCTAATTAACTGGAGTGTCAAAAACCCAGATCACTCGAATGACCAGAGGGCTTACAGTAACAGTTTGAGTGGCCGGGAACGAATTAACTGGAGTGTGGCTCAACTCAACTGTCTCATATCAAATTCATTTCTTTTCAAATTTTACGAGAAATGTTTTTAAAAATTGGTATCGTGGGTCCAAATGGTTATAACTATAGCGTATTACCATTCACTTTAAAGAGCTTAAAAAATATTTTGATTAATACCATACTTGGCAATGTACCCCATCCCCTGGGGGTAAAACTTGCCCCCAATTGGGAAATGACTTCACGAACAAAACAAATTTATATCGTGGCTATTTTTCGCACCAATGGTTGAAACTATTAAGTCTCGTGATCATTGAGCCAGAAATGAATCTTTCTATGCGTGATTATGACAAATTTTGTCCTATGCTGCCATATTAGAAAAATAAAATATTTAGAATAAAATTCAAAGTTTTAGCTCGAATTTAAAAAATTCTATCTTGTTCTAGATTTTTTTAGAACAAAGCCAGCTGTATATATATAGTGTCGTAAAAATCCATTAATATTTGTGGCTGCTATTGGATACACAAGGCATCAGACAGATAAACTGATATCACTCCAAAAATAATCAAACCGTGTTCAAGAAATCTTAAAATATATATTGACATCAAAATCTCAAAATTGAAAATTTTCGTGAAAACAATACTTTCTCAATACTACGTATAATAATGTGTTAATGTCGTTTAACATTTTATCTCGATGCTTATTTGTGTGCCAGAAAAATAAAATGCAATATTCAAAGAAGCATTGTAGATTTCTTTAATTAAATCAGCCTAAGTAGAAATTGAAAATGAAATTTTGAACGATTTGAATAAAATGCCAAAAAATATCACCCAACTTCTTGAGGAAAAATTAAGGTAGGCTACAATGACCCTACATTTTTGGTTTCATTAAGCCCACTTTAATATTAACATATTGATGGTTAAAATACGATTTACGCTACGACTCTGCACCCTAAAATACTTCTGATAAGATGTTTTTGTAAAAAATTTACCATATTAATAAAATCGAAAAAGTATAGCAGAGTATGCATGACCTTCCTTTTGCTATCTTAAATATCGATAAGGATCCTAAATGGTTTCTTCCGCGTATCACCCGTATTTATAGCCGGAATCAATCACAAATGTATATTTATCATAATGTCGATATAACAAATCTTCGAACATGGGTATTGTCATTTGAAATTTCGTTGATGACCCCCTTAGGTAAATTAGATGCACATTTATGTATCCAGTCTAATGGCACTTTTGGTTAGAAAGTACGATCCGAGAAGCACGAATAACGAGCGGTGTTCGGGTTTTGATTTGACCGCTGGTACTTTTAATCGGGAACATTTTCATGTATCGTCTAGTGGCTGAGGTTGCATTTGTATAGCCACATCGAACACCACTAGTTCCAGAAATATTTCAGTGAAATTTCGTAGTGAAAAACATAATACTTTTTAATGATTAATACAGTATTGTGGCAATTAATTGAGAAATGTCATTTTTTTCGTTTTATCACACGTAAGCTTAGGAAGAAGCACTCCAAATTAGCTCAGAGTTCAAATTGCAGTTATTATCAAAGTAGCAGGTGTTCGTATGCACCTGGTAAGTAGCAGGTGTTCAAATTCCTCCGCCAGGTGGCAGGTGCTCCGCAGTGGTAGTTTTTCAGTTGCTCAGTTTCTCAGGGCTCATTAGCGTCATGGATATCAGCGCGGAAACACGTGCTAAAATGACTGCGCTTAGAGAAAACACTTCTAAGACGTTCGAGGAAATAGGTAAAATATGTGGAGTGAGTACAGCAAGTGTCGGGAGGATCTGGAAGCGGTTTCAGGAAACAGGAAATGCTGGAACCAACCGCTCTGGAAGATGCGGCCGAAAAAGATCAACTTCGACTCGTGACGACTAAACTTTACATCGAATGAGTGTTAAAAATCCTCAATTAACCAGTTTTGACCTGTCTAAGTCCATGGTGGCAGCTGGTGTTGATATTGCACCTTCAACAGTGCGATACAGGCTGTTAGAACGCGGACGGAGAGCACGTCGACCGTACAAGAAGCAGCTGCTGACGCTTCGCATGAAGAAAAAAAGTTTAGAATGGGCACGGAAATACAAAACATGGACTGAGAAGGACTGGGAGAAAGTTCTCTTTTCTGACGAAACACATTTTGTGGTTCAGGGATTTAGATCTATGTTCGTGAGAAGGAGCCAAGGAGAACCTCTCAATCAGCACCACATCAATCAAGCATCCGCCAAAAAAGATGTTTTGGGGTTGTTTCAGCGTTTTGGGGACAGAATCTCTTGCTCCCGTAGAGGGAATGATGAACAGTGCCAGTTACGAAGTCATATTGACCCGAAAAGTCCTTCCAAACATGGCTAAACTGTGGTCGAACGGAAATTGCGTTTTCCAACAAGACAGAGCGCCATGTCACACTTCGAAGCGAATCAAAAATTTCTGATCAAAAAAAAATATTACCGTACTGGATTGGCCCGGGAATTCACCAGACTTGAATCCCATATAAAATTTGTGGGCTGTGTCAAAAAACGGCTTCACAAATTTGACTGTACGACGATGGACAAGCTAATTTCGGCCGTTATTGATATATGGTTCAGAGACGTTGAAATTAAAACTACATGTGCTAGTCTAGTACATTCCATGCCGAAACGTGTCTGTGATGTTATAAAGTCTCGGGGAGGTCACATCACTTATTAGTTTTAAATGTATCCATAGAAAACTTGAATAAAACTGAATTTTATAAAAAAAACTGCATTTCTCAATTAATTGCCACAATACTGTATTTGCTATCAAAAATACCATCTAAAACTCCAACTAATAAAATGAGCAATAAACTAATTTAACGTTGCAAGCAAAAATTTAACTAATATTGCCAAAATTTTGGCAAACCAATGTTGTATGTAGTATCTTGGAAAGCTAATAATGACTATATCTTGACATTATGTATACATCCCAATATTAAGCCAATATTTGCCGCCAATATTGGTATAGCCATTTTTCGATCCCTGTTTCTCATAACAATTATCCTGACGAAAGATAATGTATCTCAATATCAACTGATTAATACTGGACTATATGGTAATATATATCCTAGTCGCATTATAGACATATTCTAATATCCTTCCTTACTTTAAAAGACGCGTACATTAGGGTGGGACGCAATATTTTCATAATAGGGAGTAAAAGTAGCTTCTTGGTTTGAGACGTATTCAAGCAAAATTTAAGTGAGTTTAATTAGTATATTTAGGTGCCACAAGATTGATTGTTAAATATTTAAAAAATGTGAAAATTGTTCAGAATATTTTTCGGATTATGAATGTTTTAGTCGACTTAATGCTATAGAAGTAAATATCTGCCTTTATATATGAAATGTCTTTTTGAACAATTTAAATAATTTCGATTAATGATTTTTTCCACCAGAGAAGAGTTTAAAATTGCTAAACATACATGAAAACGACATATTTCAGATTTTTTTCCAAACAGTATATTTAATTTTATGAAACTTCAAAGGATGCTGCATTATTTTAATGCCTGATCATACTCTTTGTATAATAAAAAAAAAGTTGGGTAATAACTGTTTTGTTACACAGTGCCAACTGTTACATCACATTATTCAGGAAAATTTTATTAAAATCAACACTATTAGGCAATATGCAGTATCCATGAAGGCGTTATTCTTGACTAGACACTACACAGACAATCATTCATGTTCAGGAGGATCCCTATATTAGCAAGTCGGTGCTTGGGTGAGCTGCTGAAATGCAGTGCAGTTGATTTTAACACTGTGGTTTACAGTGTCAGCTATTATTTATCTTGTTCCTATTTGTTTATGTATGTGTGTGTTCTTGCTTGTTTAGTATGTGTTTTTGTACCATTTATTTTTATTCCAATTATATCATTACTGTTGATATATGATACTGATAAAGCGACAGTATCTTTGATCTAAAATACCATGTTAACAAACATTCTTGAACTACGCAACAGTTTAAATGCCCCATATTTGGGCATCCGAAGGACTTTTACCTACATATGAAGATTTATTCGTAAACGGTATGACTTAAAATCGAATAACCCTACAAAAATCCCATAGGTAAGTAAAATTTCAGTAATTTCAGTAGCAAAGTTTGAAAATATATGATTTAAATCATCATATTATTGAACTAATTGTACTCTCATACTTGGTTTGCAAATAATAAGAGTTCATTATAAAATATGTTGAAACTTAATTAAATTCATTGAGACTAGAAGATCTTCCCCGAAACATAAATCAAATCTGAATTCATTTAAAAAAATAAATCTAAGAATATATTATAAGGGTTTGCAAATGTTTGCAGTTTTATTCCTGTAGGCAGTAGCGTCGCCAGAAAAACATTAAGGGGGGGGTGACAAAATATTTTGTTTTTCAGTTCTCCGTAAATCATTTTTTCGAAATTCAATAGGTTCGACGGGTTCC
Organism: Amaurobius ferox; assembly: GCA_951213105.1. Lineage (NCBI taxonomy): Eukaryota > Metazoa > Arthropoda > Arachnida > Araneae > Amaurobiidae > Amaurobius > Amaurobius ferox. The sequence continues at coordinate 24,882,201 of OX578141.1, forward strand.
TGGAGCATGTTATGACCCACAAATCCCTGCCTTGGCAATGCCATTGTTTGTTGGTGAAAAGAAAATTAAAAAACTAGATAAATATAGGGAACACCATAATAATCTCTAAAATCAAATACCATGAATGAGACGAGTTCATTAAACTGTAGGATAAGACGAGTTCTTGTAAGTTTCTACCATCCAGATACGCTGCCAACAGATGTTACGGAGAGCCTGAACTTTTCAAAATTCGGATTTGAATGTGTTAAACTAAAGGCGAGAAATATAGACCAATATGCTTCTTTCGTACTGGAAGCTAATGAGGAACATTACCACGAATTATTTGATCCTAGTATATGGCCAATTGGACTCAAGATATCTGAATTATTGGGTCGTCCACGTCAAATTATTGGAGAAACAGTAAACTATAAGCCCATTGAAAATAATCCTGAGGATGCTCGTTATCAAAATACTGGTAGCAGTTTAACAGAAAGTAAGTGACTATCAGACAGTCCAACAGTAAATCACTTAAATGGATATAACTACACATCTGTTCCTATGTTTTACAATCATACCAATTTAAAGATGGATATAAAAATGAGATCAAATTTTATTACCAAAATGTACGTGGTTTGAGAACTAAAGTTAATGAGTTTTATATCAATACCTTAACATATGATTTTGATATCATTTGCCTAACCGAAACATGGTTAAATGGTCATATTGGTAGTCATGAAATTTTTGATGATAATTATAATGTTTTTAGGTGTGATAAAGATCCGTTTGCTACTGGGTAATATCGAGGCGGAGGTGTCCTTATTGCCATACAAAAGCTATTGATTCCATTGAACCAACTAATGTATCATTTGAAAAAGAGTGCTTATGGATCCGTGTCAGTGCTTCATATACCTGCAAATTCTATATCTGTGTCATTTACTTCGTGCCTAATACTACTGTTGATAAGTATGAAAGTTTCTTTTAAAAGCGTTAAAAATAAATTTTGTACCTCACCCGATTATATATTTATATTTGGAGATTTTAATCTTCCAGCTGTAAATTTCAACCACTCCCATACTGGTACCTTATCTGGCCACACTCAAGTTGAGCATTCCATTTCTAACGCTATGCAGTTCCTAGATCTTGATCAGAAAAACACTATTTGTAATAAATATGGTAAAATTCTTGATTTTATCTTGACCAACTATAAGCAGATAATTATTGAACACTCTACCCTTAGTTCCGTGAAAGAGGATCCATACCATCCTGCTCTTGAAGGATCTGTCTTGATTAAAAGGGTGAGCAGAAATCATGGAATTAATAAAAATATGAAATATAACTTTAGAAAGGCCAATTATCCTATGCTATATGACTACTTCAATAATACTGACTGGAACTTTTTAAATATATTTAATAATGTCAATGATGCAATATCGAGTTTTTATGATTGTATCTATGGGATATTTGACTTATGTATACCTAAATATATTCCTACTAAGCGTAAATATAAATCGTGGTACTCTTCTAGCACTATCCATAATATTAAATTAAAAAAAAGTATCGTAATAAATCTATTACAGGTGATGATAAAAGTGATCTACAGGAATTTCGCAGACTACGCAAAGTGGTGAAGGATGGAATCAAAAATGATTTAACTAATCATGTTGCTATCATGGAACTTGTAATGCCAGAAATATAAAATATTAAAGATTTAGAAGAAATAAGAAATGGAGCAAGGAATGCGGGGGGAATGAATATCCCCGCGCTAAACACATTGGCGGTAACATACCGGTGTCTCCATGTCTACAGACCGGTGCCCCCATGTCAGCAGACCACGCGAAGCTCATTGTCGGTGGCGATTCGGCGCCGAAATGGCGGCATACTAAGGAGGAATGTCTACATACCAGCATGTAGACTGTCCAGCGGGAAAGGGATATAAGTGATAGTTGCTCGGAGTTGCAACTGTTGGAGTTAAGTCAGTCTGTTGGAGTTGGACATGTATGTAGAGCAAGGCAGAATAGCAGTTTGTAAATTGTGTGTGATGAGCTCGCAGATTCGGCTGGTGTTGAAATGGTGAAAACCCCGACGATTCTGCAAAGATGTGAAAGATCTTATCAGGTACAATTTTAAATTATATGAGGGTTTTCTCAAAAATTGTGTTTTTATGAAAAAAACTAATTAATACGACCCACCCGGTATTCCAACCAAATATTACTAAGTCTGGCATTACATCTCACTAATTACTTAATTGAGTGTCTGAAGAAGAATAGTAGTATTTGTAATATTAAAAGTTATGATGTAAATTTGATGATGTGTGTTAAATAAATTGAAGACTATTCTAATTACCCTTAGATCTAACTTGTGAAGTTCTATAAGATTATTATATAACTTAGTATCCCGTTATGCACAAAATTAGGTGGGTTTTGCGGCCACCAAACGCAATGTACACAGCAGTAAGTTTAGAGCATATTACATGCATGATTAATATACTAATTAATATTTTATTAAATGCATTTTCTACAAATATAATGTAATTAGGAACAATTTAATCGGCACATTTGGTGATCGTGACTTTTGCTTTAGCGGACATAAAATAATGATTTATGAAATTAATAAAAATAAAAGAAATAGTAATAATAAAAATAAATGCTGATAAGGTTGGACAACTTGTGGCGACATAGATTGTTGTGAAAATATTATGCAGAATTCTCATTTCTCCTTATGTTATATGTATAATTATGTAAAGTATTATCAATGAAATGAAAAATATGAATCTTTTTTATGAGATCGAATGTGTAATTAGAAAAATGGGATATAAGAATGAGACCAGTTAAAAAGGTGGTTAAAAGTTCAATTACAACAAGGAGTTCAGGTTTGAACGAATATTCAGTAATATCAAATAAAAAATATAGTAATTTAGATAGAAATAATAAAAATATGGATATTCCAGTAATGCAGATCCTGCCATTATTTAGTGGAAGTAAGAAGGAAGATATAAATTTCTTTATAAAACAATTTGATGAATTAGCGGAGTTAGCAAGTTGGAAGGAAGAGCATAAAGCGGCTATCATTAAAACCAGATTAAAAGATAAGGCTATGCAGTTTTTAATTCAAAACCCCTGAATTATAAAATGAAAATGAGTTTGATAAAGTAAAATTATAACTAATAAAGAAATTTTCAAACAGAATAACGATAACGCAAGAACAGGAGGCATTCAAAAAAATAAAACAAACGCCTTATATGTCAGTAAACGAGCTTGTGCTAAAAATAAAATGCACAGCACGTAATCTTTTGAACCTTAAGGATGCAACAGATGGAGAGGTAGAGAAAATAGCCAAAGAAATAATGTTGGGAAAGTTCATTAGCGCATTACGCCCTGATTTGGAAATTGAAGTAAAGAAAAAAGTACCGCAGCGGTTTGAGGGTGCCAGAAAAGATGCCGAACTGTTTGAAATAATTTTTAATAATAGGACTCCAGAAGAATCAAATAACGAACTGAGAGAAATTCTACTTACTACGCAGATTCAATATTTGACTTTAGAAATCAATAAATTAAAATTGCAAAACACCCCAAAACAATCCATGGATCAAGCTGTTTTTTGCATAGGGTTCGGAAAAAATGTACATTATTTCTCAGATTGCTGGTAGAATGCATGTAATACTGCGTCAGCAAGGAATCCTAAGCAAAATAAGAATCAGCAATATGAGTTTGAGCAAACAATTTATATCAGAGGAAACAGAAACGGAAATCTAAGAAATTATGAACAAGGAGGATATAATAGAAATAGGGAATATCAGGGAAATAATAATGATCAAAGAAATTATTGTGATCAAGTAGAAACCAACGTAGAAAATAGAGAGAGGCAAAGTATAAGAGGAAATTTTAGGGGGCGCAACAGAGGAAATATAAGATCAAACACATATAGGAGAATAATAATAATAATAATTTAAACTAAGAGCTGGAATTTGGGACCGAGGAACGAACCGTACAAATTCCAGAGAAATAAATAAATTCGGTTCACAAACATATAGAGATAATAAAAATGGGGAGGACTGGCAAAACTATATAATTTTAAAGCGAGGACAAAATTATGAAAATAATGATAAAGCAAAATATGATACCAAAAGTATCCTTTCAAGCGAATGTGAAAACGCATCTAGTTAGTATTATAGATTTGGAAACATTTCAAAAAATAAAACAGAATAAAAATGTAAAAATAAAATACATAACAAGAAGAGTAATACTTCAGACGTTTACTAAAGAAAATATAGAATTTTTAAATTGCATTCAATTTTCATTTAGAATTGGGGAAACGGCATGCAAATATAATTTTTTCCTGACAAACAGAACTTCCAGGGGAATTATAAAATGCTTCTAGGCTACGACTTTTTATCCTTACATAAAGCAATTTTGAATACAAAAGATAACGAAATACAATTGGGGAATACTGAGATTAAATTGTATAAAGGTAAAATTACAGACCCAATTCATAATTCGAATCGAAAACCACAACGCCAGAAAATTCGCCATGAAAATAAATATAATAGTAATTATGAAAATTATAATACTGATGACGACGAATATGAGGAAATAAATAGTTATTATAATGAATCTAATAATGAGAATGAAGATAGAATAAGCGAGGATAATGATGACGACAAATATGAGAAAATAAGTAATTGTTGTAATGAATGCAATAATGAGAATTAAGATAGATTAAGCGAGGATAATGAAAGCGATAACGATAGAAAAGTTCTGATATGCAAAATTGTAGCACTCGCGGTAATGTAAATGATGAAAAATTGTTACCAAGTTCTAATGAAAATAATAAAAATGAGAATGTTAAAGCCAAAGAGAAAGAGAAAAAGTAGATTTTCGCTAAGTTGAAAAGAAAAATAACATTAAAGCCAGGGGAGTCAGAGATAGTCCAATTGATTTTGTCACAGGAATTAAGTGAGGGACAGGATGTTTTATTTTCTCCAATAAAAATGGCAAGAACATTAATCATGGATGAAGCTATCCAAAAAATATAGAAAATAAAAATAAGATTAGAATGTTGGTATACAATGAAAAAAATTGCCAAATTACACTTAATAAAAATATGAATGTGAGTGTCATAACAGAACAAATAATAATTATTGATACAAAAAAATAAAACTAATAAACCCACGTTGGAAATTAATAATATTCAAAATTTGAATAAAACAGATTATCAACAAATTCGGGAATTAAGAAAGAAAGAAATATCTCCAGACGATTTTTAAGTACAGCACTTAAATAAGGAAGATAGAAATAAAGTTATTGAATTAATGATGACCAATACAGAGGTTTTTCCAAAGTCATATGCTACACTAGGTAAAACATCAGCAATAATACCGAAAATCGAACTTATGCGCAATTATCCTATTCAGAGTCGACCGTACCCAGTTCCGAGAACAATAAGAGAAATTGAGCAAAAAGGAATTAGGAAATTGTTGGAAAATGACATTATTCAAAGTTCACAAAGCACGTATGCTAGTCCAAATATTTTTACTTGGATGTCTTACTAATATGCGCAGAAAATAACGACGAAATGTTATAGAAAATCAAAATTATTTTCCAAACATTGAAAGAAAATAATTTAGCACCCGACCCGGCGAAGTTACAGATATGCAAATCGCAAATTGAATTTTTGGGATATAAAGTATATGAGAATGGTATATGCCCATCAATAAAAACTGTGCAAAAGTGCAAAATTTCAAACAACCCAAAACGGTTAAACAAGCAAAAAGTTGTCTTGGAACAACAAACTATTTTAGACGTCTGATAGAAAATTATGAACAACTTGCAGAACCGTTGGTAAATTTGACAAAAAGAATGTTAGTTTCGAGTGGAATAATGAATGTAGAAAAGCATTTGAAAAATTAAAAAATGCAATTTTTAAGGAACCAGTTGTAAGACAAGCTGATGAAGTAAACCCGTTTGTCTTAACTACGGATGGCTCAGGTAAGGGAATTAGTAGTAGTTTGATGCAACGAATAAATAGAGTCGATCATGTTATCGAATTTTATTGAAGACCTGTGAACCCGGCAGAGAAGCGTTATTCTGCAAAAAAGCTAGAATTGTTAGTTATACACGCATCATTACAGCACTTCAGAGAATATCTGTTCGGAAGGCGTTTTACCTTTGCTGAGTAACGCAAAATCCCTTATGTACCACATAAGATTAGATAAAATGCCAAATATCATATCGAGGTGGCTAATTGATATAAATCAGTATGATTTTAAATTCAAATATCAAAAAGGTGAAAATAACGCAAGTGATTATTGCTCAAGATACGTATTTGACAATGATAACCAAATCAAATTTGTAAATACTTTAATTAAAAGTGATGAGATAAATGTGGGAAAATATTAGAGCAACAAATAGTAGATGAAAAATTAAATAAAATTAGAGAGGAATTACAAAAACGAACAAACCGATATCACAATAATAAGGTATACTATAATGATAGCCAAAAGAAACTGTTAATGGTAAAGAAGGAAAATAAAAGACAAACGTGTAGGAAAATTAATAAGATTGTAATACCGCACTCATTAAAGGGAAAGATAATAGAGATCGCACATTTCCCTCATTTCGGAGTGAAAAAGACATACCAATTACTTTCAAAAAAATATTTTTGGATACGGGCTTTCCAAGATATGGAACATTTTTGTAAGTCTTGTAATCAAGGCTTGTTAGTAAAACGCAAAAATATACCACCAGCCAGACTTCAGGCTATGCCAGAAATTTTAAAACCAGGAATATATTTACAACTGGATTGCTTAGGAAAACTATCGCGCAGTAGTAAAGGAAATAACTTTGTAATTACAATTGTAGACATGTTTTCACGATACTTTGAGGCGTATGCAGTCAGAGACATTACTGCTAAAACAGTAGTGAACGAGCTAAGACAACGTATGGAGTTCCAATTTTTATTCAAAGCGATAATGCTCAAATTTTTAAGAGTATAGAATACATCGATTTTACAAATGCATTAAATATTGGAAGGCGATACAGTTCAGTTTATTTCCCAAGTTCTTTAGGTAGTTGTGAAAGAATACACAGAGATATGAAACAATGTATAATGTGTTTGTCAAAAACTACGTTTCAATGGGATGAATCCTTACAATGGTTCAAGTTTTATATGAATAACACTATTAACAGTAATACAGGATTTGAACCTTCATTCTTGTTCTATCTTAGAGATTTATCATTGCCATTTGAAAATATTAAACAAACATGCCAAGTAAAGAAGAAATAGATGTAATATATAGTGATGTAAATAAATATAAAAATTATGTGGCACAGCATTTAAAAAATATAGACAAAGTCGTGAAAGACGTATCCGAACAGCAAAAGCTGATAAATGACAAGCAAATAAAGAAATATAAAATAGTAAGAAAAACCGATATATTTATAGGAGCGAGAGCCTACCTAAAAAAGTTCTTAAAACCAAAGGTATTAGAGGATCGATATGATGGACCATTTAGAATTACGAAAATAGTCTGAAATAATAATGTTATAATATGTCTTAAAAGTGATGAAAATAAAACTTATAAAGTGTGCACATAAATAAACTATACATGGCAGCGGAGCGAAAACAATATTTAAAAAATAGTGACGAAAGCCAATCAAACCAGGGCAAAGAAAAATATCAAAATGAGAAAGTGATTAGAAATAATTATCTAAATCAAAATAAGGAAGGGAAGGCCACTAAAAAAAAGCAATTAGAGTGTGAAGAGGAAAGAATTGATGATGAATCTTGTTATAATACTAGAGGGTATAATTTTCGCCCTCGAATTGTTGTAAATAGTAATTTCATAAGACAAAGAATGTGAAAAATATGTTAAAAAGTTAGTAATTAATGTCATAATTAGAAATTGATTATTGAGTGTATATGTATATGTTTTAAATTGTATGTAGAAGTATGTTTCAAAAAGTATGTTTATGTATTTCTGACATTATATATATGCCAAATTATAAAGCAATTGTGAGCTGCAATGTAAAAAAATGGTATCAATATTAAGTAAGAAAAATGTAGCATGGTTATGATTGAAAAATAATGGTGTTGCAAAATGCATATATAGCAGCATAAAAATCAAAAATTAAATTAAGAAAAATAAGATATAGATTTTAACAAGTTAAAACATTTAAGAAAATTAACTTAAATAAGATGATATAGAAATATGTAGTAGCAGTATGAAATAAATATTAGATTAATAAATGATAAGTTATTGATTAAAATAATTTTTTTAATTAAATTTTTCTTAAAAAATGTCAAAAATAAGGAAAGTAATTGAATCTTGAAAGATTGTCCATAGGGGCCCATTGGAAAATCTTATCAATGTAAGGAGACAAAGAAATCGTCATATCTGCAGGCAGATAATATGCAATTTAATGTAGACTTATAAATGATAGTTTTTATTTTCAATTGATTATTAACTAAACGAATAAAAAAAAAGAAAAAAGAAGAAAAATTAAGTGAAATAACAAAGTAATTAATAAATAATATGTGCGATATGGAATTCAACCATAACCAAAAATCGGAAATTGATATTTGCACTACTACAATATTTTATAATATGAAATGATAACAAGAAAATGAATGATGATTATATGAAATGTATAATGAATGCTGTTATGTAATTGTATGTTATATGTAAATAATTCTGTAAAAGGAGAAATGAAAATTATGCATTGCAAATAATATATCAAAAATTTACAATTTAATAATAATTAAGGATATGTTATTAATCCTCATGTAATTTATGGCACAGTATGTCAAGTCTGAACAATGGATTAACTTGACAGGGAACTAGCAAAAAGCTATAAAGAACTAGCGAAGCTATGAATTTTACGAGGCTAAAAAGTTGAAATCAGCCTTTATCAAGGTGGATGAACTTATGTGTTTTCGATGAACCATGGTGAACTCAATTTCTTACCACTGAGGTGAAACTGTGGAAGAGTAACTTTCGGATTTTTTTTTCGCGGGTGGTGAGAATGTAATGCCAGAAATATAAAATATTAAAGATTTTTAGGAAATAAGAAATGATGGAGCAAGGAATGCGGTGGGAATGAATATCCCCACGCTAAGCACATTGGCGGTAACATACCGGTGCCTCCATGTCTACAGACCAGTGCCCTCATGTCGACAGACCACGTGAAGCCCATTGTCGGTAGCGATTCGGCGCCGGAATGGCGGCATACCAAGGATGAATGCCTACATACCAGCACGTAGACCGTCCAGCGGGAAAGCGATGTAAGTGAGAGTTGCTCGGAGTTGCAGCAGTCTGTTGGAGTTGGACATGTATGTAGAGCAAGGCAGTATAGCAGTTTGTAAATTGTGTGTGATGAGCTCGCAGATTCAGCTGGTGTTGAAATGGTGAAAACCCCGACGATTCTCCAAACATGTGAAAGATCTTATCATGTACAATTTGAATTTATATGAGGATTTTCTCAAAAATTGTGTTTTTATAAAAAAAAATTATTAATAATACGTCCCACCCAGTATTCCAACCAAATATTACTAAGTCTGGCATTACATCTCACTAATTACTTAATTGAGTGTCTGAAGACGAATAGTAGTATTTGTAATATTAAAAGTTATGATGTAAATTTGATGATGTGTGTTAAATAAATTGAAGACTATTCTAATTACCCTTAGATCTAACTTGTGAATTTCTATAAGATTATTACATAACTTAGTATCCCGTTATGCACAAAATTAGGTGGGTTTTGCGGCCACCAAACGCAATGTACACAGCAGTAAGTTTAGAGCATATTACATGCATGATTAATATACTAATTAATATTTAATTAAATTCATTTTCGACAAATATAATTTAATTAGGAACAATTTAATCGGCACAGAACTAAACCTCGACAACAACCCTAAAGCTTTCTGGAATTTCTGTAAAGGCGATTCACCTGGTAGTTGTGGGATCTCGCCAATGAGTTATAATAATACTGATTATACTACTGATAATGATATTGCTAACTGCTTCGCGGATTTCTTGAATCTGTTTATATCCAAAATAGCCAACCTACTAATTTTGAACTGCTGACTAAGAATTGTGAACTCAATAACATTGACTTAATTAATGTTAAATATATTTCTGAATATGATGTTGCCAAATCCCTAAAGAAGTTAAAATCCAGCTAGTTTATAAGCTGTGATGATGTTCCCTCTTTCATCATTAAGGGTTGTGCTGATGCTCCAACTTACCCCTTGCTCATCTTGTTTAAACTTTCGATTAAAACTATGACTTTTCCCCATGTCTGGAAATACGGCCAAGTTATTCCTGTACATAAAAAGAACAACAAACATGATATTTCCAACTACAGGCCTATTACTATTCTGTCCCCTTTTTTCAAAGTTTTTGAATCTGTTATGCATGAAAGGAACTTTTCCCAACTTAAGCAATGGATATCTCCGTACCAGCATGGATTTATGCCAATGCGATCAACAGTAACTAATTTAGCTTGTTTTACCAGTGATATTATTGATGCCATTGAAACCAAGAGGCAACTGGATGTTATTTATAATGATTTTAGTGAAGCATTTGATCACATCGGTCTGGGGTTATTAACCCGTAAACTGATTACTATCGGATTTAGTGTTGATTTGTCTACTTGGTTGTACTCATATATTACAGATTGACTGTATTCTGTAAAATACCTTGGTGTAAACTCTAGACACTACAGTAATTCCTCTGGTGCTCCTCAGTGTTCAAATCTGGACCCACTTCTTTTTTTAATTTTTATTAATGAAATACCCCGGATTTTTAAAACTGCAAAATGTCTTATGTTTGCAGAAGATTTGAAACTTTATATGAAAATCAACTCATTAACTGATTGTGAACTGATTCAAAGAGATCTGGATGAACTATATAACTGGTCTGTTTTAAATAAACTCCACTTAAATGTTTCTAAATGAGCAAGGCTAGGATCCGTATGAGCCTATTATGATGGATCCTGTTATGAGCATGGCTAGGATCCGTAATATTCACAATTACAATTACATTTTAAATAATTTACCTCTATTTCGATGTACTCATATTATGGATTTGGGTGTCACTTCCGATGACACGTTTAACTTTTAGAGACGTATTGATAATACTATTAAAAGAGCCTACCAAAGACTTGGTTTCACCGTAAGACGGACGATCTCCTGTTTTTGCCAGGTCTGATACTATTATTTGTATTTATAATACCCTTGTTAAACCAATTTTGGAATATTGTGCAGTGATCTGGGACCCTGTTTACGATCTGCATTCTCAACGAATGGAAGTCTTACAAAATAAACTTTTACGTACTATTGATTACAGATTGACTGGCTATTATCCTTATGATATGCATATGAGTGAACTCAGACAAAATATAATGTAATGTCTCTTAAAAGAAGAAGAAAATTGTCCTGTCTCTTGTTTTATTAAAAAGTTTTAAATAATACTATTGATTGCCCCACTTTATTTTCTTGCCTGGAATTTCATATACCTGTTAATAATCCAAGGAAAAAAACTTTGTTTCATAATACTACTGTTAAACACAATTACATTAAATGCTATTCTATCTATAAATTTATTGATCTATATAATACATATTGTACTGATATTGATATATTTAATTTGACTCCTGCCTGTTTTAAAAAAGCCGGTTTGAATGTGCTTGACATGTAAACTACCTAGTATTCTTGTATTTTATATTCTGTGCTTTTTATATTTGAGGGGCTTCTGTATTTTATGTTCTGTTCTTTTCATATTTGAGTGGCTACTATAACTCAAATCATCTGTAGTTGCACTCACAATGTTATCTGTAGTTGCCACGTAAATTGAATGAATGAATAAATAAATAAATAAATAAATATAAGGAACAAAAGACTTTATAAATATAGGAAGATTATGAATGAAATATATGAAGTTACAGTTTTATGACTTTTTTTAAAATGTAATATTTCTTTCCCAAAAATATATTAAGTATTCGAAAACCATTTTTGTGTGTGTGGCAAGTTATTAAAGAATTCCCTATTTTATATAAAGTAAAATAAAATATTTTCCAGAAAAATAAAAGTAAAAATTTCAAAAGCAGCCATAGAATCTTTCCTTCAATACTTTTGCTAGAACAGCAGAATAAAACGCTCGATTTTAAATTTCGCCTTAAGATCGATAGGTTCAATTTAGTGCCTATGTTTAACTTCTACAGAGGCCTAGCAAGTGATTTTTGCAATTGAAGCATTTCCAATCACGACATCGATGCGAATTCCTATGAATCTCCTTTACATACTTTGCATTTTCTTACTCCCTTAGATAACTATTAGTTTAAAATTATTTAAGAAAGTGTTGATCTAGTTCACTCTACTTGATACTCTTTTTGTCAGGCAAAGATAAAAACAGTTTTGTAACATATTTGCAGATCCAATGCTATTTCTAAATTTAGATATGCAACGTGTCGGTACTGAATCATATAAATTTATCTTCTGATTGAAAACTTTAAAATGCACTACGTGACAGTGAAAATGAGACTACAAGAACGAGTGGGCAGAAAGTGATGAAAATCGCAAACAGAGAGAGACAGCAACGAACAATAAGTGATGTTTATTGCAACATGATACACCTATACACGGAGCGATAACACCGTATGATCAGTAGGCTTTAGGACCACCGCGAGCGGTGATACAGGCAGCAACACGTCTAGATACAGAGTCAATGAGCATGCGGATGGTGTTCTGAGGAATGGCTGCCCATTCACTGTCAACCATTTGTCAGAGTTCGTCTTCTAAACGCGGCAGTGGCATTTCATGTAAGCGACGTTTAATCACGCCCCAGATGTGTACGATTGGTGAGTGATCAGGGGAGACTGGTGGCCAAAAAATTAACTGGATACCTTGCAGGGCATGTTGACTGATGCGTGCCGTGTGTGGTCGGTCGTTATCCTGCTGGTAAATGGAATTGGACACTCCCTGAAGGAAGGAATGTGTCACCGGCCGCAGCAAGTCATCCACGTATCATTGGGCGGTCATAGTGCTCTCAATAAGAACCAGATGTGACCTGCTATTGTAGGCGATGGCGCCCCAAAAAATGATGCCGCGTTGTCAAGCGGTGTGGCGTTCTACAGATGCGGCCGGATTGGATCTAACACCACTTCGGCGCCAGACTCGGACACGGTGACTATCATTGCTAAAACAGAAGCGTGATTCGTCTGAGAACACGACCCTGTGCCATTTTGCCGTCCATGTGGCTCTATCGCGATACCATTGCAAACGGAGGCGTCTGTGCTGTTGGGTCAATGGCAGTCTTCTTAATGAGTGCCATAAGTCAGGTCGCCGGTCGCCGGTGACCAATCCGCGGATAATGACCTTGGTCGATATGGGAGCATCAAGGGTGTCCTGCACATGCTGCAAAAGGACGACGGAAGTGGTCTGAGTGTCGTCAACTCTTGTCGGCGGATGTGTCAGTCCACGCTTGCTAATATCGCTCTGGTCGTATCGACACCCCTCAAGCGTGTTACATTCCCTTGTTCCAACCATCTTCGCCACAGGCGTGGCACCGTGGACGCGTGTAGGTGGCTGTCTTCTGAGATTTGACGTATGGACCAACCTGCCCTTCTGAGTCCGATCACCATACCCCTTGTGAAATAGTATGTTTGCTAGAACTGCCTCTGTTGACGGCGGCTTGACTCTGCTACTACACGTTTCCTCTGAGACAAAAAAAAGTAAAATGATTTCCCTGGCATATAGAGCGACGCGACTATTGCCGATTCTGCAGGTTCCTTCCCTTATATCTCACTCAACGTGAGCAGGACAGCTGCGCATTTCGGATCATTTACGTAACTCGGCGAGCTGCGTCTACCCTGCAATTTGCATATTTTTCTGCCCACTCCTTTTTGGTGTCTCATTTTCACTGTCACGTAGTGTATATATTATTTTTGAGAAAATTCACGTCCTTCGCTTCAAATAGTATCTCTTATTTACAAGCAATTCAATTGAAATTAAAAAGTGAACTCTGGCTGATGCTTGTATAAATTAGACTAGTAGCATACCCGTTCTTCGTACGGAGTATATAATATAAAGAAACCTAAAATTCACAATCATATGCATATTCCTTTAATATACTGAGTGAAATTTTCAATCAAAATATTCTGTTAAAATATTTAATACAATGCTCCTAAAAAGAAATTTAAGAATCTCTGTTCTCGCTATACAAAATTATCTTCACGGGCAGATCTGAAGAATAAAACATCCTGGCTCCTTCTGTAAGCAAATTTACAAAAAAAAAAAAAGAAAAGGAATTCAATCAATATATGCAACCCCGCACTACTTATATTGGCGCAGATTAGAAAATATGCCAGTGTGTTAGTAGAAGCTTACCCGTATTGCAATATGAGTCTCAAAAATATTTGCCAAAATAAAAGAGATGACGTAATAAATTGAAAGTATCAAAAATCCCCGTAATCTTAATACCAGAAGGTCGTAATTGATTCCAATATATGCCAATATATTTCAAAATATATGCCAATATACCTGTACTATTTATATTCTCGTAGATTAGAAGATATACCCGTGCATTTGTCGAAGATTACTCGTACAACGTACTATATATGAGTTTCAACAATTTTCGTCATAATAAGACAATGGCATAATAATTTGAAAATATCAATAATCCCTGAATCAACAGTCCCGGAAAATATCAAAAATATTGATGTTTAATCCCGAAGACCGTAATTGATATTATCCAGTCAAAAATGCAATGTCAATGAAATTTATTTTATATACATATCTTTATTATTCAAATCGGAAAAGATTTAATAAAAATCGTATGCCGCATAACACATTGGATCCGTTGCTAAGCGACTTGATATCAGTTGCTTCAAATAAATTAATGGAAATCATATCGTCTGAATAATGAGATCTCCATGGAAGGTTTGGCGTCATTTTCGTCAATTTAGCGATAACTTAAAAAATCGCCAAATTTATCGCCAAGGGGGACTGTAGAACTGATAGTTCCATTTTGCGACAAATTGACGAAACATCATCACAATACTATCCCCTAACAAAATACAATAAATTTCACTTATTAAGCGCGATTTTATCAATTCCATGATATTTTTATGAATTTACAAATATTTTTATAAATTTGGTGATATTAAAAAAATTCGTTAAATGTGTTACTAAGTAGGATGAATGGACTGACCGACAAATGCTACAGAAACATCATTTCAGTACTCTATTCTAAAAAAACAAATTTAATTTCATTGATTTGGGTCATTTTTATCAATTTGGAGACATTTTCGCTAATTTGGTAAAGTTTAAGAAAAGTTTCCAAGTTATTTAGAGATATTCCACTAAATTCGTAGCTCTGAATTTGCAGATCTGAAGAATAAAATATCCTGATCCCGTTTGTATATACTAAATGAAAACACTAAAATTGTATTAGAAGATACATACACCCGTTCCACTCTTTTTCTGCTTCAACAATCGGCTAAATGAATTTATTGGGTAAACACAATATATGAGTTTATTAGCTAAACACAATATATGAGCTTTACACCTCTTTGCTAAAATAAATGAAAGTGATGTACGCTGTCCGCAATTTATATAATTAAAAGAACAATCAAGCCGTTCATTTATAAAATATATTTTTACATCCATTTATTTATTATTCAAATGGAAAAAAATAATAATAAATATTAACCACACATTTAATTTCATTACGTTGCCGAGCAACATGATATAAGATAGAATCTTCCTCATAAAATGCGAAATTAAATAGCCATTTTGATTTCTTTATACTTTTCATCGTTGAGTAAAAGTTTGTGAAAGATGAACCATGGAGATAGATTTTTCCATTTAAATTCATGTTTCAAACAATTCATGTTTTCCTATAGTGACTAATTAATGCAAAAATCCTGCATCAAACTCGGAAATAAAGATTTATTTCATTTTGACGTTTTAAACAAACGATTATCATCCTTTCCGCTTGGATAAACCACGGAGTTGGAGAGTAGAACTCCTATTAAAAGTTCCGTTTTTCATTAATATCTTGACAACCCCTGGTCTTAGAAACTCGAGACTTGGACTAAATTTATGGGGGGCTATTTTAAGGCTATCCACAAAATTTCATTAAATTCGGATCAGCTGTTTTCCCGTGATGATGAGACAAACGAAAATTTCGTTTTTTACTAATATCTCGAGAACCACTGGTCGAAGAAACTCAAAACACAGACTAAATTTTAAGTGGGGCTATTTCTAGGCTAACAACAACATTTCATCAAATTTGGCTCAGCCGTTCTCCCGTGATGACGGGACAAACAGACAGACAGACAGACAGATTTTCAATTTTATTTATATAGATATTGATATCAAATGTTTAAAATTTTAGATAAAATAATTGAGCTAAATTTGTAACACGTATTTTAGAATATACAGAATTACATAACTTGCTTCTAGTGGATTTTCATCGTACGTACACAGCAATTAGGAATATACAATGGTTAGGAAAATGAAGTTTAATGTATCTGATAATTACTATCGCTTTGAGTAAATTAATATTCTTGATTCAAATTATAACGAGTTTCACGATTTCACGAGGCCATACACTTTTGTTAGGAGTCTAGGGTGCGGTAAATAATTTGCGTTTTTAAAGGGTGATATAGTAACTATTTCTCAATAAGGAGCTTTATAAGAATTAATCAGCATGACAGGCTTAAATTACAATTTTTGTTACTTTCCTTGTATACATAGTGTAAGGTATAAGGAAAGTACTGTGAAGGAATCGAAAATTCGAGTACGAGTTTTCGACGGGAGCGCACGTTTTAAGCATCCGTGAACACGAATCAAACGTTTTTGAGGTGATGTGTGTGTATGTATCTGCGTGTGTGTGTGTCAGTGAGTCTATGGAGACGATATATGAAGAACTAATGCAGAGATTCGAATGAAATTCGGTACAAAAATTACAAGCAGTGAATAATGGAAACCTATTGTTTTCAAACACAATCGAATGTTCAGAAACTCACTAAAGTTTCAAGTGATATCTCGAAAAAAATCATCAAAAAATAAAAATCTTTCATAAAGTTACTCAAATAGTCATTTCTTATGGAATGATTGACATAAATCTTAGAAGACATAAATCTTTGAAAATTAGGATAAACCGTTCTCGAGATATTGCGCATTTTTAAAATAAATTTATATAAAAATCACATAAATTAAAAAAATATTAACTATTATGAAATATGTTTACTTTTCATATGTAATATCTTGCGATAAATTTGGTGACATCATTCTCGTGAATCTAGCTAGTTCCCTTCATGAGAAAAGTTACTTTAAGTAACACTTTTGTATTTCGACGGCAATAGTCCTTTCTCTGCTATCAGAATAACTTATTTCTCCATCCATAACGCTTGGCGAGATTTTGATGTTGCCAAATTTTGATGTTGCCAAATTTTTAAATGTTGCCAAATTGACGATCATGTGTCCAAATTGATAAAAATGACGCTAAATCAATGAAAATGACGACTAATTGACGAAAATTCAATATCTTAGAAGTAATATAAGAATCTACTATAAGAGTAACTTATTTTTCTGTCCGTAACGTTTGGCAAAATTTTGGAGACGAATTTGTCGGAATAAAATGTCACTCAATTGATAAAATTTCGCCAAATTGATGAAACTGATGATAGATCAATGAAATGACGAATATTTGATGAAAGTTCAATATTTTGGAACGAACATAGGGATAGACTATAAGAATAACCCATTTCTCCGTCCGTCTGTCCATAACGCTTGGCAAAAAATTGGACGTCGCCAACTTGGAGGCTTTTAAAATGTTGCTAAAGTTACAAAACTGTCGTCAAATTAATAAAAATAACGGCAAATGGGAAGTAATGTTTCACAAATTCTGATTTCCGTCCATATGACGGGTATACCTTCTAATATAGAAGAAATGCTCGCCTTTACGTATGTCTGTAACACTTAGTTATGCATTTGGTGAAGTTGGCGAATAATCTAGCGATGTACCGCCACCTTGGCGATATTTAGACCCAGTTTGGCGAAAATATCGTCGAAATTGCAAAAATGAAGCTAAATTAATGAAACTGATGCCTAATAGATGAACTAATTATTAAAATATTTTAATATATGGACTATATCGCTTATTGAAGATGCTATCAATATTGATAATTGTTTATTTAGAGTTCCGCGAAATGTAAGTTAATTGGGTATCTTGAAATAGTTTTACATGTTGTCCTCCGGAAAATCGCCAAATGTACAATTCAACTTTAAAAACAAAGTACCGTCGATCTTATACATTATTCTTCGACTGTAAAAGGAGGAAATCTATTGCATTGTATAAGGAAAGTAATGTGCTGCCCACATCAGATTTTTTCCTTATATACATAGTATAATGTATAAGGAAAGTATTGTGACTGGGTCGAAAATTCGAATTCGTGTTTACTACGGGAGAGCACGTTTCAAGCATCCTTGAACACGAATCGAATAATTTTGAAGTGATGTCCGTGTGTAGCTCTCGCTCTCTGTGTGTAAGTAAGTAGCATGTCTGCGTGTGTATGTGTGCCCGTGAGTCTTTGGAGACGATATCTCACGAACGAATGGAACGGTTCGAACGAAATTTGGTGCAAAAATTACAATTAGTGATCACTGAGGGTTAATGTTTTAAACGGAATCGAATGTCCAGAACATATCTGAAAATCAAAATATTCAATAAAGTTACATAAATAATCATTTCTTATGTAATTTTTCATTAGAAGACGATTGACACAAACTTTTGAACGCTAACATAAACCGTTCTTGAGATATTTTATTATTTTCAAGTAAAATTAGCAAAAATTCACATAAAATAAAAAAAAAAATGTGAAATATGTGTCATTTTTCACATGTAATATTATGCGATAAATTTGTTAACAACATTCTTGTGGACCTAGTTCGTTTTATTCAAGACAAAATATACTGTGGGCAATAGTTTTGTATTTTGACTTCTAACAATTCGCCAATAATCATGTATCAACTGTAAATGTGGCGTATGTCTCTATCAGTAACACTTTGCGAAAATTTGGCGACTAATTTGGCGGAATATCGCTAACCTGGCGACATTTTTTAATGTTTCAAAAAGTTACGAAAATGTCACCAATTTGATAAAAATTACTTTAAAGTAATGAAACTGATAACTATTGATCAGAATTTGTAAATAGCTTGCAAAAAATATAAGAATACGCAATAAGGTTAACCTCCGTCTGTCCGTAACACATGGCGAAAAATTTGGTAACGAATTTGGCGGGATGTTGCCAACTTGGAGGCTTTTCTAAATGTTGCCAAATTGACCAAAAGTTCTGAAATGTGATCAAAATGTCGCCAAATTGATAAAAGTGACGTTAATGGCAGGAAATGTTTTGTACTCACGAGCTGTACAAAATATTTCAAATCAAAAATATTCAAATCACGAAATATTTCAAATAACATAACTCAAATTTTTTGTTTTTGTTTTAAATACTGATGAACTATTTATTTTACAATAATTTGAGTTTAAATATCCGAAAGCAGCCTAATTTATGAGCACTTTCATATGTAAATAAAACTTGCATTCACACTCTATATTTGTATTAGACCATTAAATAATCGCGCGTAAATGTACAGTAAACGTTAATCTTTTGAAATTTTGAGCAATCTCTATTTATTTTTCTCGTTAAAATATCGCTGTAAAACTGTAAAAACTTTTCATTTTCATTAGAAAGACTATGAGAATTCGCAACAGCTGGGACCCCAATGTGACGCCGTCAGTTTACCTAGGAGGATGAAATACATGTTCTATCTTCCTAGCGGTCAACGTTCTCATTCCACCCCCACTGCAGGGGGGGGGGGGTACAAATGCTACCAACTACATCGTGTTTCCCTTCTCTTTAAAGGGCTTGAAATTTCTTTTGATTGATACCATACTTGACAATGTACCCCACGAGGAGGTAACTTGTCTCCAAGGGGCGCTAATGACGTCACGAACAAAAAATTGTTCTCTAATATAACTAGTGTAATCCTAATGTACAGAATGCACTTAATGCATTCCTAAGAAATGATCATAGTATGACAATATTTCAATTTTTTTATCTCCAATAATTACGACTTTATAAAAATGAAATTCAACACATATTTGTTTTGAACTATTGTATTTTACATATCGTTTATAGAATATGCCAATTTATTTATAATAATTTTAAACAATCAAATTAATAAACCAATATTTTCACGACAAAAATAAAATTGCATGCATTGTACGCAATTTTCTGCCAATATGAAATCTTATTTCCTTTTAAATTTATGAGATTGAAATGAGATGCATTGCCAAAGTGACAAACTAGTGAAAGTATATATATACCTGTATATTTTAATTTGAAGAAAATAAATTTATATAAAATCTCAAATTTTTGGAATTTGGACCCAAAAAATTATAATAATTAGTAATTCGACATTTTTAGCAAACATAGCGTTTATACATGTGTGCAAAATTTTGGGCGATTATATTCAGTTATTTTTTAAAAAGATGCACACTAGGTATAAAGACACAGTTTTGAGACAATCAACGTTTAAACGTTAAAATTAATTTTAAATGACTGAAACCTATTATATTTTGTTATAAATAATCATAAAGTTTGCATATGTCATTATTAAATATATATATATATATAGTTTAATGCGATAAATATAAATATTTCAACATTTTAATTGAAAAATATACTAATAGCTAAAATTTACGCTAAAATATCCCAATGCGTGAAATATTATAAAATAAATAATATTTTCAATCATATTCATTTTAATCACACAAATACTTGCTAGCGTATAAATTATAAAACATATGGATATTTAAACTGCAATTTTTAACAGAAAATTCACGAATTTTTCATGAACTCCAGTTATGAGTCTAAAATTGTTCCTTGTTTTCAAAAACCTTGTGTTTAGTCATCGATTTTCCTCGTTCAAATGAATTCTTCCTCTGTAGCAATTTCAACGATTCGTTTATCATATCCTATTGTCGTTGGACATAACTTCCTGTTTATTAAGTTGAAAAATTCATTGGCCTTCTGGGATTTGCCATCAAGGTAACTTTTCAATAACTTGGGATAAGACAAGTCATCAAACTCCGTATTTATTAAATGTATAACAAATTTCGAAATTGTTTTTGTATATCAGAATTGATTCAAACTACCCGCAGTATCAGCTTTCTGAGATTCACTCCAGGAATTGAGTCACGAAGGCCAATAACTATGTTAAGGTTTAGTATAACTTAATCGAGTCTAAAAATAAATTGACCTCGCTACTCTGCGTATTTCTGTTAGAGAGCTTTTATTTTCCCTTATGGAATTTCCATAGTAAGAAGGTATCATGTTTATCATAGTAAGAAGTTATCATGTTTATCGGTTAAATGTCTTTTCCATCAATGCATGCCGTCAAAACACTTTATCCACTTTGTTTTAATTTTCTTGGTCGCCTTCCCATTCTTTTTTATTACATTCGATATGTCTAGAATAGTGTTGGCATTTGCATCCCTGATGTATCCAACATAATTAGTTTCATGTGTACATACCGAGCGTTGAAATATAAGCATTATGCTAACTGGTAGTACTTTCTCGATTTTTTCTGTGATTTAAGGGTTTCAATTTCTTTAAATTGTTTTTCCAAATACACCCACTTTTTCTTTCTCTGTATCCATTTCCCCAGTTTCCTCAGCTTTCTATATATCTCTTCAGCACATCGGATATTATGCTTTTGGGTCATAAGTATATGTGCCTTATTTTTGTAACAGTGGCTTCCATACATTCAGAATTAAACCAGTCCGTATGTCTGTTTTCCTCTTTTCAGGAAGGACTTCTTCAGCAGTGTCAGTAATGATTTATCTGAGATTTTCCTAGTCATATTCCTATCTCAAACCTCTTGTTTGGATTAGAGGTTGACTCTCAGTTTAGATTTGTAGTTTTCCAATATTTGTAATTTTTTTAATTCTTCAACCTCAAACGTTTTAGTTCTTTGTTCTCTTTTCTTGTAAAATAATTTATTTAGTCTCTATCTCAACTTTGAGACTTTTAAGTAGTTGTTTGGATCTACATTAGTCCTTCTATAGCTACTAATCCTATGCCTTAAGTTAATAAGGACACGGTCAGTCTGGTTCAGGGTATCCCAATCTGATGATTTACACGTAGCTCTTTTGTATGTTTCTGTATTGGAACATAATACTCCGTCATTTACTAATAGTGAAAACATTTAATTTAAAAAAAATCCTTTATTTTAAATAAAACGCATGCAATATCACAAGAACAGCTTAGATTATCATTTTGTAAGTTATCTTTTCGTTTCTAAAAAGAAACCCCCATAAAATGGCTATTTTTGTAACAAATTTTAAAATAATTATGTTTTTAGAATTTTTTATGATTTTTGAAAATTGAAGACATAGAAGAAGATGCTTCATTTATATAAACTCCCCAAAAATCAATAAGCTTCTAACATTTGTTGGTTAGAAACATAGTACCAAATTTTATTCGATTTGCTAAATTTATTCTACAGATTCAGAAAAATGAAATATCTAATATCCTGAGAAAAAGTTGTAACATTTTCTAAACAATGATGTCCTTTCATTTCGGGTTACTTTCTTCCAATCCATTGTTGATTGCAGTCAATTAAATCGAAAACTCAGTTTCCTGAAAGCAACTTTTCCGTAATCCACTATAGCAAACACCAAGTTTATCGAAAACAGTTACCACGAAAACAAGTTTGTTGAATTGGCATATTTATCAAATGAGAGCTGTGTCGAATTAGCTGCTGTGAGTTTTATTCTTTGTTCGGGGCAATGAATAATTTTATGAATTATTATCTAATAGTAGCTATTAAGACATTTTTTGTGAATAGATTCGATCTATTTGTTTTCGTTCAGGTTTTGAGTTATATATTACACACTAAAATTTTAATTGCTGATATTTCTGAGTTTAGGGGTATTTATTTTTTATCCGGATTAAAATTCTTATGAATATAAATTGTATGTAGACATTAAATAATTTTGATTTAATAAATTTTTACTTCTTTTTTGGGTTCAGGTTTCGAATTAAATCTATTAGTAATTCCCTAAAAGAATGGCATGATCGATTTTGCATTAAATATATTTATTAACATTAATGAATAAAAAAAATTCTTTGATTACTGACCACATGCCATCCTTTAAATGAAATGTACATTGTAATTAATTAGGAATTTGAGCGCTTCTTTTAAGTTATTGATGAGTTAACGGAAAAACTCATCTGGCTAAAATGCACCTAATTCTCTTTGAAATTTCAAAATTATTTTTTAAATTCTAAAATTACAAAAACATTAATTCTAATTGTTCTGGAAGAGACTATAGAAAAATGACACATTCCATTAATTTCTATACCAATGCTGACTTAGTGGTTGCTGTCACTAGCTTTGGAAGTTAAATCGAGAGATTAGAATGTTAAAACTTTCAAGATCACTAAAATAGACTACCAATTCCAATATCGAATCCCAATACATCCAAGCGTAAAGTGTGAGGTAAGTAAACCATACATATTCCGTGGGTACATCTTCCGGACCCTTTCGTGGTATTTACTTTATACTTTAAACAGCTTCAAAGGAAGATAATTAAGTCACACAAACCCTCAACATGTTTCAAAAGATAATTTTATTTAAATGAGCTTAATATTGCTCTCACAAATTCAAGGGCTCTTGCACGCTTAAAATTAATAGCGCGTCGAATTAATATACAATAATTAGGAATCTCCATTTCGGGATCTTAGGAATATAAATACAAAATCTCAGTGACGAGCAAGTTTGACTACAAAAAACAGTGTCTACTCGCCGAACGACGAGGCATCATTGACTGTCAAGAAGTATAATGCGTGTGCGCGCATGGAAGAATTCATTTCGTTATTTAAATTTCTCACACCATGCGCAGATCCATGCGTACAAGAATCCAATAGAGTTTTAGCATGGGACGTGTTAGTATAGCACTCCTCTGTTGATCTCATCGTGACAGGACAGGAAATCTGAAATGAACTTTTCTTCCAGATCGGGTAGTTAAGTCCGGTTTTCTGGATTGTCGAAACCACCGACGAGAAAAACTCTTGGTGTTGAAATGCTAGGCTTCAGGATCAATTTTGGACCGCGAATTGGAACAGTTGATTTGAGGTGTCTTGACACTAAGAACTGTAAAGGGCGCGGTAGCCGAGTGGTTAGCGCGCTGGAAATGCACTCGGCAGGTCAAGGTTCGATTCCAGCCACTGCCAAAACTGCCGCCGTGTTGACGCGGAGTACGATCACGTTAAACATGTGGGTTCGTAAGTCCTTCCGAGAGGTTGGTAGTAGGGGAAGGAGGGTACGGTCCCTGTGGATGCCTCCCCCACTGGGTTCCGGTCTAAATTGGGTGGCACTTCCCGGCCGTCTGAACAGTTACCTTACACCTTTCTGGTACCTTACACCTTTCTGGTAGTCAGTTGAAATAAATCTTCTATAGATAAAATTAAAAACTGTGTTCTCATTGCTAGAGACATCTCTAATCAAATTTCCTGATCAGCTTGTGAGCCTCTCCCTTTTCGCCCTTTTGGTCGGTGGTCCCCTGTTGTCCTTTTCCCTGGAGGTGTTACCTTCTCTTTGTTTGGTTGCCTTGTTTTGTCTGTGTTTTGTTTTTGTCTTTGTTTTGTCTGTGTTTTGCTGTGTTTTGATTGCGCCCCGTTTGTTGCTGTTTGTCTTGGTTTAGTTTTTGTTTTTGGTTGGTTTAGTTTTAGTTGGTTTGGTTTAGTTTTTGTTTTTGTCTTCGTTGTTGTTTTTGTTGTATTATTTCTCATTGTGCACCAGTTGAAGTAACAATTGTTCAAGAATTATTGTAATCCGTTTTAATGTGTCTTTCACTGTTTAAACTTTATATTGTTTCAAAATGTGAAACATATTATGTAAACTCTCCTGTAAATTTTTGATTCTCAAAATAAACGTTGCTGGACCGTCGGACGAAAGCCATGGAAGTTGGGAGTTGGTTTCGGCTAACTCCTTCCCGGCCGTCCAAATGGATGCTCAAGTCCTTGTTGACGAGCCGGACGGCCTGGGTTTTCAACACCTTTCTGGTAGGTTGGACGGTCTGGGCCTCAACAACAACAACTAAGAACTGTAAGTGTCGTTGCGTCCCTATCATCTTGGCTAAGTATATATGCTGATTTTAATCTGTTGATAGAAAATGTTGTTTTCTTTCTACGTACTAAAAGATAAAATATTTTATCATTTCGTTCGAGGACAAGAAATGGACAATCATAAGTTTACTGTAAGGGTTGTCTGACAGCATCTTATCTCACAAAGACATTTGAGGTTTTTGCAAACCCTTGAGCACTTATACACTTTGTGAAGTATGACGTGATGCTTGGACCTGTTTTAACCTTTGAATGTGTTCCCCAAGGTTCTCCAGAAATGTCGGAATGAATATTATCGGTTGGTTAGAAAGGTCACCACAAAATTCCCTAGGCAAATGCAATGGTGAAGAGTATACCAGTTCGGCTGAGGAGGTTCTCATATCCTCTTTTAAACTATTTTAAATACCCAACAGAACGGAAAGAAGATTTGTTGTCCAGTTTTCGGTATTGTGACATTTAATAGCTGATTAAGAGGTATTTATTACCCAAAGAGTACAGTGTGTTTTAAATTGGAAGCCATAAAAAAGTTGTATTATTAATTTATAAGTAGCAAGTACAGTCGGATGTATATTATGAAAAACTTTGTTTTTAAATGAAACATGTACCATCGGACGTATCATTCTGGTAAAGAGTCACACAGTAAGGATGGTAAAAACTTAATGATAAAAATTTAAAAGTTTTAAATTTCAAACTAGTATTTTTTATAAATATTTGCGAATTATGATCAATTTGATGTTTCCTAGCCATTCGTTTAAAGTATAATACATCTGATATTTATAAATCTGAAATGAATGACAAGGCATAAGGTACAGGGTTAGAATTCCAGAAACATGTCAGATATCTGTCGAGAATATATTCCAAATGTCTTTGCTGATGTGGAGAGCATCTAATTTTTGTTAAAATATATATGTCGGAAAAATAATGAGTTCTCGACCTTCAAACATATGTTTATAATGCCTGATCGACACGTAAATTGCAAATAATTTGCATTATAAGTCCTATAAAGCTTTTCATCTTCTGTTAATTTTCTTGAAAAAATTATAGTGGTGGTAAAATTTCTTTACTACTCTGTTGTGTGACTGGTGGTTTATCTTGATTGCATGAAATGTAATTTTTCTAAACACAATTTTATTGCATAGGATGTTTTTCTCAGATTCAATGTGAGTTTGAAAATGCCTGGAATCCCCTTATGTTTCAAGCATAGCTTCAGATGTTATATAGGGCTTTTTGAAACTGAACTGGCTATTCATCTATTATGACCAATCGAAGGTCTGATGCTTCATTGTTATGGTCATTATTCCCTGATGAAATAATTTGCCAACTGATGGCTCGTCATGTCGTTGCCTTTTATAAGAAGCTCTTTGTTTTTTGGAATTTAAAGAATCAAAATATTGTCGAAACTATTAATACTGTTTTTGAAACTTTGTTAACAGTATTGTTCTTTTATGTTTGAATAAAGTTGTTGCCATTCAAAGAGTGACTCTCTGAGATGGCAGGAGGTGGTTGTTCTCCCCTCCCGCGCTTCGCCCTTACCTGGGGCGTGCGAGGCGTGGATCATGGAATTGCCGTGACGGCAAGGGGCTGTTCTCTTGGTGTTGGGCCATGGACCGGCGAGCTGGATCAGTCGCTATGTGGGTGTGTTATTGCAGAGGCGAATCGTTCTTTTACCGTATACCTTCGTTTATGGTTAGAATCCTTGCTGATTACGATTCTGTTGCAAACCGGATCCAATTGAGATGCTGAATACGTCAACCATTAATGACAGATAAGCATTTTTTTTAAAAATTGTATAATCTCTAGGGTTTACAGCATATGCTAACGAAAAAATCAAAACTTCAGATATAAAGTCTGCGAATTTTATCTGGTCTTCAAGGGTGCCTGCACAAACGGAAATAATTTAGTGAATCTTGATAGTTAAGAGTTGCAATCGCAAGGTTAGAAATCCATCATTCGTCAATTTTCGAGACGCTAATGTTTGCATTTCACGGGTCGAATATTTTAACAAAATATGCCTCAATAACTACTGTCAGACAATAATGGATTTTAAAAAGCACCCTATTTAAAAAGATGGATACTATAAAAGATATACATAAGCCAAAAACCAAGGAGACTGTGCCAAAAACAAACTGATTGTATTGAGATGCATCTCGGTTACTACATGCTATTTGTCTAGGAAAGTCCGTATCAGGGGAATTTCTTGAAAACGAAAAGAGCTTTCCTTATTTTGTAATGCAGCTGCATAGGAAACTCTTATGGCGCAACCCTACAAGAGACCCCCCCCCCTCCCAAATTTGTCCTGTCATGTGCGACTGACCGGATGGCTATCTGACTCCCTATTATAGATTGCAAAGTTGTAGAGCTTTGCCAAATTAGTATAAAACAAGTTTGTATGACAGAAAAGGCTGAAAATGAATGTCCAAAAATATTTTTAAACGCAAGCGATTTTTTAGACTGCAAATTCGTGTGGCCATAGTTCTGTAACAAACTGTTGAATCAATTTAGTTCGAATGCTAACTGCCTTATTTGATAGACAATTTTATGATAAACCTCATCGTAATCGAAGCCAGAAAAATAAGTAAACTAATCTGATGTTGAAAGAACGCTCCATCTGCAGTATTGTATCCTTTTGCTATCTGTTTATCACTTCGTCCTACATGTATTTCGATTTTATAAGCCATTTCTACTATGTTTACTAATGAAGAATATTGAGAAATAAACTTTATTATTTTCCTTCTATGCATAGCATAATATATAAAGAATGTATTGTGACGGAGTTGAAAATTCAAATTCGGGTTTTCGATGGGAGAGCACGCTTCGAGCATCCATGAACACGAATCGAACGTTTTTGAAGTGATGTCTGTGTGTGCGTGTCATTGGATTGTGGAGACGAATTCTTACGAATGGATGGAACGATTCGAACGAAATTTGGTAAGCAACTTATTATCTGTGAACACTGGAAGCCTGTTGTTTTTATACGCAATCGAATGTTCAGAACACTCCTGCATTTTAGAATGAAATCTTGAAAAAATCATCAAAATTTTGAAAAAAAAAAAAACCTAAAAATCAAAACCGTCAATAAAGTTACGTAAATAATAATTTCTTATGTAATTTTTCATTATAAAACGATTGACATCAACTTACTTTAGAACGCTAGCAGGAATCGCTCTCGCGATGTTGTACATTTTTCAAATAAATGCAACAAAAATCACATAAAATTAAAAAATATATATATTAATTCTTGTGAAATATGTTCAATTTTTATTTGAAATATTATGCAATAAATTTGTTAACATCATTGTCGTGGATCTACCTCGTTCTATACACGAGAGAAGATACTTTGGGTACTAGTTTTATATTTGGACGTTGATAATCTACTATAAGGAAATGTTGCCAAAATTATATATTAAATGATGCGAAATTCACGATAATGTCGCTAAATTGATAAAAATGTCTCTAAATTGACAAAAATGACTTTAAATCAATGAAAATGACAACCAATTGATGACAATTCAATATTTTGGAAAGAACATAAGAATCGACTATAAGAATAAACCATTTATCCGTCCGTCCATAGGACTAGACTAAAATTTTGATAGCATATCGCCAGCTCGGCGACTTTAAATGTTTACAAATTGACGAAAATGTCGCCAAATTAATAAAAATATCGTCAAATTGATGAAAATAACGCCAAATAGGACATAATGTTTTGCAAATTTTGAATTCCATCGTATGACGGGTATACCTTCTAGTATATAAGAAATACTCTTCTCCTCGTTTGTCTGTAGTAGTACATGGCAACACATTTGATGAACACTTGGCGACTAATCTAGCGGGGTATCGTCATCTTGCTGATATTTTGCAGCAGATTGACGAAAATATCGTCAAAATTGCAAAAGTGACGCCTAATTGATGAATTAATTATTAAAATATTTTAATATATGGTCTATATTAATTACTGAGGGTGATATCAACATTGATAATTGTTATTTGAGAGTTCCGTGAAATATGAGTTAATTGGGTACTTTGCCATAGTATTACATGTTGTCATCCCGAAAAGCGCCCAATGTACAATTCAACGTTAAAAACACTGTACCATGGATCTTATACATCATATTTTCATTGTTAAGGATTTAAATTTATGGCACTATATAAGGGAAGTAATGTGCTGCCCACATCGGATGTTTTATTTAGAGAGGATTTAAAGTTTATTCCCTAGTTTTCAGAATTATTTACATATTTTTATGTCGGCAAAACACAATTTGCAACGCTCTACAACATTGTAATTGACTTTATTTCTCTATCTCTGAAAGGGAGCGAGACAGCTCACGCCCCACAAAGTTGTCTTGTCGTGTAGCGCCATAGGGATTTCCTATGCAGCGGCATTAAGAAAATAAGGGTAACCCTCTTTGTACTCGAGAAATTTCTTCTAATGCGAACTTTCCTTGAGAAAACTTTCTTTATTTTGGCAACTCCTCTTAAAGTTTACTCTGGACCGTGACGTCACGAATGATGAAATATAACCCTCATGAAATCATGTTGACAACATTTTGATTCGTTGCCGGGCTGATTGCCTAATCTTATATGAAATAACCTGGGTCCACACTGTCGAAATGGCGTTTAAAAGCACGTTGTATGAATAAGCAAGCGCAAATAAGCGAGCGCAAATTGAAACCTCATTGCGGTTGCTGACATCCATATATCGCGGTTAACGGGGACGACTGACAATGAGATCGATCACATCACAACTCGTGTCCTCCCCGAATTCTCCTCAACTCCAGTTTCTCTATTGCCTTTAATACGGCGGGCAAGCTGTCGAGACCTGACGTCATTGAGAGACAGACTCAAAAGCTCTCTCCTTCTGCAAAGGGATCAGGCGGACTGTGAAGGAGATGTCACAAACTCACAACAGACACTTCGACAAAATTGTCATTCGATAAATTTGTCAATTCTTAAAACTTTTCGAATCCTCCTCGGTAACTACTTTTAATAAAACTGCATTCACCGTAGTGGATTGCGGTGAAGTTACAGTCCATAAACTGGTTCCGATGTACTTGACTGAAGTCATAAATATTTTCACCCCCGTGAGAGGATTCGGGATAATTAACGTTTTGATGCTAATATGCATTTTTAGAAAATATTATTCTTTTTAATTCTATTAACTCGCTTTAAACAATAATCAAAATTGTGACTTTGTTCAGTATCAATCAATGAACAAAGAAAGGTTTTTAAAAACCAAAATCATCCCTTAGAGTATTTTAGCCATTTAATTAAATTGCTTTAAAATGTATATTAAGTCACATGTAGCATATACCCTTTCTTTGAAAATGTTATAAGACAATGTTTCTTTCTCAGAAAGTCTTGGTGCCCGATTTATTTACCTGGGAGTTCCCGGATCTGTGTGTAAAGGTGACTCTGTTTGGCTGGAGTGTGGATATGACCTGGAGGGGGATGCCCTCTATTCAGTCAAGTGGTATAAAGACAATGTAGAATTCTATCGATATTTGCCAAGCGACAATCCATCCGGTCAAATGTACAGTCTTGATGGAGTTTTTCTAGACGTAAGTTTGGACTAAAATTTTACATTTAAATAGAATTGAGTTTCATTTTATTGATGCAATTTACTTCCGGATCCATGACGAAACAGTATTGGAAAGTTATTATTATTTAACTGCATAAATAAACATTGCACAGTTCCACGGACGAATGATTTATTAAACGATGAAAGGCAAGATCGAGGTTTCATTTAATTATAGAATTTATGTTGCTAAATTTTCCTATATCATTAATATGAATATGCTTACTGATATATGAATATGCCCAGTGAATACAAAATATGAGTTTGTTGGTTTCACCCCTGTTTGCTCATAGCAGGTTAAATGGCTTGATTTCCGAAATGTAAGACTAATGTAGCTATGGTGCCAACAAACAATTGCATTCACAAAGCCTTTTCTGTTTGCTTTTGTTGCAATATAAACCGTCATTTAAGAAAAACCAGACTGATGCCTTTCTGACATTACATTTAGAAGCCCATGATAGGGTATTGTATGCATTCAAAATGTGAACTCTATATTAATTTAATACTTTTTCGGACTTGTGACTGTTAAACTCTATTTCGTATTACAGTGAACGCCCCAAAATATATTTTCTACATACTATAATTTAGCTTTATTTTATAAAATGCTATATATAGCTATACCAAGAATTTTATGTGAAACTTTCTTATGCTATAAATATAACACTTTATCACTTTCTCTATCAGATTGTTTTCGGTAAGAGTGCACCTTTATTTTTAGTAAGGCTCCATTTATCACAGTAAAATAAAAATGTTTTAAGCTAGGAATTTTACATTTTATCACTTTGTCTATCAGATGGTTTTCGGTAAGAGTGAACATTTATCTTTAATAAGGCTCCATTTAATACAGTAAAATAAAAACGTTTTAGGCTAGAAATGTAACACTTTATCACTTTTTCTATCAGATTGTTTTTTTTAAGAGTGAACATTTGTTTTTCGTCTATGAATAATATAGTATCATGTATTATTTCCGCGCAATAGAACACGCATTGAAACCCATAAAAATGTCTGCATAAGGGGACAATCATAGCATAGAATGAATTTGAGTTTGTTACTTTATGTTAGATAAAGATAAAGTTAAATATTTAAATATGCAAGAATTTATCATTAATACTAATAGAAAAAAGTTGATCACAAATATACATATAGGTATTGTCTAACTACATATAATTTTTGCTTTGTTATTGGGGCAATCATATTTATACTTGTTAATATTTTCAGTTTTATATCACAACTTAGAGGAACTATTATTGTGTACCTTTTTAACATCCTTCACTACTTTCGTACTAATAGGGATCATAAGTTGCGCGTTTATAATTTCATATGCCACAAAGAAAACATTCTTATTAATATACAAGTGACAGGGGATAGATTTTTTTAATAAACACATTTGAAACGAGAGTATATAAAGATTTCTCAAGAAACAAAACAAAATGCATCTTATTGAATGTATATCATTAAATGGTGTTGATTAATTGAAATGGCTGATAAAATGATATTATAAATGTAGTTTTTCTACAGTTTGATCATCTTTTCATGTTATTATGTGAGATTGAAATTTATAATATAAAATATGAGTTGCTTATATAGATTAATGTGAGCTCATGGCCCGACTTGGCATAGCTGCGGTCAATAACAGACATTCTCCCTTTGCCTTTCGATAAATATGAAACAAGGAAGATCAATCTTGCATAAAGCATTGATTATGAAACACTTTCTAAATGTAATGCAATTTTATTTAAACATCTCTAAAATGCGATACATTTAGCAGTGATATTTTTAAAATTATCACAATACTATAATGATTTATTCTATTTCAAAACTTCATAAAAAAATGAACTTTATTCAAATGACGTCATTGAAATATAAATCGCCTGGCTTTTTATGAAGCGGCATTAAAAATTTCATTCACACACTTTTATTCTATTCCTTTTATTCATCACAGTACTACAATAATTTATTTTACTTAAAAACTTAAAACTATGGAAGCAAAAGTAATTTAACTCTCTGTTTAAAACTTCACCGAAAAAGTTTGCTATAAAATCGTCTGTTCTCTATGTAAAATCAATGACTGTTTCTTCCATATCAACTATATTGCAGATTCCATCGCTCCATAATTTTGCGTTAAAGAAATTCAGAAATTCTCATACAACTCATCTTACTACTTGATGTGTTTACAATCTCCATAAGTGAAAATTAGGCTTCGTTGTAGAAATAATCAAAGTTCGATGATCCTTTACACTCAAATATATTGTATTTGCGTTTGGCGTGACGAGATTTCATAATCTCGCGTCACTTATGTAAAAATCGTAATTTACATATCATATGTCAAGATTCTATATTTTTACATCAATTTAAACCCTGTCTTAATTCCCTTTTGTCTATTAAATTCGTTATTATACAAAATATTCTATACTGAAAGGAAAGCTTTTCGCCATTTTATTAGTCTGTGAAAACCGCATTCAGAGAGAAATTTCGTTATTATTTGACCGTTAAAGTTCAAGGTTCTGTCCCGGGCATAGCAGATGTCTGGCTTTGCTCGCGGCCTGGTTGTGTTAGTGCAAGGCATGCACTTTTCCACACAATGGTTTTGGAGTGAAACTTCTGGAAATAATTTGAGACCTCGCGTAGAGGGTATGTTGCCTTTTTTCGGAACCCCGTTCTAGGCTGGCGAGTCTTGGAGGTTTTTGATTGGTCAAAAACGGTAATTAGCTTACTGGCAGGTCCGAGTGACTTTGGGCCTTGAATCAACCCTGGTGCATAAAAGCTGTTTTCAAAGAATATTCTGCGCGCACATCCCTATCTGGCTATCTAGGTCACTGGGCTAGTCCGGATCATAATTTTATTATGTTGCCCACCCCGGAGTTGGAGGCTTGACACCACGTCGGTCTCCGATCTTTGTGGGCATAGGGAGTGTAGTCTAAGATAATCATGGAAGAGCCCAGCCACTTGCCGAACTTCGACGTTGAAGAATGATTCCGACCTGAAGTACCTGTGCCGGATCGAGATGCTGGATGTCGTAGACGAAATGAAACTGAGCCCGGACCGAGCCTCGAAATGGGTCCGGTTTTTCTATAAGACGGCATAGCCAGGGGCTTAAGAGGATGTTGGTATGCGATCCTTTTTCCGACTCCGACTCAGGAGGTAAGGGAATTTCCTTCGATTGTTCGAATCTCTGAGGGAAGTCAACCGCGTGATTAGTACAGTATGAAAGAATCCAAAATTACACTTCCTGTATTAAAGTAATATCAGTATAATTAAATATGGTCTAAGTTATTAAATTCGGGCATCTAAATTTATACTTTAAGAGTATCTCTGAGTGCGAGTTTTCTCCCGTTGTTGAGACCATACCTTTTAATTATTTTGTGTATTGATACTTAAATATAGCTGTGCCACTTCCTATTATGTTGTAGAAAAACTTATTATTTTCATTGGTTAATTTCGTGGCAATTTGCGGTCCTGAGTCCAGTGTTACAGAGTTATCTGTTGTTGCGCTGAATATGATTCAGCTAATTGTGTCTATAAACTACTAATCTAATTACGTTTATTTAATAAAGAGAATATTATATCCTAAATTGTACTGTTATTAGACTCTTCCAAATTGTAATTAATATAAGTGTTTTCAGGGAGAGATGTCGCCTTACCAGGTAAGGGTTTTATTTACTTCTCCGGCATCTTGTCTTCGTGCAGCAGGTCATCCAGGAATTTATTCCTGGACGGGAGATCTTTAGAAATAGAACCTGGGGGGGGGGGGGTGCCAACGATCTTTACGGCCTTAGCATATTTGCTTCTTACTTATTACAGACTTACAAATATCTTATTCTCGTATCACATAAAATGTTGGTCCGCACCTTTCCGCATGACAATAATTGACCGTGTGACAGTTTGGTGCCGTGCGCACCCTGGCGTTGTGACACGTTATTTCAGAACATTGATGTACAGAAATTAAGCAACCATAAGGGAGTTTTAGGACGGACACAACACTAAATATAAATTAAAAAGAACTTTAAAATTCACGATTTTGACACAAAATGGATATCATTGATCATTTAAACTCAAATATATTGTAATTGGTCTGTTTTAGAATATAGATGCACAGAAATTAAGCAAAAATAAAGCGGTTTTAGGGTGAATAGAACACTAAATATAAATTAAAAATAATTTTAAAAATCACGATTTTGACACTAGATGGATGCCATATTTTATATTGAAGTGGGTCACCTGATTTTTCATATACAGTGACCGCCGCTTATAAGAAACACGTTCGTTTCGCTCGTTTTGTTTCTTATAAGCAGTTGTTTCTTAAATCCGGAAATTTTTTAAATATCGTTCTTCCATTGTAAATACTAACTATTGAACACAGTTTTACAGAATTTAAAAGATATATGTATATAAGTAAAACATTAGTACGTACATAATACATTTATAAATTGAGTTTTGCATTCAAAAATATTTCTTATTTTACGAATTAAGCCTTACAACTTAAAATATTATCTATATGCATATACTAGTATGTAGTTAAATAAGAATAAAAAGTAAAACTCATAGTTCGTTCATTTATGTATAAGAGCATAGTACATTTTCATACATACCGTAATCTGTTACTGAGGAACAGCAAAAAATTATCCAGTGTAGTTTGTGCTAACGAGTCTGTGATTAGTTTACGTACATCCATTTCTAAATCATAAAATAGTCCATAAACTTTTTCTGATGACCCTCTATGTTCAAGAGTTTTTCTAATTATAGTTAGGGCTTCTCGCGACTGTTTGGCTGTAGAAAAATTTTCTTCTTGTGGAACGTCGTCTTCATTTTCTTCTTCGTTGCAAACATTCTGAATTTTCGCAACTATGTCATCATCACTTTTTTCTTCAGATGTTTGTAAATTTTCGTCGATGTGAATCCATTCTTCGAGAGGTGCTTCTAATTCTTCTTCATCTTCTGCTGGTATGTCAACATTATTTTTCAAAAATCCTGCTTTACGGAAGCAATTAAAAATGCATATGTCAGAAACATTTTTCCATGCGCCTGCGATCATATGGATAGCATCAAGCAAGGTTATTTTCCTGCTTATTTCGGAAGCCGATCCTTTCTCTTCATCAATTGCATCCACTGTCGCAAATTTGATCGATACAGAGTTTTAAATGCTTTAATAATTCCTTGGTCAAGAGGCTGTATGATGGAAGTTGTATTGGGTGGCAAAAAACAAAGTTCAATGTTTGTCAGCTGTACTACAGGATGAGCCGAACAGTTGTCAAGGATTAAAAGATTTTTTTCTTTTCCCATCAGTTCCCTGTCCCACTTTAACAAAAAGTCTTCGAAAATTCTACTTGTCATCCAGGCATTCTTTGAATTTTCGTAGATCACTGGCAATTTTTTTATTCCAATTAAACAGCGAGGACGTTTGCTTTTGCCAATAACTAAAGGGTTTTTTACAGTTCCCGTCATATTAGTTGTTAGCAGAACTGTAACTCGATCTTTTTGTTTTTTTCCAACGGAGGATAGATCATTTTTGAACATCATTGTATACTCGGGCATCGCTCTAAAATAGAGCCCAGTCTCGTCAGTGCTAAAAATTTGATGAGGAGCGTATTTTTCTAATAGAGATGGTAAGCTATGCGTAATCCATGAAGATGCCGACTCGGAGTCCGTGTCCTGCTTCTCTCCATAATTTTTTTTGTACACAATGTTATTTCGTTCTTTCCAGCGGCTTAACCAACCATCAGTCGCACGGAACTCTTTTTCTCCTAATTTTTCCGCAAAATTTTCTGCTTTTTTCAGTAAAATTGCCCTACTGATAGGAGCGTTCTTTAATCTGGCGTTAGAAAACCATTGTAAGAGTGCTTCCTCTATAGCAGCTGCCTTTCCTTCTCGCTTCCGTTTTCTTTGAAGATTACAATTTGGCGTCAAAATTTCATTTCTGCCTTTCCGAATTTTACATAATGTTGAGTGCGGAATTTCTAATGCAGAAGCAACTTCTCTTTGACTACACGGAGGTAGAGAATCATACTTTTTAAGTAAACTTTGCTTTTCAAGCAAAGTAAGGGTTTTTCTCTTTTGAGACATGTTTCCACTAGCAAAACATAAAATTACTAACTAAAGCTGTACGAATCTTATTTGAGTGCATAAGCAAAGATGCCTTTCCTTATCAGTACGTTTCCTTAACTGCCAAAAGATTAAAACTCGTTTCTTACTGGTTTTGGGGTTGCTCCCCCTAAGCCTTTCTACGGAGAAATTCTCTGTCATCCTTTGTTAAATAGCAAACTCCCACCCCCTCCCCGTACGCCCAGAGACAAGAGATAACAACTCGCCCTTCAGTTAACCTTAAACAAATCGATTTTTTTTTACACCCGCGTCGCAAGGAAATCAACAAATTTTCTGTAGGAAACTGTTTCTTATAAGCGGAATCGTGTTTCTTATAAGCGACACAATTTTAATGTTAAAACGAAGTTTGTATTTGTTTCTGTCGTTTTGGGTCTTATAAACGGCTGTTTCTTATAACCACTGAATCTTATAACCGGCGGTCACTGTAATGGTTACGTGATTTCTTCATATAATGGGTGTAATTATTATTTTAATTTTCATTCAAAAATCTACCGAATATATTTTTCTGAAATTTTTTTATATATTTTATGGGATAATTTGAATATTTCCTAAAACTTTCGAAGCAATTTGTGAATTTTAAATTCGCTTAAAAATGTTTGAAAAATTATGTCCCATAGGGTTCAATGTATTTCATTTTTTCAATCCGGGTTCAATCCAAAACTAATTGGGTGATAATATTCATTTATATTCTCATAGGTCCCGTATATCGTCTGAACAACATACTAAAATGTCAGTTTGATAAAGTCATTTTTACGGCAGTTATCGTGCTAACGGACAGACAGACAGACAGACAGAATGAACAAAGTCATAAACACTTTCAGCTATGTTGCAAAGTGTTAATCAAATGAATAAAAATATTTTTACAAAAACATATTTGTGTTCCATATAAAAGTATAAAAAAATTCTTGCACTTTTTATGGAATTTAAATTTGGGGTAACCTTCTCATCATAGTCAAGAAGTTAAGATGCTCTAGATCTTTCATTAGTGGCGAGTATTCTCTATATGTCCTTGCAATGAATATTTTCACTATTGCGATAGCATATATTTTTTAGGAAGCAATCTTTAAATTTTCGATGCTGCAATTGTTCAATTTCGAGCTCTCTGATGCTGGGGCTCAGCATGTCAATTTCTGGGCGGGCTTATAATTTCCATCGGTTAGAGTCCTGATTACTGAATCCTATGGACTCATACTACAGATTGCAAGTA
Source organism: Amaurobius ferox (assembly GCA_951213105.1). Classification (NCBI taxonomy): domain Eukaryota; kingdom Metazoa; phylum Arthropoda; class Arachnida; order Araneae; family Amaurobiidae; genus Amaurobius; species Amaurobius ferox. Next base: position 24,920,260 of record OX578141.1, read on the forward strand.
CTCCTGAGTATGTTTTAACAAGCTGAAAGTGACAAGTGTTTATTGATTTCGAACCATATACATCTCATTTGGCGTCATTCCTACTATGAAAGACACCCTCTTGGAAGCCTAGGGCCAACGGCCGTACCGTGCTGAAAACACCGGGTCTCGTTAGATCACCGAAGTCAGGCAGCATCGGGCGCGGTTAGTGCTCGGGTGGGTGGCCACCTGGGAACACCGCATGCTGTTGGCACTTTTCGGACGCGGTAGCCCGGTGGTTTGCCCGCTGGATTTGCACGCTGCCACAACTGCCGCCGTGTTCATGCGGAGTACGATTACTTTAAACACGTGGGTCCGTAAGTCCTTCTGAGAGATTGGTGGTAGGGAAAGGAGGGTACGGTCCCTGTGGATGCCTCCCTCACTGGGTTCCGATCTAAATTGGGTGGCACTTTCCGGCCGTTCAGTTACCTTACACCTTTCTGGTAGGTCGGACGGTCTGGGTCTCAACAACAACAACAACAACAACCCTCTTGGAAGCCTGATCACTTATGTCTTAATAAATATACATGCTAAATTAATAAATGCTCTTAAAAAAAAATAAGGCGTTCAAAACACCATTTTCTTTATAAAATTACAAATGTTTATTTTATGGGAAAATGAATAATTATAATAAATTTGAATTTTAAAGTGATAATTTTAATAGAAATTCTCAATCTTCTTATAATCTATATAAATAAAAATGAAAATCTGTCTGTCTGTCTGTCTGTCTGTCTGTCTGTTTGTCACACCATCAGGGGAGAACGGCTGAACCGAATTTGATGAAATTTTGTGGGTAGCCCAGAAATAGCCCCACTTAAAATTATATCTGTGTTTTGAGTTTCTACGACCAGTGGTTCTCGAGATATTAGTAAAAAACGAAATTTTCGTTTGTCTCATCATCACGGAAAAACGGCTGAACCGAATTTAATGAAATTTGGTGAATAGCCTTGAAATATCCCCCCATAAATTTTGTCCAAGTTTCGAGTTTCTAAGACCTGGGGTTGTCGAGATATTAATGAAAAACGGAACTTTTTCCTAGGAGTTCTACTCCCTAACTCCGTGGTTTATCCAAACGAAATTAATTAGTCACTTTCTGAAAACATGAATTGTTTGAAACATGATTTAAAGGGGAAATCTATCTCCATGGTTCATGGTTTATTTAAAACAAGCTTTTAAGGAACAATGAGAAGTATAGAGAAATCAAAATCGTTATTTAATTTCGCAGTTTATGTTATAAGACATGACATATTTAACATGTTATAAGATTCTATCTTATATCATGTTACTCAGAAACGCAATTAAATTAAATCTGTCTGCTAATTTTAATAATTATTTTTTCGATTTGAGTAATAAATAAATGGATATAAAAATATATTTTAGAAAAGAACGATTTGATTTTTCTTATAGCATTTTTGACTGGATAATATCAATTACGGTCTTCAGGTTTAAAAATTATTATTATTTATATTTTCGGGGATTATTGATTCAAGGATTATTGATATTTTCAAGTTATTATGCAATTATTTTATTATGACAAAAATTGTTTAAACTCATATATTGTATGTTGTACGAATCTTCTACAAATACACGTGTATATCTTTTAATCTACGAGAATATAAGTAGTACAGGTATATTGACATATGTTTTGATATATATTGGCATATATTGGAATCAATTACGACCTTCTGGTATAAAGAGTACGGATATTATTGATGTTTTCAATTTATTACGTCATCTCTTTTATTTTGGCAAATATTTTTGAGACGCATATTGTAATACGGGTAATCTTCTACAAACACATTGGCATATTTTCTGATCTGCGACAATATAATTAGTACGGGGTTGCATATATTCATTCAATTCCTATTTTTTCTTCTGTAAATTTGCTTACAAAAGGGGGCAGGATGTTTTATTCTTCAGATCTGATCGGGAAGATAATTTTGCATAGTGAGAACATATATTCTTAAACTTCTCTTTAGGAGCAATAAATTTAATATTTTAACAGAATTTGCACGTGATTGCGAACTTTAAGTTTCTTTAAATTATACACTCCGTACGAATAACGGGTGTGCTGTTAGTGGTTAATAAATTTTAACATTTTAGGAGGATATATCATGTTGCTCGGCATCGCAATTAAATTAAATGTGTTTGTTAATGTTTTTATTATTTTTTTTCGATTTAAATAATAAATAAATGGATAAATGGATATAAAAGTATATCTTATGAATGGACGGTTTGATTTTTCTTTTAATTATATTAATTGCTATATTAACTGCGTACATCAATTTCATTTATTTTGGCAAAGAGTTTTCAAGCTTATATCGTATTTAGCTACTAAACTCATATATTGTGTTTAGCCAATAAATTCATATAGCCGATTGTTGAAACAGAAAAAGAGTAGAGCGGGTATATCTTCTAATACAATTGTAGTGTTTTCATTTAGTATATTGAAATGGGATAAGAATGTTTCATTCAGATCTGCAAATTCAAAGATACGAATTTGGAGGGATATCGCTAATTTGACAACTTTTCTTAAACTTTGCCAAATTGACGGAAATGTCGCCAAATTGATATAAACGACACACAAACAGCTGCCATAAACCTTCGGGTTTGTCGTGTGGCTTGGGTCTTCTACATATCAATGAAATTTTTTTTTGTTTTGTTAGAAGAGAGTACTGAAATGATGTTTGGTTAGCATTTATCTGTCAGACCAACCATCCTACTTAGTAATACATTTAGCGAATTTTTAAAATGTCACCAAATTGATAAAAATGTTTTCAAATCTATAAAAATATCTTGAAATTGATAAAATTGCGCTCCATAAATGATATTAATTGTTTTTTGTTAGGGGATAGTATTGTGATGATATTTCGTCAATTTGTCGCAAAGTGGAACTGTCAGTTCTACAGTCCCACTTGGCGATAAATTTGGCGATTTTTTAAAATGTCGCTAATTTGACGAAACTGTCGCCAAATGTTCCATAGAAATATAACTATTTAGACGATATTTTTTCTACCAATTTATTTGAAGCAAATGATATCATGTCGCTTAGCAACGGATTTAAATCCAATGTGTTTATGCGGCAGACGATTTTTATTAAATCCTTTCCGATTTGAATAATGAAGATATGTATATAAAATAAATTTCATTGCCATTTCATTTTGGACTGGATAATATCGATTATACTCTTCAGGTTTAAACATTATTATTATTGATATTTTCCGGAATTATTGATTCAGGGATTATTGATATTTTTAAGTTATTACGCCATTGTTTTATTGCGGCAAAAATTGCTGACACACGCATATTGTACGTTGTACGAGTAATCTTCTAGGAATGCACGGGTATATCTTCTAACCTACGAGAATATAAGTAGTACAGGTATATCGGCATATATTTTGACATATATTGGCATATATATTGGAATCAAGTACAGTCTTCTGGTATGAAGATTAAGGGGATTAATTATATATTCAATTTATTACGTCGTCTGTTGTATTTTACCAAAAAACATTTGTGACTCATATTGCAAAATGGGTTATCTTCTACTAATAATCGGACATTATAAGTAGTACGTGTATATCTTCCCATATAATTTTAGTACTTTAATTTTGACATATATTGGAATAAATGACTGTCTTCAGATTTAAAGATTACGGGTTTATTGGTATTTTTAATTTATACATGTAATCTACTAATACAGGTTATATTTTCTAATATTCGCGTATATAATTAGTACGGGCCCCATACAATTTTAACGCTTTTATTTTGCATATATTGATTCAATTCCATATTTTTTTTTATATTTGCTTACATAAGGGGTCCAAGATGTTTTATTCTTCAGATATGTCCATGAAGATAATTTTATATAGCGAGAACAGAGATTCTTAAACTTCTTTTTAGGAGCATTATATTAAATATTTTAACAGAATATTTTGATTAAACATGTCATTTAGTATACTATAAGAATTTGGGCATGATTATGGATTTCAAGTTTCTTTATATTATATACTCCGTACGAAGAACGGGTATGCTGCTAGTGAGTAATAAAATAAACTCATCAGATTCCGTTGAATCACTTATTTCCTTAGGAGAATTTTTCAGACTGTACAAAAAGTAACAAGAAAGATCAATCATGCTTAAAGCATTGATTATGAAACACTTTCCAACTTCAATGCAATTTTATTTAAACATGTCTAAAATACAATACATTCCTCGGTAATATTTTAAAACTTATCACAATACTACATTAATTTATTATATTTGAAAACTTAAACCTTCATCGAAAAAAATTAACTTCATTCAAATGACGGCATTAAAGTATAAATTGCCTGGTTCAAACATCTCTAAAATGTGATACATTCCTCGGTAATAATTTTAGAATTATCATAATACTACGATAATTTATTATATTTGAAAACTTTATCGAAAACAACTGAAATTCATTCAAATGACGTCATAGAAAAATAAGACGCCTGGCTATCTCTATAAAAGCATCATTTCATTCATAAATAATTTCCCATTCATGTCATTCATCAGAATACTATAATAATTTATTTTATTTAAAAATTAAGACCATGGAGCTACACGTAATTAAACTCTATGCGTAAAACTTTATCGAAAAAAATCGTCCTTTTCTTTATAAAATCAATGAATATTTCATTCATATCAGCTACGCAGACTCCATGAACTAAAGGATTTTGTGTTAAAGAAATACAGCAATTCTAATACAACTCATTCTACATATTTTGCTGTTTACATTTTACATAGGTGAAAAGTAGGCTTCGTTGTAGAAATAATCAAATTTGGATGAGCATTTAAACTCAAATATATTGTAATTGCGTTGTTTCAGTATGTAAATGCACCGAATTTAAGCAAAAATAAAGTAGTTTTAGGACGGATACAACACTCAATATGAATTAAAAAGAACTTTAAAAATCACTATTTTGAGACAAGATGGATGCCATATATCATTTTGAAGTGGGTCACGTGATATTTTCATATCATGGTCACGTGATCGCTTCATATAAGAGGTGTTATTATTATTTTAATTTTTATTTTAAAAAGTACTGAATATATTTTGCTGAATTTTTTTTTATATATTTTATGGAACAATTTGAATATTACCTAAAATTTTCGAAGCAATTTGTGAATTTGAAATCCGCTTAAAAAATGCTTGAAAAATTAGGTCCCATAGGGCTCAATGTATTTAATTTTTCAACCCGGGTTCAATCCAAAACTAAATGGGTGATATTATTCATTTATATTCCCATAGGTCCTACAGACCGTCTGAACAACATACTAAAATTTCATTTTGATTAAGTTATTTTTACGGCACTTATCGTGCTAACGGACAGACAGACAGACAGACAGACAGAATGAACAAAGTCATAAACACTTTTCAACTTTGTTGTAAAGTGTTAAAAATAGTCATTTCACAAGATCAGTTTATGATAAGCAAAATAATGGCTAAAATTAAAAACCTGTATTTAGTTAATTAGCAAAATGCCGGACTTTTACTGAATTCGCCTGTATGAAGTAAGTATGTGAGCTGTAAAATATTTCAAATTAAAACTTAATGTAACAAATAATTATAAAATTGGAAGTATGAAAAATTGATTGCAGTATTTGAGAATCCTAATAAAAAAGAGTATATAAGTATTTACAATTTTAATATAAAATTAAACAAATTGAAATACATGAAAACAATGTGATCAAAGTAACCCATTTAAATTACCAAAACGCATTTGTACAATTCGCTTCTTACTATTGTATGTATCAGGGTGGTAAAGGGTATCTCCGTGACTTCGTGGTATGTACTTTGTTTCGCCATGTTATTATAGCAACCGTATAAAAAAAGAAATAGGGTAGTGAAGCTTAATACTAGACATTTTTTTAAACTTTTACACAACAATGATTATTCATAACCGAAGTGTCGCTCGGTCTATATTTTATTTTTGCACGCTATTTATATGAAATTTAGTGAGCATCCGTAGCTTAAAAATGGACATTTTGCCTTGTTACAGTTCATGTTATTAACACTTTACAACAAAGTCGAAAAGTGTTTATGACTTTGTTCATTCTGTCTGTCTGTCTGTCTGTCCGTTAGCACGATAACTGCCGTAAAAATGACTTAATCAAAATGAAATGTTAGTATGTTGTTCAGACGGTCTGTAGAACCTATGGGAATATAAATGAATAATATCACCCAATTAGTTTTGGATTGAACCCGGGTCGAAAAAATAAAATACATTGAGCTCTATGGGATCCTATGAGTCCTATGGATTTAGGTAATATTCACATTGTTCCATAAAATATATAAAAAAAATTCAGCGAAATATATTCAGTAGTTTTTTAAATAAAAATTAAAATAATAATTACACCTCTTATATGAAACGATCACGTGACCATGATATGAAACGATCACATGATCCACTTCAAAATGATATATGGCATCCATCTTGTTTCAAAATCGTGATTTTTTTAAGTTCTTTTTAATTCATATTGAGTGTTGTATCCGTCCTAAAACTACTTTATTTTTGCTTAAATTCTGTGCATCTACATACTGAAACAACGAAATGACAATATATTTGAGTTTAAATGCTCATCTAAATTTGATTATTTCTACAACTAAGCCTATTTTTCACCTATGTAATATGTAAACAGCAAAATATATAGAATGAGTTGTATTAGAATACCTGTATTTTTTTAACACAAAATAATTTAGTCCATGGAGTCTGCATGGCTGATATGAATGAAATATTAATTGATTTCATAAAGAGAAGGACGATTTTTTTCGATGAAGTTTCAAGCATAGAGTTTAATTTTTTGTAGCTCCATGGTCTTAAACAAAATGTTTAAATAAAATAAATTATTTTAGTACTGTGATGAATGAAATGAATGGGAGAAAGTTATGAATGAAATCCTGTTTTTATAGAGAGATCCAGGCGTGTTTTTTTTTCTATGACGTCATTTGAATTAATTTCAGTTTTTTTCGATGAAGTTTTCAAATATAATAAATTATCGTAGTATTATGATAATTCTAAAACTATTACCGAGGAATGTGTAACATTTTAGAGATGTTTAAACCAGGCAATTTATATTTCAATGCCGTCATTTGAATGAAGTTCATTTTTTTCGATGAAGGTTTAAGTTTCCAAATATAATAAATTAATGCAGTATTATGATAAGTTTCAAAATATTACCGAGGAATGTATTGCATTTTAGACTTGTTTAAATAAAATTGCATTGAAGTTGGAAAGTGCTTCATAATCAATGCTTTAAGCATGACTGATCTTTCTTGTTTTAATAATTAAAATTGTGATTCTGCAAATGTGCGGGTAATTTTACGTATGTATGCAAAATTCCATCTTCCTACAAATTGAATTTTTTGAGTAGAGGATAACAAATTCAGGCAAATGTTGATTTTGCTTGGTTAGGAATGGAGAATAAACTTCGGTTCACTCGTTCATAATGAGACTAAGAATAAAAACATATAAACTCTCTTTTATCCCACATTACGATGTGCAGTCAGTTTTAAGCGTTTGAACGGAACATATTTGGTAATGGATCTCCCGCATGAAGCCGAATATTCGGTATTCAGTAAAACCTTTATTTGGTGCATCACTCTATAAAATCATTTTCAGCATTTCGGCTAGTCTCTGTGACATTGCTGCAACCGCATGCATGTAACCGACTTTTTTCAAAAAAGTGCAAGTGATTGGAAACAATTTGGGTAAAAATGTCAAATATTGCACAAAGATTAATACAATGTTAAAATTTATATACGCATTGCCCGTCTTGTACGCAACATGGATGCTCAGCAGGCGCAATTTTAACATTATATTATGTGGTTCAATTTTAGAATATTATATGAACAGCAAAATGTATCGATGTTAAAACCTCTTCACTCTCGGTAGGCATATGCGCATTTTGCTATAATGCTACATCTAAAAAAATGTAACATTTAAAATAAATGGTATCAAGGTTTTAGATTATTGTTCCATACTATGGGCACCATGTGCATGTGCATTTTGAAATACCTCAATATTTATCTGCTTTTTACCAACTATTTCTTATAAAGTAACTTGATATGAGAAGATCAAATATTAAAATGGAAATCTAGTAACATTCATGTCAGTAACAATCTAGTAACATTCTTTTTCATGTTCGAAGTGTATACGTTTGTTTTCAAATAATCTAATACGATTTGTGACAAATTTTAATAAGTGAATAGTAACAAAATATAATAAGTTGAGAAATGTGATAAGAAATTTAGATTTTTTTATATGTGTCTACATCTTTCAGCCTTATGTATGCTCAGTTCATAATATGTACAGGGTGTCCCAAAAACATCGACCTCGGCTTTTATTCCTTAAATATTGATCTTAGACATATATAATAATTTACAATATATAATAAATACAATATATAATAAATTCAAACTTAGACATATATAATAAATTCAATATTAATTACATAGTTTCATGGTGTTCAAACCTACACAAAAATGTGTTCAGAAACATCATCTTAAATTACTTAATAAAAAGAAAAAATTAAATTCAAAATCAATAGACAGGAATAATAATATCAGGATTTATTTTACAGAAGCAATAAAACAAGGATATCATCAAAGATTTTTATGTAAATTTCCAACTAGTTTTTAACATAACCTCAACAGAAAGTAAATACAATTATTTCAAAAAACAGTAATACAAAAGTAAAACTGGGTGAATAACACCTTGTTCAACGTATTAAGTTCCCGTAAGGTACGTGTTCATATAATACTAGTCTTTAAGCAGTTTAATGTAGTGTCTAATTGTAGTATATATTTCTTATAATGACAAAGTCTTATGTTTCTTATTGTGAGGTCTTGTATTTTGATGTTGGTTTTACAATTTTATATCATCAATGGGTAATGTACCGGCTCCCGGGTGTGTTGCCGCGGCGTAAAGCACTGCTTAACCGGGGAGTGGGGGTCACTACCCCCCAGCCAATTTGTGGCACATTACTCTTCAATTTGTATGGTATTCCATTTTCCTATTTGTATAGCTATATATAATATAATATATATATATATATATATAGGGTGTCCCTAAAACATTGACCTCGGATTTTATTCTTTAAATATTGATCTTAGATATATATAATAAATTACAAAGTCGCGTAAAAGAGGTACAGAATTTTATGAAATCGATTAAAATATTCCAGGGAATTAAATGTTAAGAAATACAAAATTTAAATTTTTATACGGCTCCCGTACAAATACATTTCCAATGAGTAAAATGTGCCCCATACACTAATAAGGTGATATCCAATTTTCAGCATTTTATCATAAAATGTCCCAGAGATATGAAAAGGTAAAAATGCTGACTTAAACCATTTTTCGATGCATCGACATGGGTTCTCAGAGGGGAAAAATTATGTCGGCAGATCCCGTTTCAGGGGTCATACACACATTATAAAATAAAACAATTATTACATAAATAAATAATAATTTTGCTATTTATTGGTACAAAAGTATCTATAGTGTGTAGAAATAATAACTTTACACTAATATTACAAAGCATGTTCAAAATGTTTTCCATCCATGCCAAAGATCCATTAAATATAAGAGGCAGATATTATTTGCATATGATGCATTTCTGCGAAGCGTCATTTGCACTCCTGCTGTAAACATTTACATTTTATATTGAGATTAATCCCTCCCCAACTTTGCTTAAACATATCTCTGGGAATATTTATGATAAAATGCTGAAATTTTGTACATTAACTTAATAGTGTATGGGACATATTTTACGCATTGGGAATACTTTTGTACGGGAGTCGTATAAAAATTTAAATTTGCATTTCTTCAAATTTAATCCCCTGAAAATTTGTATCGATTTCATAAAATTCTGTACCCTTTTTAAACAACTTTGTAATTTATTATATATGTCTAAGTTCAATATTTAAGGAATAAAAGCCGAGGTCAATGTTTTTGGGACACCCTGTGTATATAGGCCCCCCTGTTCATATGATAGAGACAGCAACGAACAATAAGTGATGTTTATTGCAACAGGATACACCTATACACTGAGTGATACCACCTTCTGATAAGTAGGTTGTAGGACCACCCCGGGAGTGGATACAGACAGCAACACGTCTAGGTACAGAGTCAATGAGCATGCGGATGGTATCCTAAGGGATGGCTGTCCATTCCTTGTCAACCAGTTTCCAGAGTTCATCTTCCAAACGCGACGGTCGCAGCGCACTCAAGCGACGTCCAGTCTCGTTCCCGATGTGTTCGATTGGAGAGAGATCAGGAAAGACTGGTGGCCAGGAAAATACCTGGGTGCCTTGCAGGGCATATGGACTGATGCGTGCCGTGTATAGTCAAGCGTTATCTTGTTGGTAAATGACATTGGGTATGCCCTGAAGGAAGTGTAGTACCACTGGCCGCAGCATGTCCTCCACGTATCGTTGAGCCGTCATTGTAGCCTCAATACGGACCAGAGGTAACCTGCTATCGATGGAGATGGCGCCCCAAACCTTGATAATATATTGGCGCAATGTATGTCGTTCTACAGATGCTGCCGGATTGGATCTGTCACCACTTCGGTGGAAGAATCGTACACGACGACTGTCATTGCTAAAACAGAAGCATGACTCGTCTGAGAAAACGACCCTGTGCCATTCCGTCGTCCACGTGGCTCTATCCCGACACCATTCCAAACCGGAGTCGTCTGTGCTGTTGGGTCAATGGCAGTCTTCTTAAAGGACTCCATGAGTGCAGATCGCCGGCGAGTAATCGACGGAAAATGGTCCTAGTTAATATGAGAGCATCAACGGTGCCCTGCACGTGCTGCAAAAAGACGATGGAAGTGGCCTGCGGGGGCGCCACAGCCGGTGCACAGTAGACCCGTGTAGGGGGCTGTCCGCTGAGATTTAGGTATGGATCAACTGCCTTTCTGAGTCTGATCACCATACCCGTCGTGAAATCGTCTGTCTGCTGAAACTGCCTCGGTTGGTGGGGACTCGTTATTCTCTGCTACTACACATTTTCTCTGAGACAAAAAAATGCAAAATGATTTCCCTGGCAGATAGAGTGGCTCGACTATTGCCGATTCTGCAGGTTCCTTCCCTTATATCTCACTCAACGTGAGCGGGACAGCTGCGCATTTCGCTTCATTTACATAACTCGGCTAGCTGCGCCTACCCTGCAATTTGCATATTTTTCTGCCCACTCCTTCTTGGTGTCTCATTTTCACTGTCACGTAGTGTATACCAGGTGGTTAGAATTAAAGTATTCCTGTTTAGAGCACTGTAGAGCAAAAACCAGCGGTTATAATTACGCCAAATCTGCGTGGCATACATTTCAGAACATTGGGAAATGAATGACTGAAAAAAATAGTTCCAAAAATGACCAATAGAGGAAGAGAAAGCGCAGCGGACAGATCTAATAAAAACTCTAGTAAAAACATAATTCAATAAAACTGCTTCGCATTGATGATGAATATTAATTGCAAATTGTAGGTGGTATAAGCATGCGATAGACACTGAGAATTTTCGTAAACACCCTAATGTCAATTTAATTAATGCATCTAGAACTTGTTACACATAGAACGCAGAAGTGATCAAGGCTGTAGAAAGAAAAGCCATTGACAATGTTCAATATTTCCACCGTGATAGAGAAGCAACATCTTGTTCCGTGGCACAGCGTGTTTGGCAGCTGCTCATAACTGATCTGTTGTGATGTTGCCCGTACGCAAGATGACACTGTCCTTTAAATCTGCAAGGTTATGAAAATCTCCCCTATAAATCAAGCTTTTCAGGTAACCCCACAGCTAAAAGTCACAAGGGTTCAGCTCTGGTGAATGGGGTGGCCAAATAGATGGGGATACGTCGACTGCTTACTCGATTTTTTGTATAATGGTGTCGCAACAACTGTTGCACAGGGCAGGCCAATGTGGGGAGGTGCTCCATCATGTTAGAATATTATAGAGCTGAGGCATCCTAGTTGTTGGAGATGAGGAATAACGAAGTTCTGCAACATGTCCCTATAACGCTGTGCAGTAACGGAACAGGTCTTTCGTTCCTGTGGATGGATCTCTTCAAAACAATAGGGACTAATCAAAAATGTTGCTCTAATCATAAGACAAAAGGTTAATTTTGAAGAATTTAAGGGAATCTGCTGAAACTTTCTGGGATTTTTCATTGTCCAGTTGCGACTGATTTGGGTGTTTACTGCTGCACGCAGAGAAAAATGTGCCTCATTACTTCACAAGATGTTCCAGGGCCAGTTGGCGTCTACCTGCATGCGTGCAAGGAATATCAAAGCAAACGTTTCACGGATATCTATATCTGAACCTTGTAACGTTTATTGACACTGGATCTTATACGGATAATTTTCTAAAGTTTTCCGTAAACACTTCCGCACTGTTGCGTAGTGCAAATCAAATTGTCTGGCTACAGCTCGAGCACTACTGATCCTGCTTCATTGTGAATGGTCTGCTCAGCAACAGCAGTTGCAACGTCTTCAGCCACTTGCTTTGTCACAGGTTTTCAGTTTCGTCCTGATCGAACAGAGAAGCTTTCAGTCTCCTGGAAGAGTTGAACCATTCTCCGGCCCCACCTGCTGTCAAAAGACCTGTACGCAACGATTTTAAACGTCTGTACTCGCGAAAAGCACCAGCAGCGTTTTCGTCATTTTTGTAAAGCAGCTTTAATAATAAAGCGCGGTTGGGCAATAAGAGTCCCATAGCTATCGTCAAATGTTTCCACAAAGCTTTGAAAGTGTTTTTTATAGCAAATTTCGTTGAAACAATTTACATAAAGCGACGTCTTCTCCTTTTGTTGTTGCCGTATGGATCATTTGCAAAATGCTTACCTAAATTTCATATGCAAGTTTTATGACAGTTTATGGTCGCTTATACCACATACAATTCGCATGCATCACGACTGCCAAGCCGTTTCATTGAATTATGCTTTTAATAGGGACTGCTCGCAGCCCCATCTCTTCCCCTATAGGTCATTTTTTGAACTATTTTTTGCGTCATTCGTTTCCCCATGTTCTGAAATGCATATCATTCAGATTTGGTTTTTTCATGGCCACTGGTTTTTACTCTACCGTGCTCTAAACAGAGATACTTTATGCATTGGTGTGACACAATATGTGCAGTATTAATTAGATAGATGCTAATTAAGGAAATGGATTTTTAAAAACGTATATAATTTGGATTAAAAATCAAAAGCACTCTGTTTCGCTTTGAAAGATATTTAACTTAAATTTAGATGAAATTATTATTAAAATAATTAAATGGATGGATTTATTGTCTCAATTAATTAGCTCCTATATAAAATCCACTAACTGTTTTTATTTATTTTGCTGCTAAAATGCCGTTTTCATTTGTAACTTGTCTTTTTGATTTAAAAACGCCGTTTCTCTAGTATAAAAGTATTCAGTTGTGTCTATGCATTATAAATGGAAACGTGGATCAGCAAGTAAGATTTTGGTGATTCACCGACAAATTTTACATACACATTTTAATCTATTCCGTACAGAAAAATTGAAAGTATTGTAATTTCATTACCATTAAAGGTCTGTTTGGGATTGTAGATATACACATACATATTAATTTAAAGTGGAAGGATTTCATAGTATTGAACTACGTCGCATTCAATTACTTTCGTGCTCGTTAAACTGCATTTTAAGCTAATGTTATTTATCTTTAAAGAGAATAATTATGTATACAGCAAATTATTTTTCTGTAAAAGGCGTCATTTATAATTTTAGTTAGTAATTTGTTATGAAAAATTCCCAGTTTTGCTTACAAATATTAATTTGAAATATATAAAAGATTTTTTTCTAAAATATTTTAACTACTATAACCATCGAAATACAATGAAAAGTTTACTGAATAAGAGTGTTTATCCTTTAACTTTATGTTTGTTGGTTCTCTAGCGGGGCGATTTCATAGCATCTAATTATGTCGTATTTAATTACAGTGTTCATTAAACTGTATTTTAAGCTAAAGTTACTGACACACAACGGGGATCCAGCATATGCTCAACACAGCTGCATGATGCATTGTTACTCCGTTTATGCTTCAATTTGGACGAACTTTTCATCAAACGGTTTAGATTTTGTCTTCCAAATACAAGTATTCAATCCCCAATTACATCATTGCATATATATAGATGCTATACAGTACAAATAGAAATACATTTAAACGTATTGGTAATATAGATATGGTAAAAGTTTCCTAATATATCTCTTAAATACGTTTCAACACTTTTGTATAGTCATAGCCGGAGAAACATTTCATATTGTCCGAATGGTGAATGCGGATCATCTAACTGTAGTACAATCTCTTTTGTACGAAATAGCGATAACAGACAATGAAAAGTATCCACGGATGATTTCTAATATATTGAAGCGGTTATGGACTCAGATTACGGGTGAAAAAAGGGAAAAGAATGGATTCTGGCAATGGGGGAAACTTGTACGATGTCTAAAAGAGCATGTGTTTAATTGCAAGACCACGATTGTTTTCGAGGTATAAATCCTTCTTTGAGAAAATTTTTTTTTTCTTAAATACTCATGTTGTATTTCCGTGCTGCAGAAAATCCAGTGTTATTGTTTTTTATCTTGTCGTCTTCACTACCAGTATGAATCGAATGATGCAATGCTATTGATTTAGCAGGATTTTCCATTTTCTTGTATCATGCACTTAACGACTTTAAGCCGTACGCTGACCAAATGCATTGCGTTTAAAAGACGCTATGGTATGCCCTCCCCAATGATAAATTCACTTTATCTTGATTGTAATACCAGTCAGTTGGGTCTGAATTTTTACCAAATGAATATTCCATTAGAATTTAAGACTCATCATTGGTAAAGCTTCTACCATCAAAACAAAATTTGGGCAGTTTATGTAGGATTTTCTTGGGTATAATAGCTTTACTGCAGGATAATTCTCGAATACGACAGGCCTTTTAGGCAAAGCATCTCTTATCTGAAAGAGCAATTTTACATATTAATTTACTAATTCCTCGAAGTCGACATCTTTAAACCTACCAATTATTCATTCTCAGCCCTTGTTGTTTCTGGGAAAAAGATAATGGCCCCTTTCGGCTAATCACTGGTTTATGTAGGTTCAATTTTGGCTATTGTTCAAGATTCCTGTTCAATTTCTATCACATATATGAATTCCCATCACAACAGTGGCGGAAATCTTGTGTTACGCCACTTTTATCAGCACTGCTGATTTGTGTAGTAGACATTTCCAAATAAGTTTGATCCAAAGGAAATATATATATATATATATATACAGGGTAGAGTTTGTATCTGAGTAGGGTCTTTACTGTGGGCTAGGAATATTTTTGTGTTGGGCAATGCTCCTATAACCCTCCAGCGATTCACGGAGATTGTGCTCCTGAAGTCTCGCTAAATTGATATGTATTTGGATGATATTTTCATAGCATGGAATCATTCTATAGATGAGAATTTATGGAAAATATCTTGATTTTAAACATATTCAGACGCCTTGAAATAAAACTAAAACCCACCCAGTTCTGCTTCTTAAAAGGGAAAACAAATTATCTGATCTCCGCTGTATCCTAAAGTAAGGTTTACTCCTACCAGAAAAACAATTAAAGTTGTGTTCAACTTTTTCATCCTCCAATCATTAAACCCGGTTCCTGGATTCCTTCGTTTTAGTGGGATTTTATAGTTTATGTACGATTTTCCCACGACCACTTTTATAAATCACTTCCTCAAACAAACTTTTCTAAAAGATTCATTCATTGACACTCATCGTATCATTTTTATAATTATTTTACTGTAAGTACGGAAGACTTAAAACTTTCTCTTAAGGATGAAGTATTACAAGTTTATTCAAACCTAGTAGCTTTTCTGGTAAAAGGGGTTCTGAGATAAATTATAATACTGTTAAAATAGAGCAGTAAGGTGCTTTTTCTAGATTCTTCTATTACAAATGTTTCCATAGTAAACCAACCATAACTACCCTAAACCAATCTGTATGCACATGCAAATTTTATCAGTTGACGGTATATGCTCAAACAAAATGCACATATCACAATTCCATACATGCAGCTGAACGTAGAAATCGCGTTTTATTCCAGTATCTTGCAATCTCCGTAAAACCTGGTGTTGTTATTATTAAGCGAGAACCAATTATTGTATAAGACTTCAAGTTAAACTTTCTTTGAAGAGTAGAATCTTTGGAGTGTAGGATGATTGAATTAGAAGAAACACACCTCACCACTGTCTGGAGTTTCCAGAGCACTGGATTTGCCATAATTTGTAATCTCTAGACAGTAATAAAGGTTATAAAGCACTGAAGATGTTAGACGACAACACGGAATCTCTGGAGAGTTGTAGCCACTACAGGAACAGCAGTTTCCAAACACATTGTTTACAGAAAGCTCAAGGTAACTAGTCTATATACCAGGTGGCCAACAGTTTGTTTTTCACTCATCTCTGCACACAGGCGTACGTGCATTACAGTAAAGTGAGGAACACCGAAATGAATAAAAAACATGTGCTCTTCACTGATGAGTTTAGATTTAGTTTGCTGAAAGATTTTCGTCGCACCCTATATAAATATAACTGGGAATACGTTACCATTTCATTAAGCTCATGGAAGCGAGTCAATTTAGATGTGATGAGTAGTACTTTTGTTTCTTGGTTCGGTTTTCCTTCTTTTTTTTAAGCACCTTTGAATTTGGTACCGTAGGCCTTAGTGAATGATTTGATGCAGGGATTCTAGTCCTTAGTTTACGCCTCATTAATAGTTCAAATGGACTGAAGCTATTCTCTAATGGTGTCGCTTGTAAAGCTAACAAATTAGACATGGGTCATCCGGTTCAGATTTTAGTAATGTATTTTAAAGTATTTTACCATGGACTCCATGAACCCGTTGCTTTGCCATACCTTGGATTCGGTGTTACAATCGTAAATTCATACTGCTCTGAAAATTTTCTTTGAGACCTTTTTTGTGAAAATTCAGAGTCGTTGTCATTACGAACAGTTTTCGGAATTCCGTGTCTTGAAAATATGGTTTTCATATGGTTGGTCACTGTTGGCGAAGTCTGATTTTCTAGTTTTGTAACTTCAAATTACCTGGAGAAAATAGTCTGCTACTATGAGATACTATCCATTTTTAAGTTGCAGATCAGTTTCTACATCTGTCATGGCCAATCTGGGAATTCTGATGGAATAATTGGTTCCTTACGATATTTCTGCTGCCGTATGCACTTTTGACAATTTGATAATAACTTCTTAATCTCTGTTGATAGAACAAGCCACCAAATTCCTTCTTTCGCTCAAGCACGACATTTTGGAATGCCTTATTGATCCTCGTGTATGCAATTCAAAATAACTTCTCACAATTTCTCTGGAATTATGATTCGTACATATTGGAGCAATAGTCCATCCTGTAAAATAATTGAGTTTTTATGCTTCCAGTGCCTCTAACATTCACAAGGAAGCTTATGTTTTCAGGCCAACCTTCTGAGCAGTATTTCTCCAATAATTTACATGTGTTATTTTCTTGTTGACATGACCTTATTTGAATCAGCCGCTTGTCTGAAGCTGGAAACGATTCTACGATCATCTGAACATAGGTAGTTATCTCTTTTGTCAGTTCTTCTTCGCCTTTAACTGGTACGAGATAAAGTATATGCAGGTATCAAGCCTTTATCTGGTACATACTTGATGACATAGTCATATCTTTTAATGCGTAATTTCATTCTTTGCAGACGTGGTGTAAGGCTATTCAAGGGCTTTTGCAACAGGATAGGCACTAGAGGCTTGTGGTCAGTTTCAATATTGACCTGTAATTCAATAATGTAGTCGTGAAATCTGTCACACGCCCAAACTATTGCCGGGGTGTCTTTTTCGATTTGTGCGTGCTTTTTCTCTGTATCTGACAAAGTCCTTGAAGCATACCATACATGATGCAATGTTCCTTCTTGTGGTTGATACAATACGGCTCCTAAACCATACGATGATGCATCAAATGATATAAATGTATCTTTCTGACTATCATACATGGCTAAAACCCTGATGTTTGATACAAACTATCTTTATTACGTTGAAAATGCTTTTCCTGTGGCGAACCCCATAGCCAGTCAATATCCCGAGGTAGCAGTTCGTACAGTAGTGTCACAGGGGTATACGCGGTATAGTGGTTTTAGTATTTAGTTATAGAATCATTGCGTTTGAGTTAATACCCCGGACAGATTGAAATGATATATTTGCAAGTTCAATAAATATCAGGAATTAAGGTGAATCTTACTTCCAAGTTATAACTTGGACTTACATTAATTTGCAATAACTCCAGATAAGAACTTATTCCGACCAACTACAAGTTAGCTGGACCCATGCACATGATAATACAACAGGTGTAGTTATTGGGAAAGTATGACCAATTTGAATGCACATAATATCTTTATTTTATTTGCAGCATTAAAAGGATATATCGTTAAGCAAAATTAATATGTAATTTAAAGATGGACTTTAGTCATCCATAAGATATAAGAGATCACAGAATTAGATTGCCATTATATAAAACATTCATAACACTACTAAATTTCAATATCAATATTCACAAGACTGAGATGGACACCTTCCTAAGTACTCAAATTATATTCCTTATAATAAATCACTGAATCACTTGAGAATATAGGAGAGCCATTAAACACTTATAAATGCAATTTTTATATCTATTAAAATACTTTCTCAGTGAACGAAAATCAGTTATTATATATTATTCTGATTTCACTTATCAATCTGTCCGAGGGGCCTATCTCTAAGCGGCCTAGACTTAAATACCTGGAATTTCTTGTCTGAATATCCGATTAACAACCGGGAGTATTTCACTGGTATTTCACTGGAAAATTATGGTAGTAACAAAGTTCAAGGGATCACGGTCATTAGGAACTTTCTCTTATACGGTGGCGATCTTTCTCCGACACCCTTATCTCAGTACTTCCAAAACTGGGAAATAACGGTCCTGGCTATCAGACATATCCGACATAAATGCTGCTCCTCTGGACCACCTGAAAATAAAGAAAAATTTAGAATTTGGAAAAATGAAGACGTTCCAGGCCCTCAGGGGTGATTAAAGATTAAAGATTCATTTCGAATCCAAATTTAATCCACTACAAAGGTCCGTAAGGAAAAATCCTTTGTGTAAGAAAACTTCAGAGAGTCGTCCGAGAGGACTTCTCCCGATCAAGTTCAGGGCCAGAGAGAGAACATCTACTGCGAAATTTGCTAATATAATCCGGCGAAAATAAAAACGATTGGTTCAATCAAATGCGCGCTTTTAAAACATTCTCTCCTGGGACCGTTCACGTCACAGCTCGTAGAGGCGAAAATCAGCCCGGGCATAAACTAAAAAAGCAAAAAATCTGCAGCACGGCATCCAACCGGCCGAATTTCCACGCTTGCTTGCAGGAACTGCAAACGCATTCGGAATTATAGAATGGAAATAAAAATGGCCTCTCAGAGAGAACAGATTTATGGAGAAATACAAAATGTCCAAAATGTCACTATGACAGTAGTTTTGCTTCGTCTGCCATGTTTGGTATAAATTTGTTTAGGAATCCTGTCACATCTACAAACTGTTTAACTTCACTGACAAATTTAGGTCCTGGTATATTCGAAATTGCTTCTGCTTTCTTTGAATCTGGTTTAATACCATCGTCGGATATGACATGTCCCATAAATGTTACCGATTTTTGCTTGAACTTGCATTTTTATGAGTTTAATATCCAGGCAGATGCTTGGAGTTGGTTAAGAAACTCGCGAAGCCTCTTATCATTCTCATCTTAGGTTTCTCCAAAAATTACAAATTCATCCATCAACCCGACGACTCCAGGTCTTTCTTGAATTGTTTCAAAAATTCTTTTCTGGAATATTTCCCGAGTAGTTTTGATTCCAAATGGCAAGCGTGAATCTGTATTTACGAAGTGGTGTAATGAATGTTGCCAAACTGGATGATTCTGGTTTTAAAGCTATTTGCCGAAACCCAGTATTAGCATCCATTATGCTGAAATATTTTGCATTTTGAAATTGACTTAAAGTATAGTCAACAGATGCCATAGGAAAATATTAACGTTCAATATTTTCGTTCAGAACAGTCAGGTCGACACATATACGAATTTCTCCTGTTCTCTTAGTGACTATTACTATTAGCGCACACCAATCTATTGCTTCATCTATAGCTCAATAATATCTGTATTCACCACTTCCTCCAACTTCTTCTTAAGTTTGTCCTTCAAAGGACACTATCACTTGCATTGTCATTCCGCGTTTGCTAAATCATTTTTAGTTGTTTGGCAATGCATGGCATCACACAACCGCTCATAATTCAATACACGGCTTGCTCATGTAAACGTGAAAATCTGACTTGCGTGATTTTTTACATGCACCCTTCTCTCAGTCCATCCCATTCACTCTCTACGACAAAATGGGTGGTTTCTTCTTTCGACTTTGGGGGGGTCCGAGCGGTGCCAGTGCCTGCGTGATTCGCTTAAAAAATCAGAAACATGCCTCGAATAGAAATTTTATAAATTATTAGCTGATGGGTTTATGAAATTATCTTTTCTAGAGTAATTTGAAATATTATACTCAAGTAATGAAATAAAAATGAACGGTGGATGGTAAGTCAATTTCTGTATATCGTAATATAAAAGTCAAAGATATTTAAAACGCACGAAATGAACATATGTTTTAAAAATCACTAAAATTTGTCTATCAGATGTAAGGATTCCATTCACAGTTTGCTTGAAAGAGAATGTTTTTTATTTTCTCAATGGTACAAAGATGGAAGCTCTGTGATAAAATTTAAGGTCGCTAAGGAATCGATTTGTGCGAATATCGGTCAAATACTTTGTGAATCGAACTATAACATAAAATAACCATGAAAATAATTCGAAATTAAAAATATAACCCCAATATGTGCACTTAATCGGGTCCTGTGCACCAAATTTTATGGTCGTATGACTCTTAGATTTTTCATCACACATGACATTTCGCCACACATGACTGCACAGACATGAATTAAATATCTTACTTTATTAAATAGGATGAAAAGTGTGTTTTTAAGCTATCTGTAAAGGTCTATAATTTTAAATTCTTTACATAGTTTACATTTTTTGACATATCATAATAACATTTTAACATCATTACAATCTATAACTGTGGTGGTCACTTGAAAGTGGTGAATCACATTACTATATGTATGTAAAATTGAAGTATATATATATATATATATATATATATATATAAGGATTAAAAATGAAAGCAGATAAAAAACGGAAGTGACCATATGAATTACATAAAATAATAGGGGTGGATTGCGACACCCCTTTCCCGTTTAAAGCAGTTTTTACAACCCGGGTAACGCTCACAGCACCAACATAATTCCATGGTCAGTCTCCTAAATGTGCGAAAACAAAAGCACCCGAACGGACTCGGAGTCAAAGATGAAAACGATGTAGAAAAAAGAAAGAAATATTCTTCAACCTAACCCAGTGGAACAGCTCCTTATAAGGGTATAGTCGCACATGCGCAGAGATATAACTTGATAACAATTGTTGCAGTTATGAATATAATACCTCACTTAACGTTAAGAATATTACGACTTATCTTTGAAAAATGAATTGCAATAATGCCGTATAAAATTGATAGGATAATTTCTCTTTATTGCTTCCTTTACAAATTTGTTACATTTGTAGATGCAATCTCTCTTAAAAGTATTGTAATTTTGGTTTCTTCTAAAGTAATCAATTATTATATTTCTGAAGACATTCTTGGTTAGGTTTGAATTCCAGTCGATTATATGATTTATCTTGATACTGTATGATTCTCTTTTATCGTGTTGCTCTGTATAAATTCCATATTTCCGGTGTTTTTTGATTGATAAATCTAAGAAATTCACCGATCCGTCTTCATTCACTGGATTTTCGATTAGATCTAATTTGCTTGGGTAGAATGTGAAATCAAAGTATGGGGTGTTTTCATATCCACCAATTAACACATCATCGACGTAACGGAAGTAGGGCATTTCCGATAAGATATGAGTACCGCTTTCGTATTTTGATAGATAGATATCAGCCAGTATTGACAAACAACTTCCTCCCATAGTTATGCCCTTGATGTGCTTGTAAAATTTCTTCCATCATGAAGTATGTTTTCTTTTAATACCAATTCCACCAAATCCAAGTATCTTCTACAGGTTATATGTTGAGAATTAACTGTAAATTAGTTAAATCAATATTATTGAACAAATATAGAAAGTCGTAACATTTAAAGTTGATATCCTTGTTGCAAAATTTTTTTAGTCGGTTTATAATTTCTTGTCCATTTTTTATCATGATAGAGTTATGTTTTTTAATATTAAACGTAACTATTTTGAGTAAATCCAGAAGTTTTTTGTTTGCTAGTTCCAAATTTGCTAGTTCCAAAAGTTATCAAGTTATATCTCTGCGCATGTGCGACTTTACCCTTATAAGGAGATGTTCCACTGGGTTAGGTTGAAGGATATTTCTTTCTTTTTTCTACATCGTTTTTATCTTTGACTCTGAGTCCGTTCGGGTGCTTTTGTTTTCGCACATTTGGAAGACTGACCATGGAATTATGTTGGTGCCGTGAGCGTTACCAGGGTTGTAAAAGCTGCTTTAAACGGGAAAGGGGTGTCGTAATCCACCCCTACCATTTTATGTAATTCATATGGTCCCTCCCGTTTTTTATCTGCTTTCATTTCTAATCCTTGTATTCTACTCGGTAACTAGAGCAGCATATGCGCCTTTTCCTAAGTAGTGGATCGAGATGTTGTTATCATGCTTTTATTGGAAACTTACTTGTCTTTCACTTTTTATAATAGTATATATATATATATATATATATATATATATATATATATATAAATTAAAAGCTCTTACTAGTATCCACAGTATATATACCTATGATTTTAAAAATTTGTTTAATAATATTGATACAGATGATCTTTATAAAATTATTTTAGACATTTTTGAAAAATATAATATTACTCTAAAATGTTCATCATTTCTCTATAATAAATTACTTAATTTCACTCTCTATGAGAATTATATTCAACATGGTGGTTATTTTTGTAAGCAACAGTTTGGTATCCCACAAGGGGTGTGTGCC
Organism: Amaurobius ferox; assembly: GCA_951213105.1. Taxonomy (NCBI): domain Eukaryota; kingdom Metazoa; phylum Arthropoda; class Arachnida; order Araneae; family Amaurobiidae; genus Amaurobius; species Amaurobius ferox. The sequence goes on from OX578141.1 coordinate 24,943,463, forward strand.
TCATCATTATTGGCTAATCTATATGTATACTTCTATGAAAAAAACTATAATCACGGGTTTCATAATATGCTCATGTGCAGATGTTTAGATGATATATTATATGTATCCCATAATAATAATCCTATTGTATTTGACTTTTATCCTAATAATTTACAAATAAATACAAGTAATTTTAATATTTCTAAAATACAACATTTTAAATCTTGTTTGCATATATCAGTGTTTAGAAATAATATATTAAACTAGGTTCTTTGAACAAATAAAATTTGTCATGACAATTATAAATTAGCACATTTTATAGAATTAAATACTGCAACTATTATTAATGCATATCCTCCCACATTCGTAATTGATATTATCAACTCCCCAGCGTATCAAGTACCACTCGATATCATCCAAGACAACATTCTCAATTATGGCGGCTACTAATTTTTACTAAAAAAATAATTATCAGTATTAAATATGAGATTATATAAAAATGAAAAATAATAAAATAAACCAACAAATTGAAAAATGAAACATAGAAAATACGGTTCTTAAATATTTAATATTTTGAAAATTATCTTCGCTAAAAATATGTCACTTTAGCCAGTTTGTAGCAATGATTTGAGCCTTTTAAATGACATTAGTGACATACTCGTTTATTCAGTTCTCATGTGCCTACCTTTCATAGTAAGATTTTTCATATATGATTCCTCTTCAACTTATATTAATTATGGTTGTTCTGTCTTCATCTCTAACTTCTTGAATGGGTTTCAACCTTCAACTATTTGTTCCCCTTGGATTCCATGGTTTATTTTTACTTCTCCTTTCCGACATAATTTCACTTTAAATGATATATTTCTTCATTTCCATTCAGGAAAATTTGCGCATGCCAGTTATTGCAAACCTCTACACTGTATAAATACACGCCTGGATTAACTTACATTTGTCTACTCAATATTTCAATTCTTGTTCCTGAAATTACGGATTAGATTTTTAAAATTTGCACATTGGATTAAAAAATTTTTGAAATGAAGACAAAACGTAACTTTTGGACACGATTCATTTTAAAATGGAAATATACTCTGCCTTTCAAAATTGAAGCACACGGCAGTAAATCCTCTATAACTCGACAAGATAGTCATTTACATAATATATTCATGAACAAAATAATAAAATTAAAGGAAATATATTTGGGTATAATTTAATTTCACTCTAGGAGACATCTACAGTAACAGTACCCTCCTTCCCCGGCCCCTAACCTCTCAGAAGGAATTTTGGACCAACAGATTTAACGTGCTCGTACTCAGAGTAAATACGTCGATAGTTTGGACAGCGCTGGGACTCGAACTCGAATCATACGTGTGCAATCCCGGTGCTTTAGCCACTGAGCTATCCCGCCCCTACGTTTAATGCCTGAATCTAGGACAAATTGTGAAACATCTGGGAATTATTACATTGAAGTAGTACATTGGATTATTGAAGCAGTACATTGAATTTTGCTTATTTCCAAGTCGCATGCAAACGGTCCCACTTTAATCATGCTCCTCTGGCCTTAGCGCTCAAATGGAGACAAACTTGTGGTAGCTGGGCATAGAGAACTTTTATATGCAGCCTTCATCTTACAGTACTGGCGAATATTGATTGAGATCTCTGTGGTAGCCCTTGTTCGGGGAGCTGGTACGGTCGCTCGGCGATTATGCTTTGCCCGTAATAAGATGTACTGGTCATCAGACGATCAGAGACGGGTCTACCTGCCCCATTTGTGGAAGAGGCGTCCGCCTTTATAAAGATGGAAGGGCGTTCTATATGTAACCTCTGATCCCCGTCCTCTGAGAAGAAGCGTAAAATCAAAGATCAAGAACTGAGCATTCCGCTTGGTTTCTAATGAACTTCCAGGCGGCGGAGAAGGACGGAATCTTTTTATTGCCTGATTCCAGATCCATCTATGACTGGGGTTGAGACTTGGTGGGATCATTTACCTGACTAGTGCCATGGGGGATTCTGCTGACCTCACTTTCCTTTACATGTCGTCGCTGGTTAAGAGATTTGCATACCCTCTTCCCCCTGCCCCTGGTTTAAACTTCATAGGTCACCGCGGGAGTCGGAATTTTATTTGTTCCACTTGTTTGGAATTGTTTCGATAAAATATAAATAACAGAATGGTTGACAGAGAAGAAATTAGTGACTTTCTTAATGGACTGTACTACTTCAAGCCTCTCAACAGAACGCCAGTATTGAGAATCTTCCAAATGCGTTTTTTGTACCATAACGAAGCTAATATAATCCAAAATCAGTGCTTAAACTTTTTGAAAATTTGTGAGCATTGAAACTTGTGTAAAGAGTCTTAATGCCCCAACCGAGAATCGAACCCTAGATCTCCGAACGGGCCAGCCGACGCCCTACCTCTACTGGGACGAAACTGCAAGCTCTTATTCTCGAAGTGGACTCTGCATTCTCCACTCTCTTATGTCAGATTGGCGTACAACTGACAATCTGACTGACCACCCTCTGCTATTTTTACCTCTGGTTAGCCTCCTGATGCTATTTTTATCCTCCAGGCTAACTTCCTGTGTGGTCATTATTCTCCTGATTTGAAATTGCAGTTCAATATCCCAAAGTCCACTGAATCCGTGCTAGTCGCATTAAGGTCAATTTCAGACCTCCGACATCTTTGTACTAACCTACAGAGTTGATTTGTTTGGGCGCCATTGTAAAAAACATTGTTGCCCCAATCGGGAATCGAATCGCAGATCTCCGAACTGACCAGCTGACGCTCTACCGTTTTTTTTGCTACCCAGACCGTGCCCCTTACAAACAAAGGGCTTAAAGGGGGGAGCTACCTCCAGCACAGGACAGAGCAAGGACCCAACCACAAGTAGACCGACCAACCGACACGCGATCCCGACACCATTAATTTATCCTTTTTGAAAACCGGCCAAAACGCTCTACCGTTGAGCCACTGGGACGAAATTGTACGCTCTTATTTTCGAAACGGACTTTGCACTTGTTAGATGCGAACAAGTCTTTTTTATCTCACGCCTAATCTGCATGTAATTAGTTCAAGGAGCAAAACCACAATTGGCTACATCATTTGATATTTTCATATCCCCATTGATATTTGCATTCGAACTGCAAGAGCTGTTATGACAGGAGAAAAATTCTCCCAATAAAATCCATGGAAGCATTCTTTATTTGAGAATTAACTTTTATATTTCTAAAAAAATTGTAGCTTTTGTAAAATTTACACGTGGAATAAGGGGAACGTACTGCCGTCATAAATTTACTAATAAGGCATCGCAATTTTCGAAAAAAATTATATCAATTCTTAAAAAATCAGTTTATTGGTAAGAAAATAAAGTTGATTCAGTCTCTCAGTCAGAGGTAAGTATAATTGAAATTATTTCCTTCTTTACTTTTAATATATTCTTTAAAGCGAACATTTTCTTCAAAGTTTTATCACTATATTTTCTATTCTTCATTTTTAATATCACGATCTCGACTCCTTTTTCCAGGCTAAAGAATGTCTTTTAAACTTGGCATTGTTTACAGGTGGTCTTTGTTATTCTGTTGAATTAAAGGATCGTAAATGTGCTTTAGTAGATTACACACGTTGTTTCCAGACAAAGCCGGTAAATAATATAGTAACATTGAATTACAATTTTGACATTTTTAATATCCTAAACGACAGTTATCAATCACTGTTTCTCTTCAATGCGTGGAATTTTGCTCTGCAGAAATTTTATGACTCCACATAATAGGTACAGATTTTATAACGAACGTTTAAAAGTCTGTGAGTAAATGTAGTCTAGTGATTTCTATGAAACTCATTTGATTCTTGTGAGTTTAAACTTCTTGTGAGGTTAAGATTGCTGACCTTGGAACCGATGCACATTTCTGCGTAAATGTGAAAAATATATTAATTCTACATGGAACATATTATTAATGTAAAATAAAGAATGCAGTCACTCAGTTACTTTCCATCCACAATATGTCGCATTCTAATAAAAGGATCAAAATTGCATTCATTTCTACACAGAAGGCTGTATGTAATTCATTTGTCCCACGACATTCATCATCACTATTGGGGTATATTGTTTTCATAGAAAACATTCTATTTTTTACATTTAAATAATTTTTGCACTTCGCTTTAAAAACATAAATATAAAATTTCGAGTTTTAGTGAAGAATCAATTTTCAGAAATTGAATATAGTATCTCTATTCTTAGATGTTAATTCAAGACCGAAAGACATCATTTTAAGATTTGGTATTTGCTATTGAATAAAAGGCGCAGGCAAGAGACGCCAATTTCGCCAGTCTTGGTCCGGAAAGTTTATGATTCCAATAAATACATGTCATCCAAATTACGAAAAAGTACGATCAGTAATAAGAGATGAAGTGAGAAAGCAGTTTTCAAATATCCAAATTTTGATTAGAGAAGTAGTGTCAGTATGGCAGAGTGGTCAGAGCAGTTCCCCAGAGGAATCAGTGTAGTTTTGGAGTTGTTAAGTTAGTCCGAAAGTGCGGATAAACAAGCCAAAGCCCAAAATACCAAAATATGTGCCATTCTTATATGAATGAGGTCGAGTGCATGATCTGCTTAAATATCTATATAATAAAAGGAGATGTCTGTCTGCCTGTGTGTGTGTGTGTGTCTGTCTTATACAATATGCGTCGCAGAGCTACGAAATTTAGCAATCGGAGACCAGGGGGGGGGGGGGGGGAGGTGACACGTGAAAACCGATTTTTAAAATTTGAATTTTTTCTTTGTTATTTAATGTTTTATGCGATTTCGACCGTTTTTTCCATTTCCCCCCTTTTTTTCTCCACCATCCAGACGTCGTAGAAAAAAACAAATCACACGACCGAAAAGAGCAGACAATTGTGAGTAAAAATATATCAATTTCAAATCTCAGGGACAAATTCTAATATTTTTTAAAGATTTTAAAACAAAAGTCACTTTCGGCTTGAAAAAACGAACTTTCGTTGCTAAATCCTCGCATCGAAAAAATACCGACAATTTAGACTAATAATTTACATTTTTAGAGAGCACAAACATCAAGCATTCTTATAAGCCCAATCTGGTCAAGAAATATGAAATGTAGCTGCAGGATCCCGATTTTAAGAATTTACGAATTTCAATTTCTTGCAAAACCTTTAAATAATTTTTTCTCGCACATACCCGCTCAGACGCACTGAACGGTTCAAGAATTTTGATTTGCGTAGACGCACGGTGTTGCCATAGAAACGGTTTCTGGCCTAGCAAATGTTTGGTGGTATATTTGAGGATATTCGCATGGGGCTAATGTCATCAGTGATTGCTTTTTATACGGTTTTTGGCTTGGGGACAATTAAAAACCGAATAAGTGTTTGCTTTTTGTAAGGTTTTTGGTCTTGGGACAATTTAAAACCGAATTAGTGTTTGCTTTTTATAAGGTTTTTGGCTCATTATGCTGGATTGGATTGTGGCGATGTATTGTTTACATCGGGTGGTGGTTGGGACCTCAATGAAAAAAATTTAACACTGAAGAAATAAAAAAATAAATAAAAAGAAAGTTATGGAGATTGTTGCGATGCCTTAAAATTTCATTATTAGTTTTAATGTCATTAAACTAAACCAAAATTTGTTAACTCCACGGGGTTGACGGCGCGGTAGCCCAGTGGTTTGCGCCCGGGAATTGCACTCCGTAGTCCCGGGTTCGATTCCCGCCACTGCCAAAACTGCCGCCGTGTTCGCGCGGAGCACGATCACGTTAAACATGTGGGTCCGTAAGTCCTTCCGAGAGGTTGGTGGTAGGGAAAGGAGGGCACGGTCCCTGTGGATGCCTCCTACTGGGTTTCGGTCTAAATTGGGTGGCACTTCCTGGCCGTCCAAATAGTTACCTTACCAACAACTCCACGGGGTTATGGTGCCATCGAGTTTGCCACGGTCAGAATTTTCAAGGGTAGCGAACAGGCTGGTCGCCGAAGGCGGATAGTAATTTAAATATAATACGGTCTCACACGGTAGCCTCTCTTCTCAGAATACTTAGGTTTTGAATAGTTTTATAAGCTGTTATGTAAGTTGATTACTGCTCATAATTTGTGTTGTTAATAAATGTTAATTTTAATGTTAATAAATTTAATTTTATTTGTAGACATGGTAAGTGGGCTCGTACTTGGAAAAATTGGTTGTTTCATGAGGCACAATAACTAACCATTTATTTGAGAATCTTGGCATGTGTTTAGCAATTGTACTTTAATTAAAATAACTCTTTAAATTTCAGTCACCACAGTTAATTTGTCGAACGTAATTTTAACCTATATAACAACTTGCTGAGATTCTTTACTTTTATTTACCCAAATCTTTCATATCCAGTTCAGAAGAAGCCCACTCTCATTGTTGGCCAGATTCCCTTAATGGAGGACTTTTAAGATTTGACAGGAAGAGAAAGGTGGAGAGCAATGGTTTGCAATGAATCGGGAAGTGTCTGGTTAGTTTGGCATATCAAGCCAAAGGCCGAGGAATTGGCCACATTGTGATGTGGGGATTATAGAAAATGTTAATTGTCGTATAGCAAGTAATTGCATCAGTTAGTTTCATGTTCGACTGAGATTCAGTAATATAAAAATAATTATGCTTGGGATGTTGAAATGTTACGATGAACCTGTAGATAGCTTATGTTCAATTGGCATGTTTCGAGTACGGATAGGATGGACAGCGATGTAAATATATTTAGATTTTGCATATTGTGAATGTATCTGTGTTTTGGTTTTCCAGCACAGTGCTGTGAATAAAACATTTTAATATTTTAATTGTCGTAACGATTTCGTGGAAATTGAAGTATGTTTCATTGATATGCTTTAAGTTATTCAGCACTTAACAACGGCCCTCGAACAGGTCATAACTTTTACAAACTTTAAAAATCAATTTCCTCTGTTAAAAGAGTTTGTGCTTTAAAATGCGTGGTTTCATGATCCAAAAGCAATGATTTATCAAAATTTTAATATCTTGATTTTTTATATAAAAATATGTTTTCTCGCAGAATAATTATTAAAGTTTTAAATGAAAAATTGTATGAAATTCTGCAGTTAGTTTTTGGAATATTAGAAACTGAGTGTGACTGTTATTTAATTTCAAGTTTTCTGTAACCTTATTGTTATTTCGTTCATTAACGATTCAACTTCCCGGGACGGGGAGTAATGTACGGTACGTTGATAGGACAATCTATATAAATAAAATTGAAAATATGTCTGTCAGTCAGTCTGTCTGTCTGTCTGTTTGTCCCATCATCACGGGAGAACGGCTGAACCGAATTTGATGAAATTTTGTGAGTAGCCTAGAAATAGTCCCACTTAAAATTTAGTCTGTGTTTTGAGTTTCTACGAGCAGTGGTTCTCGAGATATAAGTAAAAACCGAAATATTCGTTTGTCTCATGATCACGAAAAAACGGCTAAACCGAATTTAATGAAATTTTGTGGATAGTCTTGAAATAGTTCCCCATAAATTTAGTCCAAATTTCGAGTTTCTAAGACCAGGGGTTGTCGAGATATTAATGAAAAACGGAACTTTTTCTTAGGAGATCTACTCTCCAACTCCATGGTTTATCCAAACGGAAAGGATGAAAATCGTTTGTTTTAAACGCCAAAATGAAATAAAACTTTATTTCCGAGTTTGGTGCAGGATTTTTGCATTAATTAGTCACTCTCGGAAAACACGAATTGTTTAAAACATGAATTTAAATGGAAAAATCTACCTCTTTTAGAAGCTTTTTGTCAACGATGAAAAGTATAAAGAAATCAAAATGGCTATTTCGGATTTTATGGGGAAGATTCTATCTTATATCATGTTGCTCGGCAACGGAATGAAATTAAATGTGTTGTTAATATTTATTATTATTTTTTCTATTTGAATAATAAAGAAATGGATGTAAAAATATATTTTAGCAAACAAGTTTCAAGCTCATATATTGTGTTTAGCTAATAAACTCATATATTGTGTTTACCCAATAAATTCATTTAGCCGATTGTTGAAACAGAAAAAGAGTAGAACGGGTGTATCTTATACAATGTTAGTGTTTTCATTTAGTATATACAAACGGGATCAGGATATTTTATTCCTCAGATCTACAAATTCAGAACTACGAATTTGGCGGAATATCGCTAACTTGATAACTTTTCTTAAACTTTACCAAATTAGCGGAAATGTCTCCAAATTGATAAAAATGACGCAAATCAATTAAATTAAATTTGTGTTTTTAGAATAGAGTACTGAAATGATGTTTCGGTAGCATTTGTGCGTCAATCCATCCATCCTACTTAATAACACATTTAACGAATTTTTTAATATCACCAAATTGATAAAAATATTTGTAAATTCATAAAAATATCATGGAATTGATAAAATTGCGCTAAATAAATGAAATTAATTGTGTTTTGTTAGGGTATAGTATTGTAATGCTGTTTCGTCAATTTGTCGCAAAATGGGATCAGTTTTACAGTGTAAAATCAGTTTTACAGTCCCACTTGGCGATAAATTTGGCGATTTTTTAAGTTATCGCTAAATTGACGAAAATGTCGCCAAACCTTCCATGGAAATAGCATTATTCAGACGATATGATTTCCATCAATTTATTTGAAGCAAATGATATCATGTCGCTTAGCAACGGATCCAATGTGTTAGGTGCCATACGATTTTTATTAAATCTTTTCCGATTTGAATAATGAAGATATGTATATAAAATAAATTTCATTGACATTGCATTTTTCACTGGATAATATCAATTACGGTCTTCAGGTTTAAACATTATTATCATTGATATTTTTGGGGACTGTTGATTCAGGGATTATTGATATGTTCAAGTTATTATGCTATTGTTTATTTATGACGAAAATTGTTGAAACTCATATATAGTACGTTGTACGAGTAATCTTCTACAAATGCATTTATATCTTCTAATTTACGAGAATATAAGTAGTACAGGTATATTGGTATATATTTTGATATATATTGGCATATATTGGAATCAATTACGACCTTCTGGTATAAAGATTACGGGGATTATTAGTATTTTCAATTTATTACGTCATCTATTTTATTTGGGCAAAAAATTTGTGGACTCATATTGTAATACGGGTAATCTTCTATTAACACACTGGTATATTTTCTAATTTGCGACAATATAAGTAGTACGGGGTTGCATATATTGATTCAATTCCTTTTTTTGTAAATTTGCTTACAGAAGGGGCCAGGATGCTTTATTCTTCAGATCTGCCCGTAAAGATACTTTTGCATAGTGAGAACAAATATTCTTAAACTTGTCTTTATGAGCAATAAATTTAATATTTTAACAGAATTTGCACATCATTGCGAATTATAAGTTTCTTTATATTATATACACCGTACGAAGAACGGGTATGCTGCTAGTATTAAATATGTTGGACTGGGAGTGTTTTTAGTCAACAGCCCCTATAGGAGAGGTTTGCTCATGATTTGGGGCAATCACGGAGGGTAGACCTACTTTATGGCCACCATGATAAGAATATGATAAGAAGGCCACAAAATGTGATACGAAGGATTTTTTTAGATAAGAGCAATATGTGTAAACTGTTAAACATTTTGTAATTATCACAAATGGTAATAAAAAATAAATAAAATCGAATACAAAAAATCAAGGATAGAAATATTTTCATTTATGCACATTCATAAACAATACTAAGTCAAGAACTACAATAAATAGGAAAATCTGTGGGCAGCACATGACTTTCATTTATATGATACAATGAATTTACTCCTTTTACAGTAAAAAAATAATGTATGAGATCCGCGCTACATTGTTTTTGATGTTGAATTGAACATTTGGCGTTTTTCCGGTTGACATCTTCTAAAACTATGTCAAAGTATCCAATTAAATTATATTTTGCTCAACTCTAAATAAACAATTATCAATATTGATACCATCCCCAATAAGCGATATAGTCCATATAATAAAATATTTTAATAATTAATTCACCAATTAGGCGTCAGTTTCATTAATTTAGCATCATTTTTGCAATTTCGACGCTAACTTGGCGATATTTCGTCAATCTGTGTTGAAATATCTCTAAGTTAGCGGTACTTCGCTAGATTATTTTACAAGTTGCGCAAATACATCAGCAAGTGTTATAGACAAATAAAGAGAAGAGCATTTTTTGTATACTAGAATGTATGCCTGTCATTTTTATAATTTTGACGACACTTTTGTAACATTGACAGCATTGAAAAATGTTGCCAAGTTGGCGACGTCCAGCTAAATTTCTCGCCAAGCGTTATGGGCAGACGGATGGAGAATGGGTTATTCTTATATTCTATTCATATGTTTTTTCCAAGATATTGAACTTTCAGTTTCATCAGTTTGGCTAATTTTTATCAATTGAGTGACATTTTCGCCAATTTTACATCATTTAAAAGTCACCCAGTTAGAGGTATTCTGACAAATTCATCACCAAAACTTTACCAAACGTTACAGACGGAAGAATAGTTTATTCTTATAGTAGATGTTTGTATTATTTCCAAGATATTGAATTTTCGTCAATTAGTGGTCATCTCCATTGATTTTGCGTCATTTTCTCAATTTGGAGACCTTTTCGTTAATTAGGCAAAGTTGAAAAAAGTCACAGTAGTTGGCAACATTCCACCAAATTCGTCGCCATAATTTCGCCAAGTGTTATGGACAGAGAAATATGTTATTCTTATAGCAAATAAATTACTATTTTCGTTCAAATACAAAAGTATTACCCAAAGTATTTTACCTCATGAATGGAACGAGATAGATTCACCAGAATAATGTCACTAAATTTATTGCATGATATTACATATGAAAAATGAACATATTTCACAATAGTTAATATTTTTTTTATTTTATGTGATTTTTTAATAAATTTATTTTTAAAATGTGCAATATCTCGGGAACAGTTCATGCTAGCGTTTTATAATAAAAAATTACATTAGAAATGACTATTTGCGTAACTTTACGAAAGGTTTTTATTTTTTGAAGATTTTTTCAAAACTTCACTTGAAAAGTTAGAGGAGTTCTGAACATTCGATTGCGTTTAAAAACAATAGGCTTCCAGTATTCTCAGATTGTAATTTCTGTACCAAATGTCGTTCGAATCGTTACATTCATTCGTGAGATATCGTCTCCACAGATCCACTGGCACACACACATACAGACATCATCTCAAAAACGTTTGATTTTTGTTCAGAGATACTTGAAACGTGCTCTCCCGTCGAAAGCTCGAAATCGAATTTTCGACTCCGTCACAATAATTTCCTTATACATTATTCTATGTATATAAGGAAAGTAACAAGATGCTTTAAAAGTTAATCTTTCTGTAATTTTTTATAAGAATAACTTATTTAATGACTGCAAATTTTTTGTTTTAAGATGAAAATTTTGTTGTTAATCAGCAAAGTTATTAAACAACTGGTTTAATAAAATTATAGATTTCTAGGACAATGTTTAGTACTGCAACTGTTTGCAATATATTTTTACTATAAGGTATAAATCAAAACTGAGAATTTCTACGTAAACAATAATTCACTTTTATCTACTTATAATTTCATATTTAATTCTACAATGTTTTAAATAATGATCCTTTTTTAAAAACATACAGCAGTATTTTATAAATTCATAAGCTTATAACCTTTGTTTTAATTTCGTAAGTTTTGGCATGTTTTTTTTTTCCCTAATGTATTTGGAATATTGTTTTGAATGGAAATTAATTAGATTAGGGAAATATAAAAATACTAGCCGAATACCCGTTGAAAATCAACGGTCTCGCAATTAGCAACCCCTGAATACTGTAAATTTTTGAATAATTAGAGTTTCACATTTATTCGGCAAATCGAATATTTTAGTGTGCAGAACCCCCTAAAAGAAGAAAATAATGGATAATTTAAATTGCGCATTATAAAATTGCAGTACTTCAATTTCAAACTATCTACCAGTACACCAAATAAAAGTCTCTATTTCATCCCTTAGCATACTACATTATCATCTCCCCTTTCGAACGTTTTTCTGTGAAGCACACCCATAAATAAACATTTTTTAAAAACTCTGTTCGTCTTGGGTTTTCTATCAGATGATTGGCCCATTCACCAAATATCAAGCCTCTATCCCATTTAAAATGAAGCGTGTCCCATTTATTCCGAAAATCGTACATATTGGTGTGCGGTACCCCTAAATAGCAAATGTTGGAAATCTGAAATGTCACACTTCTCCCTTTCAAATTATCTACCTGTACACTAAATTTGAAGTCTCCATCCTATCGTGAAGCCTGTTTTTCTATCACTTCATCTTTCGAGCGTTTTTCTCTGTTGCACCTCCTGAAATGATCATTTCTGAAAAAACGTAATAAACTTAGGTTCTTTTATCAAATGATTAGCACATATACTAAATTTCAAGCATCTATCACATTGTAAAGAAGGCGTGTTTCATTTGTTCGTCAAATCGAACATTTTAGTTAGCGGCACCTCCTACAATAGCAAACGTTGGAAACTGAAATTGCACACTTTCTTCCTTTCCAACTTTTTACCCGTACACCAAATTTGAAGTCTCTAACTCATCGCGAAGCATGCTTTCTCTATCATTTCATCTTTCGAATGTGTTTCTGTGGAGTACCCACCCCCCTTTAATATGCATTTTGGAAAAACTCCATTTTTCTTGGGTTGTCTATCAAATGATTCCTCCATATACCAAATATAAAGCCTCTATCACGTTCTAACAGGGGTGTTTCTTCTTCATTCCAAAAATCGAACATTTTTGTGCACGACATCCCTAAAGTAGAAAATATTGGAAAACTGAAATTGTATACTTCCTTCCTTCCAAAATATCTATCCGTACAACAAATTTCAAATCTCTATCTCATCCCAAAACATTTTTTTTATCAATTCACCTTTCGAACGTTTTTCTCTGGAGCACTCCCTTAAACGAACGTTTTTGAAAAACTGTATTCGTCTTGGGTGTTTTCATCAAATGATTAGTCCATATACCTAATTTCAAGCCTCTGTCAAATTTTAAAGGAGCCGTTTCTCATTTATTCGATAAATCGAACATTTTGGTGTGCGACACCGCCTTCAGTAGAAAATATTGGAAATCTGAAATTGCACCCTTTCTTCCTTCGGGCGATTCACGCATACACCACATTTGAAGTCTCTATCTTATGGCAAAGTATGTTTTCCTATCAGTTCACTTTTCGAACGTTTTAGTGTGGAGCACCCCCTCTAGAGAACGTTTTCGAAAAATTCGATTTTTCCAGGGGGTTTTATCGAACGATCGAGCCGTGTACCCAATTGCAAGTCTCTATCTATTCCGGAAGTGCCTAAAAAAGCGTGACAAACAGACGGACAGACAGACGGACACTTGGCAATTATTGTATATAGATAGATACATGATAAACATTAGAAAATTTCAAATGCATAAAACTTATTCATTTGAAATATAAAACATAGTACCGTGGATCTTATACATTATTTTTGTATTGTAAAAGGGGTAAATTCACTGCATTATATAAGGAAAGTCATGTGCTGCCCACATATCAGATTTTAAAATATAATTTATTGAATCTAATAAGAATTCAGTAGCTTTTCCTCCAGCGCAACCCCTAAAGGAAAAATACTCGTGGCAGTGTAAAGATAGGTAAATTTATGATAGATATACTTTGAAGAAGTTTAGACAATATTCAGGATTGGAAAGTTTTAAGTAAATGACTGCCTATTTAAATAGATTTGATTATATTTTTCCTATAGATGTACTCAGTCTTAATTTCAATTTTTGCATATTCCGTATCGATTGGAAAGTACCCAAAAACGAATAGGATGCGATGTACATGCATTTTTACTAGAAATGATAATTTTGAGATTTTTAGTTGCATATATAGTAATATTCAAGTATGTCGTAGAAATATTCTATTTTCGTAGTTACATATAACATATCTATTGAAATCGAAACAAAGAAATAATGTTACACATAAACCTCATTAATGATTGTGGGGTTACTAGGTGAAAGTTCAAAATTTCTATTTAATGCCAAGTCACAGTAACAATAAGTTTATTTTCGTTTATAATATTACTACATTTATACTTTGTACTGGAAGAGAATAATAAATGAACCATTCCACAAATGGTGCTTTATGAAATGCTTTGTTAAAGTGGCTCGTATTAAGTTATGTTTATAACATTAATTCCTTTTATAACAAAATTTTATAAAATCTTTACCACTGTAAACCATAGACATAATATGAAAATTTTATATAAACATTGTGGAACTCATACAATTATGTTTTCATTTGCGATTGCTTTATATACATACTATGAAAGATGCTTATATATATTTTTTCGAATCAAGGCAAAACTGTTTGCCATCAATCATTGTTTATTTATAAGTAAGACAGGATTGAGTTGCTCAAATGAGCTAGGCTCTTGGCAAATTTCCATCTCATGAGATCCTTATGAGAACATTTGACCGCTTAAAGACAGTTTTCTTCTTCTGAAAGAAAACGTCTTCTATTTACTCAAAGCAGAATGATGTCTTGTTTATTTTTATAGCATAATCTCCGAGTCTCTCTCTTTTCGATATAATAGTTTTATTATGAGGATAAATGTTTCGATACCAGTGATTCAAAATAGATGTACAGGTGATTATTTATTAAATCGTTGGTCATAGAAAAATACTTCTGATTACATAAAATGTCCCAATCGTATATAGATGTTGGATATGTTATAAATTTTACAAGGGTTCGTATATTTATTTAATTACAAAATTTTTTATACGGCTCCTCTACGCAGAACTTCCAATTTAAAAAATGATTCTCTATGTCTATGCAATCAAATAAAAATAAAACTTCACGCTTCTAAGTTAAATATTCACGGAATTATTAAAACATAAAGTATACCAGATATTCCAGTTTATCTGTCCTTTTGACGGCACTTCTTCGGGAAAATAAATTCAAATTTTGTGGACCATATATGAAACAAAAATGATATTCGATGATATCTTTTGTTAGAGAACTACAAAAGCTTTTTAGAGTACACCGAATTCCCGTTTTAGTCATGATTTAAAATTTAACATTGACTATATGATTTGTTTTCTGGAATCGAAATTTCCCACTAAAGATATTTTGTTACATCGATACATTTCTTACAATCGTTCCTATTTTCAAAAATTTAAAACTTAGATATTTCGGATTCTATCACTCTGCTTGTTCTCAAACATTATTTGTAGGTAAATAAAAAGTCAAACAATGTAAAATTAGAAGTTTCACTCCTCCCCAAAACGAGCATTCTATAATGCGTGCTCCATGAATCCCAGGGGTACTAAATTTGGAGCACAAACTCAAATGTACATTAGCTATCGTTGTACATAAAAGTCCAAACCCGCTTTAAAGGACATTCTGAAAAACGTATATCACCTTTTTATTATTTTCTCCATCAGATAACTTTTTAGATACTATTATTGGTTTTAAACTAAGTTACTAATCCTAAGAGAATCCGTAGTCACCCCCCCCTCTAACAGGCCCTCTAACAGTGTCTCGCCACTGAGACAACTTTTGGCTATCCCCAGGCCATTACTTCTAAGAAGATAAACCAAAAATCCCGTCTCAACTGCTACTGGTACCTTATATAACAAAGTCGATCATTACTGATTTATTTAAGTAATTACACTAGAACGAGATTGAACTACATTTGTTCGATTTTGGAGAGTTGAAAATTTGCGTATTTAAAAGCAAATGTTGCACGCATGAACTTGTTTCGAACGTCCACAATTTAATCGCATTATCTCATTTTCAAGACGGTTTTTTTCATTTTTCATTTTCTCACTTTCGAGATCGGTGGTTTGAATCTCTGTTCAGACACTTACAAGTTTAAACATGCTATACTTATAATGATTGTGAACTTTACCGTAGTTATATAATTTTTACTATTTTATTAAATTAACCGAAAATTACACTGAAATTTATATTAGGCTATGATTTCCAATATTTGCGCGATATATCATAATCTAAAATTCTGTGGAGATACGTGTATTTCATGTAGTATTATCAAGATGTCATCTTGATATGCATGTAACTGTTAAAGTATGAAATCCGTCATTGCAGAGAATAACTGCATTTTTGATATAATAACTGAAAAGCATCAGTTAAAGCATCAAATAAAGTTGGTTCCATGCTGTAAATTTTAAATACAAACATGAAACGCAGAATATGTATAGAATGTTAATTTATATTTTTTAAATACTTTTATTTATCTGGAACAAAATATTTCTTAATACATCATATAACCTTAATTTGTTGCTAGATTTCGAAGACAACATCATTTCTAACGTGAGCGATACGCCCTTACTGAAAACCATCTAATTTATCTAGTTATTTGAAACCTTGTTTGCTTATTTCGAATTTATACACGGAATGAATAAAAAGTAAATTAACTAATCTTAAGCAATTTCACGGTAGCTGTAATTCAAATTTGATGCAAAACATCTGATGTCAGCAGCACATGACTTTCACTATATAAAGCAATTAATTAACTTCTTTCACAGTGAAAAAATTACGTATAATATATGCACAATGCTTTTAACATTGAATTGTGCATTTGGAGCTTTTCCGGATAATAACATGCAAAATTATTTCCAAGTACCCAATTTACTTATATTTCGCGCAACACTAAATTGACAGTTACCGATATTGGTAGCATCTGAAATGAGCAATATGATCCGTAAATTAAATTTTTTTAATAATTGATTCATCAATTTGGCTTTCTTTCCGTAAATTTAGCGCCATTTTTGTAAATTCGATTATATTTTTATTATGTTGGCGATATTTCACCAAATGAGGCACTTAGTTTTCCAAATTGATCACCAAGCTTTACATACAGACGAAGAGAAGAGCTTTTCTTATATATAAATGACTATTGAAGAATTATTGGTCGTAAAAATCGTAAAAATACTTGTGATGTGGGAAGCACAAGACATTCCATATATAATGCAATGAATGTACTATTTTTACAGTCATGAATAAGATTCATGGCACTGCGTTTTTATCTTTGAATTGTACATTCGGCGATTTTCCGGATGACAACTCGTAAAATTATTTCAAAATGCTCAATTAACTTATATTTCGAGCAACTCTAAATAAACAATTATCAATATTGATAGCATTCTCAATAAGCGATATAGTCCGTATATTATATTATTTTAATAATTAATTCATCGATTAGGCGTCATTTTCATTAATTAGGCGTCATTTTTGCAATTTTGATGATATTTTTGTCAATCTAGCGCGAAATATTGCCAAGTTGACGATACTTTCCCAAATTATTCGTTAAGTTTGCCAAATGCATCATCAAGTGCTAGAGGCAAACGGAGAGAAGCGTCTTTCTTATATATTAGAATGTATGCATTTAAAATAGGTATACATTCAAAATAATCTCCAAGTTGGCGACATCCCACAAAATTTCTCGCCAAGCGTTATGGACGGACTGAGGAAAGGGTTATTCTTATAGTCTACTCTTATATTCCTTCCATGATATTGAAATATCAATTAGTCGCCATTTTCATTGAATTAGCTTCATTTTTATAAATTTCGCGACATTTTCGTTACTTTGGCAACATTTAAATAGTCGCCCAGTTTGCGACATACCTCCAAAATCTCACTAATTGTTGTGGACGGAGAAATAGGTTATTTTTATACCAGATAAATGACTATTGACGTCCGAAAAATACAAAAGTATCACCCAAAATATATTTTCTCATGATTGGAACGAGCTTGATCAACGAGAATGATGTCGTCAAATCCATCGCATGATATTACTTATGAAAAGTGAACATATATCACAACAGTTAATATTTTTTTATTTTATATGATTTTTTGATAATTTTTTTTAAATGTACAATATCTCGAGATCTGTTTATGATAGCGTTCTAAAATTTATGTCAATCGTATTATAATGAAAAATTACATAAGAAATGACTATGTACTCAATTTTGATTAAGGTTTTGACTTTTTGATTATGTTTTCATAATTTCACTCGAAAATTTAGGGGGTTCTCATCATTAGATAGCGTATAAAAACAATGCGCTTCCAGTACTCACGGATTGCATTTTTTGTACCAAATTTCATTCGAATTGCTCCATTCGTTTATGAGATATCGTTTCCACAGACTCACTGACACACACACACACAGACATTCCCTCAAAAACGTTTGATTTGTGTGCAGGGATGCGGGAAACCTGCTCTCCCGTCAAAAACTCGAATTCGAATTTTCGACCTAGTCACAATACATTACTTATACATTACTAGGAGGTATGCCCGTCATATGACGGAATTCAAAATTTGCAAATTATGATCTCCCATTTGGAGTCATTTTTATCAATTTAGCGACATAACTCCAAATTCTTTGCAAATTCTTGCTAAACGTCACGGACGGACTAGTAGAGAAATGGCTTTTTCTTATAGTAGATAGTAGTGTCTATACACCCTTATGAACGCACAAACTCTTTTTACACTAAAAAACATGATTTTATAGCTTATTTTATTTTTTTTTATGAAAAAAAAGGTCTCAATCCATTTTAATATTAAAAACATGATTTTTATAGCTAAAAAGGTGTATATATACCTTTTTTACATTAAGACCAAATTTTAACAGTAAATTACTGAACTTTTTTAGTTAAAAAGCTAGACATATAAAATAAATGCATGAAAAAAGAGGACCTGAATGGAAGTCCTCTAATATATTAAAAATGTGTACCTTTAAACAGTGAACTTTTTTTAGTTAAAAAGCTAGACATATTAAAAGTATGCAGTGAATTATTTAAAATAAATGCATGAAAAAAGAGGACCTGAATGGAAGTCCTCTAATATATTAAAAATGTGTACCTTTAAACAGTTTTAGTTAAAAAGCTAGACATATTAAAAGTATGCAGTAAATTATTAAAAATAAATGCGTGACCAAATGAATGGAAGTCCTCTGTTTTTAAAGGGTGGGGTTGAGACCCCGCATATATTTAATAGAAAATGTTTAACTAAATCTAAACTTTTTTTATAAAATTAAAAAAGAATTATAAAAATATGATCATTATGAATTACAAAACATATGTTTAATAAAAAAGAGATGTATATTTTATAGTGAGGTGTGACGCACCCCCACTGAATTATAGACATTTTAATTAAAAATGCATGAAAAAAGAGGACCTGAATGGAAGTCCTCTAATATATTAAAAATGTGTACCTAGTTAAAAAGCTAGACTATTAAAAGTATGCAGTGATAAAATAAATGCGTGACCAAATGAATGGAAGTCCTCTGTTTTTAAAGGCCCTCTCATATATTTAATAGAAAATGTTTAACTAAATCTAAACATTTTTTATAAAATTAAAAAGAATTATAAAAATATGAATGAAATCATTATCAAAACATATGTTAGAGATGATAATTATAGTGGGGGGCCCCCACTGAAAAATGATTAAGCTTTCTCTAATTCATATTCGTTCAGAACTCTACCATTTAAGAAGCGACCTTGATTACCGACCGAAAATAAAGCTTTATCTAATTTATATTCGTTCAGAACTCTTCCATTTAAGAAGGCGGAAATAAAGCGACCTTGATTTGTTTATCAGCTACACTGCGAGAGGAAGTGTCTTTACTTTGAGTAGAAGTAGCGATGACGTAGCGTGAAGAGAAAACGTAGTACGTAGCGTGAAGAGAAAATAATATTTATTTAACTTGTTGCAGATTTCTTTTCCTAGATGGCTGCATCAAACAGTATAAAACAGTTAAAAAAGAAACTGCCTACTCATGATGAATACTTTATAAATGAAGTAGTTTACAACGTTTTATAAACATTATTTTCGCTATTTTTCGATCAGATAAATTAAAACTATTGATCTTTTAAAATATTCTGCTTGAAAAATGACTTGTTTAAAGTTGTTTTTTCAAATGTAAAGGTTATATTAATGAATTGTTCAACATATTTTGTGAACCCATGGCCTAATGGTAGAGAACTGGGCTATAAACAACCAGGCCCCCGGTTCGAATCCCGACCTCTCCCAGGTTGTTAATCAATACGGGGTTGATGGCAATTCGGAGCCATAAAATGACGTCAGCTGCTCTTGTCGTTGATCCAAAAGAGTGGCAAACATCGAAAAATAATAAGTGGTGGGTTGAATCTTGTGGATTCTATGTCCTGAATGTTTATATGTTTGTATTGCCCATTTCCTTGGCCAGTGGGCCTGGTCCAAGGGGTGATCTGGAACTCTGGTTCTAGAATTCTAAAACAGTTGTGGAACCAGACTTCCAGATCACCCCTAGGGCCAGGTGGGCCATTTTATTGCTATTTTTTTTAAATAAATAGATGTTTATAAATATACCCTGCTAATCATAATAGAATAAGTTCTTTGAAATAACATATAAAACTCCTAATCCATTCAATTTAATATCTTTATTTTCTTCCTTTTCAATTAATACAGTCAACCTTTGAAAACTTTCTGATAATAGTTTTTTATTATGATCATCATACAATTCTTTACAAAGATAAGTCAAATAGTATATTTCTTCAGAATTTGTAAAATTTAAAGCTCGAATATCACTTAAGCACTCATCCATTTATATAGAATCATTTTTAGAAACATTTTTATAATGTCCTAAAGCTCTAGTATTCATACCATCTTCTAATATAAATCTTTTATCATCTTTTGCTGATACAGCTATCTTGTTCACTTGAATTGAATACAATTCATGTTTCCTACTTCTAATTAAATTCTGTGTTCTATATTGATCTTTTTTATTTAATAAACAGTCTTTATAATCTTCAAATGATATTCTGTTTTTAACGGTACTAGTCTTAGTTCCTTTAGACTTCTTAGTCTCAAATTTTTTATGGTTTTCTTTCTTCTTCATTACTATTATATTCTTCAACACTCTGTTTTTCTAATCTTATTGAATACATTTTACTTCTTAAACCTACAAATTCTTCCATAATCACACCGCTATTTTCATCTTTCATTTTACCTAATACTTTTTTATTACATCTAGGCATATTATATATATTATTTACTTGATAATCAGATGTATCGAAATAATCAATCATTGACTTCATATCTACATAAAAGTCATCTGTTTTAATATCATATATAAAACTATCTGTATCCATATATAATAACTTAATATTATCCTTATATCTCGGTTTCATGACATTATAATGAAAATCATACATTAAATGTTTAGATAAATCTAATATACTCATTCTAACATAAATCGGTTTATTAAAAAATAGTTTTGTTTTTTTCATGTCAACAGCTACCAAATTTTCATCAAAAATAGTTCTACATTTGAAATTAGGTTTAGAAATTAATTTTTCAACTTCATCATAATTACAACATAATCTTACATCGATTCGCTTTCTTATATTTTCCATAGTTTTTCCAAATACTGAATTATTCATCAATTTATAAAAATCTTTCTCAAAATCATTAGCAGCTTTCTTTCTCATTTCAGTGTTTAAATCTATATATTTTTTCAACCAATTCGATTGTTTAAATTGTAATACTCTACGTACTCTTACAGCCTTTAAACCCATTTTCAAATATTGTTTTAAACTTCTATAATGAACTACATATTTCTCTTTATCGTATAAAGTTGTTAATAACTTACCTTGTTTCGAATTTTCAGGAATTCTATTTTCAGGACATAATGGTAAATCTGAATGATAATCATGTAACACTTTTGGATATCTTAAACTAATTTCAAATATATATCCATTCTCTGAATCATCTTTTATTTTATGGTTATATACTTCACGTTTAACATAATTTATTTCATCACGATTACACCATTTAAATTCTCCATATGGTAAATATTGACTCATAGCCCATCCATATAAATTATTAGCATCTAAATACATTAAATAATTGGATTCTTTACTATTATCATAATTTTTCATATATTTATTATTTGCTTTTCCATATCTATTACAACATTGTGAAACACCTCCTCTTAAACCCTTTTCTATCATGAGAATCATATCATAATTATTTAATAAATATAATTTAACATTTGTTATTTTTAACATTGCATCCCAAGATAAACCAGGAGCAGTAAAACACCAATCTGGATCTAATTTATAAGTTTTTAAACAAACATCTCTAAAATTTTCAAATACATCTGTTAAAATTATAACATCTGTTTTGACATATAAATCTGTATATTCACCTAAATTTTTTATATTAAATTCTTTCCAAACACGTTGAGCATGTTTATATTCTTCATCAGTTATATTACATTCATTCAATTTATTATAAAATTTATCTTTTGAAGGTAATTCTGTTTCTTTGTATTTATCTCTAGAATCCATATAATCATAGGGATATACACCTTTTCTTGTAATGAGATCTAATTTATAAGCAGGAAAATGTAATGATGTCTCTCTAAATTTTGATTTTAAGTATTTAATATATTTCATTTTCCGTATTTTTGGAGGATATCTATTTATTTCATTCTCTGGTCTCAAGTTTTTTGATAAATTATCGAAACTGCAAGACATAAATTTAAATGAATCAATAAATCTCAATTTCATACCTCCTATTTTTTTGCTGAAAGATATATATTTTTCTTCAGTATTAGGTATAGCATCTATTTTTGATTTATCAAATCCAAGTTCTTTTATAAACAAATGAGAATCATAACCTGTTAAATTATGGATTTTTACTGGAAAAAATTTTGGAATTTGAGAATTTAAATTACAAACATTATGAGCAGGACCCCTATATTTTCCAGTTATATGACAATGATCAATTACTTTTTCATCCTTTAAGATTTGTTTTTCACATATATGACAAATATTAGTTCTTTTATAATGATTTTCATCGAACTCTATCATTGATTTCATACTTTCATATTTTTTAGTTTTTTCTTTTATAAATTTTTCAGTTTTAAGAGTATCCTCTTTTAACATAGATACAAACTTTTTGATTGTATCAGGTCCTCCATGAACAACAGGAGGTTTAAAGTATTCATTTTCATATTTGATATAATAACAAAATGCACCTGCTACATGTTTTTGATATTTCACAGTATATGATTTAGTTTGATCTTGCTCATGTGTATCAATTTTAGGTGAGAGAGATTCTAAATCAGCATATATAGTATATGGTACTCTCATTTTTCTTTCATGATTTTTAAATTGAATAACTTCATCTTTTTTAGGCATATTAATTGTGACAGATTCTTTCTCTTTGCAGTATTCCTCATGTATCTTTAATCTTTCCTCAGAATAAAAATGATTTAAACATCTATCACATAAAAATATTTGATTATTAGTAAGTTGTGATCTGATCAAACTATTCATATTTTTAATCCAACAATAATGATCATTTTTTTCATCTTTCATATAAAACAAGTTTACATGTTTTTCTAATTTATTGTTAGTTATTCTAAGTGGATAAATTGAACCATCATAACTATAAACATTTACAGATATATTATTTAGTTTTTCAAATTTCTTAATATTGTCTAATGAAACAGGAAAATCAATACCTTTAAAATTTAATTCATCTTTATATTGCTCATATTTTGTCACTCTTTGAGGATTTTTTTTTACAGGATGAATTGCTGATAATATAGACCACATAAAACATTTATTATCTTTATTTTTTACATTTATTATAGCTTGTTTAGATTTAATGTTTTCAGGTAAATCAATATAACTTGATCCTCTCAAGGGTTGATACTTATTTATTCTCAATTCCAAAAATTTAATTTCTTCAAGACTCCAACCAGATCCTTTTGATATAAAATCATCAGATTCATTTATTAAGTTGTCAATAACATAATCATAAAAAGTATGTAAATCATTAGATTTTAATATAATTTGATTCTCAGTTTTGAATGTAAATTCTTGAATTTCTTCATTCAATTTATACAAACAAAACAATTTAAAATTTACCTTTATACCATTAAATTCTTCCAAAATTTGCTTCATTTTTTTTATTACAACCTTTCTTTTCTCTTCTAAAAATTCTAGAGGGATTTTAATATTATTACAATTATTAATTATATATGATCTTAATCTAGATATATAAGCAGTTTCATATTCCTTAATTTCTACATTACCTTCATCATTTAATAATGCTTTTTTATGTTTTCGACTTGATATGTGATTTTCTAAATGTTTATAATATATACCGCAAATAATACATTTTCTCTTTTGTTTTGATCTTTTAATCATTAAGTCTTTCTTTATATGTTTTTCATCTTTAATATTTACCGCATATACGACATTTTCTATCTTCTGTAAATAACTTTTCAAGATTTACTTCTAGTGTCTTTTCTTCAGGAAAGAAAATTACAGATTTAAAATCATTACTATTTTTATCAAATCTTAAACTAAAAGAATCAAAAATTTTCTTAATTTTATTACGTTTTTCAGGTTTTTCAATAGATATTTTTTTCTTTTTATCTAAGTATGCTGACAAATCTAGATTTAATAAATCTACTAAAACAGGTTTATATTAACCTGTTTTTCTGATATATTTAATTAATAATATAATTATATCATCCTTCTTACAGCCTTTAGGTTGTTTAATATTCAATTGTTTTACTACATTTCTAAGTTTATTAATAGTCTTTACTCTCAGTAACATGTCCATTTATTAGGAAACATTTTTTTAAATACTTTTCACAACTCGCTTGATATGATAATAACTTCTCAAATGTCTTTGTTTATGAAGATATGTATACTGTTTTCCACATTCATAATTATATTTCGTATAACTAATCATAGATTTACAAATTTTACAAACACTCTCACGATTAAATTTAACATAATTACGATATTTATAGAAATCATCTATTGGTTTTATAATCTTACAGTGTGTGCATTTTCTTGTCACATCCATTTATTAGGAAACATTTTTTTAAAGGCATTCCATATTTTTTCATATTTCTTTTTGACTTTATAACAAAGTCTTTGAACCTTTATATTATTTTCAATATTAAAAATATCACAAATCTTTTTCATAAAATAATAATAATTAACTGATTTCTCATAATACATAAAATCTAAAAATTTTAAAAACATATCCTCAATTTCTTGAGTAATATTATACCTCCTTTTTATTCGATTAAAGTAACTAATTCTACTTTTATATCTTTGTTTTAAACTCTCATAGTCTATAACATAAAAATATTCTTCTTCAGAATCATAGATTAATTTCATCTTTAAATTATGCGCTACTTTATTATCTGAAACTTCATTATCTGAAATATCAATCGATTCAACCATTTCAATACCATCGAAAAAGTTAACATTCATTTATATACAAGTAAGGATAAGAAAAGAACTCTGTTTATCATTATGATAAAGTACACATGAAATACTATTAATCTTTTTTAATAGAATTAAAGAAAATATCGGGGGGTGATACATCACCCCCCGTAAAAATCATCATAATTAAAAAATTTAAACTAATTCAGATGTCCAACTATTAAATTCATCTGGATATCCTAACCATTTTACAAAATATTTATTTCCTTTCTTTTTTATGATTTTTTCAATTTTATATACATCATCTTTTTTATTATATTTTACCATTTCATTTTCATAAAAAGTTCCTTCAATTTCTTTACTGTTTAAAACTTTTAATCGATAAGTAACAGGATCTGTTTTTAATATTTCAGATACTATAAAAATCTCTTCAGTAAATGTAGAATCATCTACTTTCCTGAATGTTTTTTTAATTGTTGATATTCTAACTCTATCCCCTATCTTAAATTTAGGTTTTTTCATGATCTTTTTAGTATATAAATTTCTATAAACTAGAGATTCATTATCGTCTCGACTAGCCACAATGGGTGTCATTTTTATTGATCTATGATATGAAATGTTATAATTAACAAGTAATTTAGGTAGTACATCAATATATCTTTTAGTATTGTTAGCATACATATATTTTATAATTTTTTCTCTTATACTTCTATTAAATCTCTCAGCTATTGCAGATTTTATTTCTTTATTATAAGTCGTAAACCAATGTATATTATTATCTTTGAATAATTTTTGTGTAACTTATTCTGTAAATTCAGTACCTTAATCCGTTAATATAAATTTCGGTATTCATTCTTTAAAAACTTGTTTGAAACCTTGTGCGACTTCTTCAGATGTTTTTCTTTTTATAGGGAAAGCCCAAGCATATTTATTTTAATCATATTTATTAAAAGCATCTATAACTATTAACAAATAATTAGTTCCATCGTTATATTTGATATAATTTTTTATAAATAACAAATCAGCGTCAAATTGATTATTACTGTTTGGAACATAAACTCTCCTTCTTTTAAATTTACGAATGATAGGTTTATATCTAGTATATACATCTTGTTCATGTAAAAATTCTTCAACATTAGGTAATCCTGTTTTTCTTTTCTATTCTTGAATACCACAATAACCTGTTTCTGGATTATAATATGTCTCTTTTAAATTCCGAAAAAAGTATTCGTTTTACTTCCACAAATTGTACAAATACCTTTACCAACTGGTTTATTATTTTTAGAAGTAGTTTCATAATAATTTTTAGTTTCGGTTTTCTTTTTGCACTTGACACAATACATATTAGGAGATATTCCTAACCCAAAAGTTTTTTAGCTTTAATAATAGGTTTAATAATTCCTCTATCTAATCTTTCTCGAAATGTTGGATCTTGTATTGCATTTAAATCAAATATTAATTCTTGATCAGCAACATGTCTCTGTTTTGTATATTTTGGGTTACTATAAGAAATATAATGTTCTATACATGCTTTATCAACTCTATTTATTCCAGGATCACCTCTTTTTAATCTTTTTTCTAATTTTGTATTTGGGCCACAATATTGATATCCTGGTAAATGCATTTCTGGAAGATTTACTTTATCTTGTATCCATCCAACAATATCACCACCTTTCTTTTTTTTACAAACCATTTATTTATTTAGAAATTTATATCCATTCAATTGCATTTGTTTTACGTATTTTTCAACTGGATGAAATTTTAAACTTTTTATGAAATCCTTTTCACGCATATAAATTTCTTCTTCTGTCATATCCTTAGCTTTAAACGAATTAATGAGTTCTTTATAAAAATTATAACAATGTCTATATTCTTCCTTTCTTTCTGCTATTTTCAATGCAAGATCAATAGCTTTTACTATACCAACCGATAAACTCAAAAAAGCAAGCGGTAGAAAGGCAATAGCTGATAAACCCGTTCCACTTCAAATGACCTTACTTACTGATAATGAAATACTTATCTTTTGATATAAATTTCTACTCTTTCTGTAAACATACAATCTTTTTTCTAAATATTCTTCCATTTCATTTATATAGGATCAAATTTTTTTCTGGATTCCTTATTTTAGGATTCACTAAATCTAACATTAAAAAATCGTATTGTTTTTGAACACTTTTATTATATATTTGTTTGAATTCTTCAGTACTTAATTTACCATCTATCTCTCTTATAATCTGTTGAATTTCTTTTGGTTGTAGATTGAAAAATATAAAGTAATTACAGTTCTTTCTTATATTGATAGGTGTTGTATAATATGACTGTGAAAATAAATAATAGATGCGTTTTTCTTTCTACCTCTGATAAATAATTCTTGAATGGTGTTTTGATCTTTCTCAGTCACACAATCATCGAAAATAACTAAATTCTTTAATGAAGGATTTAAATCATCTACAGTAATAAAATCATCTGAAGAAAAGAATACTTCTTTTTTGTATTTATCATATAATTCTAATAATGTTTTCCTATTTTTTTTACATTTCAAAATATCTTCTCTTTCTATATCTTCAAACAATGTATATATTTCTTGTAATTTAGAATATTTAGGTTCGTATAAATCTTTTGCACATATATATAGTGCATCAAAATTTAAAAAATCGTAAATCAAATTTAACAGTAAATTTGTTTTACCTGAACCTGAAGGCCCTGTTATAAGCAATCTAAATGGATGTTTAGGTAACAAAGAATGTTGATTAGGATCAGGTAACTCATTTGGTTCCGTGTAATCTTTAATTTTTATCATTTATATAACAGTAAAAAATAATTTACTGCAGTAAAAAATAAAATTAGCTGCAGTAAAAAATTAACATTATATAAATGAACGAATTAGAAAAAGAACGAAAACAAAAGCTTATAAAGCAAATAAAAGATTCAATTAAATTAGTAAAATTAGAAAAAGAAATAAGAAAGAATAGTGAAGATCAACTAAAAGAAAAATTAGGTGTTCAAAAAACCTTAGAGGAATTTCATAAACCAGTCACTCAAGAAATTGAAAAATATGAAAAATCAAATAAAGAGGTTGTAAAAAGTATTCAAATGTTGTAGAAAATATTTCATTTCCATCTATAGAAGAGCCTATTGAAGCTGTGAAAGAATTAGTATATATTACTTATGATATCGATCAAAATTTAAATTTAAAATATTTAAAAGAGGAAAAATTATACAGACCTTCAGTATTTTTAAACGATCAAGAAAAATTAGAGGAGATGTATGCAAAAGCTAAACATCTAAAAGAAGGTTTATCAAAGAAAAGAGGCAACTTAAAAAGTACAATTTCTAGGGCTAAAAAATTTCAGACGAGGAATTAAATCAGAAAAAGAACGAAATAGAAGAAATTAAAAATAAAGAAAATATGTTGCAAAATTATATGAATAGATTAAATCTGATTCGAAGTAGTAAAGATATAAAGGTTGGTACAGGATTGGATGTATTATCAATGGATGTAGTAAACGAAATAGAAGAAATTAAAAATAAAGAAAATATGTTGCAAAATTATATGAATAGATTAAATCTGATTCGAAGTAGTAAAGATATAAAGGTTGGTACAGGATTGGATGTATTATCAAATTTAACAGAAAAAATATGTAATGGAAGTAAATCAAAGAAATTGTATAATCAAGTAGTTTTATTGTTAGATATGTTATTAAAAATGGTGTATAATGATGTATTATATGACTTATAATGATGTACAACGATATCATAAACAATGTCTCTGTTAATAAATGATAAAAAATAAAGTTTATTTGAGTGAAGGTCAGAAAAATATACTTAAATCAGCTTTTAGAAATGCAGAAGAACTAACATTACAAATAGATAAATCTAAAACTCCTAATCATGAGATGTATTTAACTAAAACTCAAATTAATCATATTAATGATGGAAAAAGAAGTACAATCAGTAAAACTCAATTAGATAAAAATGGAGGATTTTTACCATTTCTAGCAGCACTTATACCCTCTTTAATAACCGCTGCTAAATTTGCAGTTCCAGAATTAGCAACAGGTGCTTTATCTGGATTAGCTTGTTCAGCTGTACAAAAATAGGGATCTGGGATAAAAAAACGTGGAAAGGGAATATATCAACCTTGGGAATTAGTAACAAAATGATTGAAGAAAATATGAAAAATGAAGAAGGATTTAGAGGTGCATTTACCTCTGATTTATTACCTAAAACAATAGGAAAATTTGAAAATGGAATCATTAATTTAGATGTATCAACAGGTCCCGGAACTCATTGGGTTTGTTATTATAATGATCCTAAATATAAATATGTGGAATATTTTGATCTGTTTGGTGAATATAACGATATACCTAAAAATATTAAATCATTTCTTGTTACATCTAATAAAAAACCAAAAATAGGTCAATGATAGTTTTTTACAGAAACCTACATCTGTGAAATGTGGTTTATTTTGTATGAAATATATAAGAGAAAGGAATAAAGTTATATCACCTAAAAATGTTCTCAAATCATTTCCTACACAAAAACCTAGTGACTATAATGAAAATTTTGTTCTGTATAAATGATAATATTAAAATCTGAAGGTCATGAGAAATCAGAGGAATTTACTGTAAATTTTATTACACCTCTAAAATTAAAAAAATTAGCTTTACAGTCGTTTTCTATGGAAGTTTCATGGTTTAATATAAGTGAGAATTATGGAAATAACATATTTAGAATGTTTACATTAGACACAGATATAACAATTGTTATCTCAAATGGTAATTATACTATAAGAGGTTTAAATGAGTATATGATAAAAATATTCGGTGAGGATCCACCTGTGAAATTTGGTATTATTGAAGCAAGACAAAGAATAGCTATTAAACTGAAAAAAGGTTGGGTAATTGATTTTACAAAAAGTAACTTTCATAAAATTATTGGCTTTTTAAAACCGACATATGGAAGTTATGATGAAGAAACAGAGGTTGAAGGTGAACATATAGTTTATATATCCAATGGAAATGATAATATTTATATTCACTGTGATGTTGTAAAAGGATCTTTAATAAATCAATCTAATTCAGAAGTCATTTATTCTTTCGTTAATAAAAATCCTCCTGGTAGTATAATTTCAAAAGAAGTTAATAATTGGATATATTTTCCTGTTAAAACGGATCCTGTTGAAAGAATAAAAATGAGGATTACTAATCAAAAAGGTGAATTAATTGATTTAAATAAAGGAGCTGTAGAATTTAATTTTATACCTATTTTTGAGGATAACTACGTTAAATAAATATATAATTGTTAGGTCAGGTTTTTCGTCATAAATAAATGAATAACCATAGATTATATAGAAAAAGTAAAAAAATACAAATATTTTTAAAGGTGAAAACTGAACCTATTATTGAGAATAAATTAAATGAAATATTTTCAATGAAAAAGAAAGGAGGCGGTTTAAAAATTCTTCCTAAATAAATGCAAAAGATTTATGATTTGAGGGATACTCATTATTATTATAATGATCAAATTAAAAGTTACGAATTAAGAGAAATTCACCCAAAAGAACATAGTTCAGTTGAGAATGCCACCTATGTTTTTCATATTAATGATACTGAAGCAAAAATTTTATATTCTAGAGGATATCTTGAACAAAAATTAAAAATTACAAAAAATGATAAATCATCCATTGGAAACGAAAATGCGAGTCTGGTAAATGGTGGAGGTTTTATCAAAACTTTAAAAGTACATAAAGGAGATACCGAAATTGAATCAAATGCACAGTCCAATTTTTCAATCATGAATCATGCTTTAAGATTAACTCATTATACTCCTGATTATACAACATCACAAGCTCAAGATGAATTTTTTTATCTAGATACATCTGATTCAACTGACCGAAAAGAGTTAAATGGTACTTTAGAAGATAATACTAAAATAACTGATTTTTTTAATAATTTGAAAATGAATAAAGATTATAATGAAGGATTCACAAAGGGATGGGAACTAACGAAAGATAGCAATGTCATTAAAATATGGACACCTTTAAAAGATATAATCGATTTCTTTAGAGAATATGAAAGGTAATTTCTGGTTTTGAAGTGAAAATAGAAATTCAAAGAAATGAAAATAAGAATATGATATATACTGATATAGGAAATGTTAATTATAAGGTTGTAGTTGAAGGTTTAACCTTGCATTTACCTTATATAGAATTTAAAAATTCTGCAGAAAGCGTGTTTATGGAATCATTTCTATCTGATAAAGATATAGAGGTAAATTGGGATCGATATAGATTTAAGATGGTAGGTCCCTATAAAAGTGATAGCGGATCTGTCACAGCAACTATAGCCTCAGATGAAGTTTTAGGTGTCTATGTTATTCCTCAGTACGTTGAAAGAGATGGTAATTATGAAAAAAATAATATGATATTTGATAATATAGATATGACTGAATGCTGGTTGATGATTAATAATAAACAAATTCCTCTTATGCGTTACAAAACGAATTTTACCGGTAAAGATTATAATAGAGTGTATAAAGCTCTTTTACATGCAGGATTAAATGATATTAATACAGAAACAGGATGTTTGATAAATAAGAAGAATTTTGGTGATATGTATACTATTTTTTATTTTGACTTATCAAATCATGAAAATTATACCGATTTAAATAATTTAGATATTGAATTTAATTGGGAGAGATTAATGAATACTCAAAAAGAATATAAGTTTTATATAATTTTTAAAGAAAGAAAGAGATGTTTTATAAATTTGAAAAATAAAACTATAACAATGGTTAAGAGTTTAAAATCATAAAATTTATGTTATAATAAATGAGTGCTTATTATCCACCTTATGATGATAAAATGAAAGAAGGGCCTATTGGACCTCCTGGTATAGGTTTTAAATGAATGGATGATGGAAATTATGATATGGAAAATAGAATTTTAAAAAATTGTGAAAATCCTATAGATGATTTAGATTTAACCACTAAAAGTTTCGTTTTGAATAAAATAGAGAATATCATTTTGAATTGAGAGATCTTATAGAAACTAAATATGATGAGGGTTTTTTATCCTTTACTGAAGAAACAGGCAAGAGAATAAAAGAATTAAATGATACAACTTTACATTCTTTAGAAGGAAAACCTTACGATGCAAAAGGAAAAAGAATAGGAAATGTAGCAGATCCTAAAGATGAAAAAAATGTTGTGAATAAAAGATATTTTGAAAAAAATACATTAATATTACAGAATGATAAATTTGATGCAAAAAATAAAATAATTACGAATGTTTCAGAACCTGAAAATGATAATGATGCTGTCAATAAAATATGTTTAGACAATAGAGATATCTGGATTACCATAGAAGATGATTTTCAAACTGTTAACCATTTTGGATTTCAAAAAGCAGATTTCAACATGATGAGTTCTAAATTACTGGTTCAAGAGATGCGATTAACTACAGATATGTATATGAAAATTTCCATATATTTAGTTATATATGTAGAAAGTAAATATATATATGATAAAAGTCAAGATCTACATATATCACTAGAAATCAATGGTAAGGAAATTTTAGAAGCTCATACAGATACAGTAACCTGTTTTGCTTATGGAAAACGTGATGATATCATCACATTATGGATAAAAACCCATGGTAAATCTAGCACTTTAAAACCTTATATGCATATTGAAAAAATCCCTTTCTAAAATATGTTCACCAATAAATGGATATCGATTGGAATGCATTTTCCAGAAATAATTTATCTGAAGATGTAATTAGAAATCTTAAAGATCATGTAAATATGGATTTAATTTTTCAATATTCATCACTGTCGGATTCTTTTATTGAAGAATTTGCTCAACCTGATGATTGGTCTAAAATTTCTAGATATCAAAAATTATCAGAAGATTTTATAGAAAAATGTAAAGATAAAGTAGATTGGGAAAACATTTCTCATTATCAAACTTTAAGTAACGAATTTATCATAAAATTTTCTGATCATTGAGATTTATATAAAGTATCAATGTTTCAAAATCTTTTAGAAGATACCATGAGAGTATTAAAAGATGATATAAATTGGTTGTATATAACTAGATATCAAACATATAGTGAAAATTTTATAGAAGAATTTATGCATAAATTAGATTTTTGTTATTTGATTAAATACAAATTTGATCTATAACCTGATCACTTTTTTAATGTTTATTGGAAAAAAATACAAGCTATACAGATGAGTGAATTAAATAAAAAGTTTGGTCATCATGAAATAGAACCTTACAGAGAAAAGATTATTGAAGAGATTTGTGAAGTTAAAAAAGTCTTGAGAGAATGTGTTTATCTTTTGAGACAATTAACTAACAAAGATGAAAAATAAATATTTAATAATAATGTTTCTAAATAAATGAATGTTATATATAATAATGGTATAATAAAACATTTATATCTTTCTTAAATATAGAGAATCCTACTGAAGTGATATCTGTTTTCTTATTTAATTATCTTGATGGTATAGAATATTTAATGTCAGGTATAGAAAATTCAACTAATTTAAAAGAATTATATTGTGAGGGAAATAAATTAACGTTATTTGAAGGAATAGAAAATTTAATAAATTTAGAAATATTATCTTGTGGAGAAAATAAATTAACGTCACTTGAAGGAATAAAAAATTTAACGAATTTAAAAGTATTATTTTGTGGAGGAAATAAATTAACTTCACTTGAAGGAATAGAAAATTTAATAAATTTAGAAGAATTATATTGTGAAGGAAATAAAATAACTTCACTTGAAAGAATAAAAAATTTAATAAATTTAAAAAAATTATATTGTGGAGATAATAAATTAACTTTGCTTGAAGGAATAGAAAATTTAATAAATTTAGAAGAATTATATTGTGGAGAAAATAAATTAACTTCACTTGAAGGAATAGAAAATTTAATAAATTTAGAAGAATTATATTGTATGACGTGTAGATTAACTTCACTTGAAGGAATAGAAAATTTAACAAATTTAGGAGAATTATATTGTGGAGAAAAGAAATTAACTTCACTTGAAGGAATAGAAAATTTAATAAATTTAAAAGAATTAGATTGTAGAAAAAATAAATTAACTTCACTTGAAGGAATAGAAAATTTAATAAATATAGTATTATTAGATTGTAGAGAAAATTATATTACATCTCTAAATGAATTAATATTTTTGCCTAGAATAGATGAAGTATGGTATGATGAAGATATAATAAATTTACCCCCTATTTTAAGAAGACGATTATTTCATAATAATGTATATAATGACTCTCAAAATGTACATAATACATATATTCAAAAATCTTTGAGAGAGACTATCATAAAATTATTAAATACAGAAATTACATATGATTTAGATGAATGCATTAAAGAATTAGGTATAAAAATTAAAAGATACTTTCTGGAGGAAGAATTCCATAATATTAAATTTAGAGAGATATTAGTTGTGGTGTTTAATAGAATTTTAAAAAATGAGGATAAAAACGAAATTATAAAAGTGTTAAACGATGAACTAAAAGAGGGTGATGATAAATGTTTTGTAGGGAAAGTAACTAGAATAATTAATGTACTAAATGGATTTGATCCTGATGTTTCTATTACAATTTCTGAAAATGAACAAAAAAATATTATAGCTGAAAAAATATTTAGAGAGTCAAAGTCTGATGAAGAATACAGAGAAAAACTTAGAAAAGAGATGGAAGAAAGAGGTTTTACAGATTATGAAGAATGGATAAATTTATATTTATAAAAATGTTTACTAATAAATGGAAGAGTTCAATAGACTGAGAGGTTATCCCAAAACGTTTAAATTAAATGATTTATATCCTGGGGAATAAGATCTGATATGATTGAGAAAAATTAAAACTAAATATGGAGATTCAGTAATCGTAAAGTTAGATGTGGAAGCTGAAGAAAAAGAGTATTACCTAGCGAATAAACATGGAAAACTTTCTGATGAATCAATATATAAAATCAATAAAGGAAGATATATATTTAAGTATTCAGGTATGATTGATGATAAATACGAATATGAATTAGAGAAAGCTTAATCATTTTTTAGTGGGGGGCCCCACTATAATTATCATATGTTTTGTATATCCATAAAGATTTCATATTTTTATAATTCTTTTTTAATTTTATAAAAAATGTTTAGATTTAGTTAAACATTTTCTATTAAATATATGGGGGGGGGTCTCAACCCCACCCTTTAAAAACAGAGGACTTCCATTCATTTGGTCACGCATTTATTTTAAGTAATTCACTGCATACTTCTAATATGTCTAGCTTTTTAACTAAAACTGTTTAAAGGTACACATTTTTAATATATTAGAGGACTTCCATTCAGATCCTCTTTTTTATGCATTTATTTTAAATAATTCACTGTATACTTTTACTATGTCTAGCTTTTTAACTAAAAAAAGTTCACTGTTTAAAGGTACACATTTTTAATATATTAGAGAACTTCCATTCAGGTCCTCTTTTTTCATGCATTTATTTTATATGTCTAGCTTTTTAACTAAAAAAGTTCAGTAATTTACTGTTAAAATTTGGTCTTAATGTAAAAAAGGTATATATACACCTTTTTAGCTATAAAAATCATGTTTTTAATATTAAAATGGATCGAGACCTTTTCTTTCATAAAGAAAAATAAAATAAGCTATAAAATCATGTTTTTTAGTGTAAAAAGTGTCTGTGCGCTCATAAGGGTGTATATATACTACTGTAGATTATTATATTCTTTCCAAGATATTGGATTTGCATCGAATTGGTGACATTTTCATTAATTTTTGTGATATTTTATTCAATTTTGAGACGTTTAAAAAAACTCGCCAAAATTATCCCCATGTATACTGACAAACAAAAGCTACCGAAACATCATTACAATACTATCCCCTTTCAAAACACATTTAATTTATTGATTTGGAGTCATTTTTATTAATTTGGCGACATTTTTATCGATTTGCCAACTTTTCCGTTAATTCGGCGATATTTTAATCAATTTGGCGATATTTTAAAATTTTGTCAGATTTGTTGCCAAGTGGGACGGTTGGACTGACATGCAAACGCTACTGAAATATCATTTCAATACTATCCACTTTCAAAACACAAATAATTTCATTAATTTTGCTTCATATTTATCGATTTGGCGAAACTTTTATCGATTTGTCGACATTTTTAGTGATTTGGCCATATTTTGATAAATTTGGCGATATTTATGAAACTCACCAAATTTGTCGCAAAGTGGGACGGTAGGACTGACAGATAAATGCTTCCGGAATATTATTACAATACTATCCCCTTTCAAAGCAGATTTAATTTCATTGATTTGGAGTTATATTTATCAATTTCGTGATTTTTTTTATCAATTTGGAGACATTTACATGAATTTGACGACATTTACTAAATTTAGCAACATTTCAAAAAGTCACCAAATTTGTAGCCAAGTGAGATGTTTGGACTTGACAGACAAACGCTATCAAAACATTATTACAATACCATTCCTTTTCAAAGCGCAATTAATTTAATTGATTTGGAGTCATTTGTATCAACGTGGTGTCATTTTTATCGATTTGCGACATTTTTGTCAATTTCGCAACATTTAAAAAAAGTAACTAAGTTGGCGATATCTCACCAAATTCGACGCAAAAATTATAGCCAAGCGTTACCCAAAGATCGATAGATAAACAGACAGATAAATCAATGTTTTTATATTACAAATGTACTATGTATATAAGGGAAGTAAATATAGCATTGAAAATCCAAGGAAAGCACTGAAATATATGTTCTTTGATTGTTTGCCGTGAAACAAGTTCTATTATTACAGTAAGTTATTAAGAATGACGCGTTTATCTTTTTCAAGTCATGAAAACCCTTTCATTACTTACAACGAAATAATAGGAAAAAATCCATTCATGCCTTATTTGATAAAATATCACATTAAACTCAGTGCAATATTCTAGAAATACAGGATTACTGCAGTTGAGAAATATAGTGCCCTAGGGTGAAACATTTATAATACGTATGGGAAATTAAGAAACGTCGAAGATCTGATACCGACGGTGCTAATTTACCTAAATTTCATGTATATTTTCTTAGAATATACCGATGATAGAGTTTTAATTTCTTTTGTATGCTTAATGTATATTTATTTGTATACTGACGTCGTGAGTATTTAGCATGACATTGCATGATACTTTTATTTCAAATAGTTATATAAAAGTCACAATAGAATCGCAAGAATTCTCATGGTTTTTTTTTTTCACATTTAGTAAACATTTTACTTACCAGGTTAAAGGATACCGTATATCATCGGATGGGCCTACTTAGCGTTACCATGTTAAAGAGGTTTGTTGGAAAAGGTATATCACGGTCACTATTTTGAGAAAGTTATGATTAAATGACCTTTTGAACAGGAGTGGCACCGAATTCGAACTTGAGATGTATTTAAGTTTTTTCAAACTTCTAATAAGAGTTGAAAAAATCAGCTATCATTGGAAAGAGTAGAAAACAGACTATTCAAATTTGTCAAAACAGAGGTTTTTGTTTTAAGGTTTCAACGTGTCTTAAGTGAAATGTTCGCATTGATTACTTTTAAATACACTTATATTAATAAAACTATTATAAAATCATAGCTTTTAGCACTTAAAAATATTGCAAAAAGTAAAATATTACAAAATAAATGTTATTGTAATATTTGAGATTCGATAAAATTGTTAAAACAAATATATTTAAATAGCAAATGAACTTTATTTACAAACATCGCATACAAAAATATGTAATTGACATACAAAGATGAAATAGTTAACAAAAAATTTTAAATGTATTTTCATCAAAGTAATATATTAAAACATATTAGAATAATGCTGAGAAATATTGATTTATTTAATATTGTATTCATAGTACCTGATAATACTGCATATAATCCCATTTATCAAATGTCATCTAAATAAATAAAATACCGAGCAATATAGAAAAGTAAAAATATATAAAATTTGCATGATTAATATATGTAAAACATAACTCTTATTTGCAAAAATTCATAAAGTAATTCAATAAGCTTAACAGAAATATAATAATAAATCTCTGTATTAAGTTATTGTAAACATCTGCCTCAGAATGCAGTTATTTTCAGAACTTTCACAATTTTCGCAGCAAACTTCAAGAATACATTTTTAGCAAAAAGGCATAATTTTTCAAATTCATTTTATCATTATAACAAAACCATTATTTATAATATTTTTTTAAATAAAAGTCATTGAAAATAAAATAGGATCACGATTTGAGAAAGATTATTGTCTACATTTTGATATTAATATTTACATTTTGGTAGTTCAAAGCATAGGCATAGACAGTATCTCGAAATGGGAGAGTGGAGGTTATAGTGCTGAATGTTCGAATACAATATGGAGATTTATTGTAAATTTTCGGAGGGGGGGGGGTATACCTCCCTTCAGCTTATACTACTAGTAAAAAGTTCGTCAAGATCTTCATACAAATCAGGATGTATATCCTTCCAAAATCTTTCAGATACTTCCAAAAGTCAGCAAATTAGTCAGTAAAAGTAGAAAGTTAAATTGACTCATACTTTATATGGAATAATCAACTGGTTGAATGAAACTTAAAATAAAGAGTTTAAATAGTATGGGAATTTTGCTAAAAATTTTAAAACTTATTTGCGAAGAAGCTGGGCTGGGACTATAAAGTAAATGTTCAATAATCACTGTTAACTAATAGTATCTATACATTATTTAATAGTTATCACATATTTATATGTACCCTGCTATTCTAGTATATAAGTAGTGGAAGGTTATTCCTAACTTTTACACCTTAATGCTAATTTAAATATAAACAGTGTCCCTTTCCTAGTTAACAGATGAGTTCTTAAACGCCGAAGTATTTGAAAATATTATTTCTCACGCGTCCATAAATAAAACCTTTTTAAGACTTCAAAGAATACTGATAAGTTAATGATACGATGTTCAATATTAAAATTGCTTAGAAGATCTTGTATTCGTATTATATCGGTACATGAACCAATTATAAAGCTCCGCTGGAATGGTCAAGATACTCGAACTTGTGCTGGCTTCAAATGGCAAAATATAGCCAGATCGCTAAGTATTGGAATTGCTGGAAAATATTCGCATCCGAAAGTCCTTTCCATGGCAATTCACCGAAAATCCCAGACATTAGTCCTGCCTATGCTTTAGTCGAGTGTTGCGCCATTTATCACATTTCTTTCGGAACATTTCTTCCCCTCTACTCTATACTTTACCAATATCGGTGTATGCCGTTATATATCGAGGTTACTGTTATA
The DNA here is from genome assembly GCA_951213105.1 of Amaurobius ferox. Classification (NCBI taxonomy): domain Eukaryota; kingdom Metazoa; phylum Arthropoda; class Arachnida; order Araneae; family Amaurobiidae; genus Amaurobius; species Amaurobius ferox. The sequence continues at coordinate 24,983,062 of OX578141.1, forward strand.
CATCAAGGGCCGTGTTATACATTACTTGGAAATTGGGTAAAGGACCCACACTCGAAACCAGGGCTTATCAGCAATAGAACAAGTCTGGGACATGCTGGGACGGCAATTACTACCTTCTGAGAATACTACTGAATTAGTTAGCCTGTTGCAATATTTGTGGCAGAATTTTCCACAGAGAGACATAAGCAACTTAATTGACTTTATGCCTCACCGGGTATCGTCTTGTATAGCTACCTGGAGAGAATTTACCACTTAATAAAATGTCATCTTCTTATTGCCCATAATACGTTAATAAAATTTTTTACTTGTTCCCAAATTCTAACCATTTGCGTATTTTCTCAAACAATATATACATGCCTAGTTTCGCGTCTGTAGCTCAATTTCTTATGGTTGCATATATATTTTTTGCAACAGAGTGTATTTCTATTTAAAACATGTCTTTAGATACATGTTCAATACGTATTTATTGATTATGTCATATGCCATCTCATTAAATACATATTTATTGAATATACTACATTTAAAAAAATATAGCTACTATTAAAAAGGTTTTATTGATCATTGAACACATTTACTAAATTTTATCCACAATAGAATTTAGATATTTATTTAGAGTTACTTAATTTTACTTTTGGTAGATAGCTGAACATTATTTGTGCAGCATCATTTTACACACCCCTGATGTGATTTTCATGTAACTTACATATAGTTTAAATTTAGTTTATTGACACTTTCAAGAAATTAATTTATTTCGGTGAAACGCCGAACACCCAGCATTTCCAATGCCCTCTTAGTCATGTTTTCGATTTAATTGTAACTAGACTTTCACAGAAGTATCTATTGGAAGTGTATAGAATATATTTTTTATTTATCTTTAGTAGTGTCTGATGGTTATTACAGCATTTGTGAATTTCTGGATCGTCCGACAAGCCGTCCTTACCTGCGTCATAAATGTAATGAATTGCCTCTGGAAGGATTAGAAAACATTTACTGAATATACAGGGTGCCCAATTATCTCAGTTACACCCCCTTTAACTTCTAAACGGTGACAGCCTAGGCCATAAAGTTGGTGTCTAGATATAGTAAAAAGGCTATGCGCTACTCGATGAGATAACTTACAACGCCATCTATCGGCAAATTTTGGAATTAGCGACCCTATCTCGTAAACAGTGAAAGATACGTGAAAAAAGTCAATTAGAAAGTTGTAGAGCACTCTCGATTTAGTATGCAAAGATACCTTGCACACATTAATACTCAAAACAGAATGCAAAAAGTGAACATTTGCTTGATTGTCAAGCGAAGCGAGAAAAGACCACCTTACGGACTAAATACGAGCCTGTGTTGTAGCGTAGGGGAAACGCACGTGATTCGCATTCATGAGGACCATGGTTCAGTCCTCACCGGTTGCGTGTTTTACTGAATGTCTCTACAAACCATGAAAACTTTCTGCTGATTCTGCAAAATCGTCTCTCCAAACACACAGCTGAACTCAACCATGTCTGGTATAAAGATCACATGGATCTCATGTGTTATGCAAATGAGGATGGAATGTCATACCTGTTCACCAGAGACTACTACTATGAAAAAGATGTTTTTTCTGGGTTGTACGTTAAAGCGGAGAGTTATTGAAAAATTTGGCAGTAACGAGTATTGCGAGATGTTATTAATTTACGGTGAATGTGGGCGTAAGGCAAAATCAACTGCAAGGCTGTATCGTGAACGTTTCTCTCAAGGCCCGCATCCTACACGATAGACCATATTAAAAGTTGTAAAACGTTTAAGGGAGACCGGCTGCGTTACCAGCCGACCTCGAATTCATACACCTCGTAATGTAGGGCGCAAAGTGCAACCTGAAGATGTGCTAGCATACGCTCTCTCCCATCCTCAGAGCAGCACAAGAATGATCAGTAAAAATTGTGGCCTCTCAAAAAGCCGCGTCTGGAAAATCCTGAATGAATCAGGTGCTCATCTATACCGATCCACACCTGTGCAGGGATTGCTGCCAAGAGATGCTGAGAGACGTTACACGTGGTGCAACTTTGTGATGAATAACTTAGAGATCCACCCAACATTCCTGCAGACGTAATATGGACGGATGAGGCATGTTTTTCGAGGAACGGAATGTTTAATAGACAGAACGTTCATACCTGGTCGCTGGAAAATCCGAGATATGCCGTCGAAGTTCGACATCAACAACGCTGGTCGATTAATGTTTGATGCGGAATTTTTAATAACAGACTCATTGGACCAGTTTTTATGAGGGCACGTTAGCGGGACAACGGTACTTGCAGCTTCTGCAGGATGTAATAACCGACTTTGTTGAGACTCTACCGTTGCACCAACTCCTAAATGTATGGTTCCAACATGACGGCCCACCTCCGCATAAGATTTCAAACGTTCAGCAGTACCTAATAGAGACATTCCAGAATCAAGTCATCGGGTATGGTGGTTCCGTCGAGTCACCTGACTTGACCCCATTGGACTTCTTTTTATGGGGACACATAAAGGGGCAAGTATATGCGACCCCTCCACCAACATTGCAGTATCTTCGACGACGCATTACTGATGCTTGTGCGTCCGTAACACCTGCCATGTTGCACAATGTGCAGCGAGAAGTCCAGTCCAGAGTTCAAATGTGTATAGTGGCTAACGGAGAGCATTTTAAGCAAAATACTATTGTAAAAATATGATCATGAAGACAGGGAAGTGTCTCAGTTTCTTTCTTCCACTCTTTATGACATGACAATTTTCTAAATCGTGACCAAACAAATGCTCATTTTTTGCATTCTGTTTTGAGTATTAATGTGCGCAAGGTATCTTTTCGTACTAAATCGAGAGTGCTCTACAAATTTCTAATTGACTTTTTTTACGTATCTTTCACCGTTTACGAGATAGAACCGCTAATTTCAAAATTTGCCGATAGATGGCGTTGTAAGATGTTTCATCGAGTAGCGCATAGCCTTTTTACTATACCTAGACACCACTTTATGGCCTAACTGTCACCGTTTAGAAGTTAAGGGGAGTGTAACGGATATAAGTGGGCACCCTGTATATTCCAAGTACTATTTATTTTCTACGGACATGAATTTCCCAAATATTCTTAGTTTGTTTGGAAACTACTAGATGCTAACTGAACATACCTTTGTAAGAACAAATATAGATTTACACTGATTTCAGAATGTCTCCATTCCCGCTTTTTCATCAGATGCGTGAAAGATAATATGTGATAGTAAGAAAAAATAGTATCCATTGATTGTGGGCGAGGGAAAATAATGTCTGCAGCGCATGACATAAGCGTAATGACTGCACTCCTTTCACTGCAAATTATTTGTCTACCACATCCACAACATAGTTATCTTGGTATTGAATTAATACTACGGTATTTCTAAGATTTGGCACTTTTTACAAATTAGGAGTCTAAAGAAAGTGTCTTATTCACACTTATGTGCAAAATCCTCATCAAAATAAAATGAACAGATTTTTTACGTAATACTGCGTAGAGAAAGCGAGCCTATTTGGTGATACATACTGTTTTTCAATATTATGTAATTTATTTAAAAATGTGCAATATCTCGAGAACGGGTCAAGGTACCATTCCAAAATTGGTGCTCTTCTTTTTCTAGTAAAAAATTACGTAAATTATTATTTAATTTTATTGAAGGTACTGATTTTTCAATTTTTAAAATTTATTCAAAAAAGTTTGGGCATCTAAATATTCGACTGCGTTCCAGTATTCAATGATTGTAAAAATCGTACCAAATAAATTTCGAATCGCTTCATTCGGTCGTGAAATATATTTGCACAAATTCCCAGACACGCACACCAAGTTGCATACTTTCAAACAGTGCCCTCGAGAATGGGCCTGACGGTGCTGTTGTCTCCAGGACCGAATTCCGTTCGCACGTAATGGCAATTGTGTAAAAATGTAACGTAACGATGTTTAAATTTTAAAAAATAATAATAAATAAATAAAATTTTGCCAGTCCATTAAAACTGGATTTGCTTATTTTTCAGTACAGTATTATAAAAAACTGAGAAAAGTGAAATCCATCTGATAATTATCTTTTGTGCAATTTGCATTTTGCGGCAGGTAACTGAATAAGAAAATTAATTTGTATATATCATTGTACTTTCGATATATTTCTACATAAAAACTTTATCATTTATTAAGTTATTTATGATTAAGAATAAACGCGTTATTAGGCAAAAGTAAAATATATGCGAGTCATGTCTCTTATTAAAGGAACTCACATTTCTTATTAAAGGAACTCACATTTCTTATTAAAGGAACGCATCGGTAAACACACTCAAAGTAATATAAAAAGAATACATATATAGGCATAAAATAACAGCGTCATGAATATTTAGACAATTAGTCATGAAAAATTACCCAGTTTCAAAGGAAATTGCCAAATGGACAACATTGCTTCATCCCTCATTTTAGATATTTATCGAAAAACATTGATATATCAGCGTTTTTCCGCTATTGTGAGTTTGCTGGTTTTCTAGAATTCACCAGCAGCACATAAGTTAAGCAACACATTGCATCGTTCAATTATGATTTCAAGTAAGTGTGGCTGTTATGTTTGACAGTCTGTTTATTGTGGGGTTCGTTAGTTAAGCAACACATTGCATCGTTCAATTATGATTTCAAGTAAGTGTGGCTGTTATGTTTGACAGTCTGTTTATTGTGGGGTTCGTTAGTTAAGCAACACATTGCATCGTTCAATTATGATTTCAAGTAAGTGTGGCTGTTATGTTTGACAGTCTGTTTATTGTGGGGTTCGTTAGTTAAGCAACACATTGCATCGTTCAATTATGATTTCAAGTAAGTGTGGCTGTTATGTTTGACAGTCTGTTTATTGTGGGGTTCGTTAGTTAAGCAACACATTGCATCGTTCAATTATGATTTCAAGTAAGTGTGGCTGTTATGTTTGACAGTCTGTTTATTGTGGGGTTCGTTAGTTAAGCAACACATTGCATCGTTCAATTATGATTTCAAGTAAGTGTGGCTGTTATGTTTGACAGTCTGTTTATTGTGGGGTTCGTTAGTTAAGCAACACATTGCATCGTTCAATTATGATTTCAAGTAAGTGTGGCTGTTATGTTTGACAGTCTGTTTATTGTGGGGTTCGTTCGTTTTCACGTGAGCATGCATAGCAAACACAAACTTTATTTCAAAAGAGGAGAGAAAAAAGATGAAAGAATGATGAATTAAGAAGTTCAACAAATTCTTAAAAATTTAATTTTTTTGGAAGTGTTAAAAAGTCGCAGATGTTGAAGTATCTGAAAAAACTGTTGAAAGGAATATAGACGACACTGTCAAAGCTAAGAACGCAGTAGAAAAAGATAAACAAGAGGAAACATTGTTCAGGGTATTTCCAATCAAGTCCATATACTTACAACTTCTTCAAACGTTGGCAGTTTCAACCCCACTACGTCATACTTTGCAAAATGCAATAATGATATTTAAACGTCGAATAGCAGTGATTTAAGACTACTAAAAACAGGCGATCGCGCCAAAAAAACACCACTATCGTTATCAACATCATCCCAGATGTATAATTTCGATCAGATCAAGGGAAAGTATCCTTTACTACATGCAATAATTTCAATATTGGTATATAAAATACAGAAATACAAACTGCTGCTGAAACGAAGGATGCAGTTCAGAAGAACCTAGAACAAAACACATTCTCTACTAAATTTCCAAAAGACACAACAAATCGTATCTTTTCCATGTCATTATTTTAATATACATTGAAAAATAGAGATATTGCTAACCGTGATTGACTAATATGTAGGAACACGAAATACGCTCTTTGCTACTTTCCCTGTGGAGCAGCATAGAACATTAATTAACAATTTATAACAATCAGCTAGATTTTCATTTGCTACTGTCAAAGGCTATGATCATAATAGAAAATGGAAAAGTTGTGTGATAAAGTGCCAGAACAATATGAAGATAAATATCAATATTACATTATGTGGTGTTCTTTGGAAGTACGACTTCACCACAATACTACAATTCGTCAGCAGTTGTTACAACGTATTGAGAGGGAAGCTGTAATGCGGAATCACATTTCAGAGAAAATTTTCGATGTGACGTTATTTCTGGGTGAAAGAGGTCTGGCATCCAGGGACCAATATGATTTGATAGGAATATTATGCATTTTCTGAGTATGGTGGGTGGTAGCCCAGTGGTTAGTGAGCCGGAATTGCACTCAGTTGGCCCGGGTTTAATTCCCTCCGCTGCCAAAACTGCCACCGTGTTCACGCGGAGTAAGATCACGCTAAACATGTGGGTCCGTAAGTCCTTCCGAGAGGTTGGTGGTAGGAGAAGGAGGGTACGGTCCATGTGGATGCCTCCCCCACTGGGTTCCGGTCTAAATTGGGTGGCTCTTCCCGGCCGTCCAAACAGTTACCTTACACCTTTCTGGTAAATCGGACGGTCTGGGTCTCAACAACAACAACACCTTATCACGAAACTAAAGTAATCACAATCATCAGCTTAGAAGTTCACTACCTATCGTCTGAAATACAAAATGAATTTTTCAATTGTGAAGGACCTGTTTTTAATAAAGTTTTATGTGAGAGAAAAAACGACAAATGTTATACCAATATCACATGTAGAGTCGCTACGTAACTCTGTCTACAGAGTAATGTGTTATCATCAAGTGTTAGGTCTATACAGATGCATTACTAAAACTCAACAATAAACATAAAATAAAAATAAAATAAACTCAACAATAAACATAAAATAAAAATAAAATAAATATATTGTTATCAGTAATATTTTTTTCGAACTTCATGTTTTCTGTTTCTCCGTTGTTGATTTATTTTTATTTATCTAGATAGATTAATATTTTCTTTATTCATTGTAATTTTGTGTGGGAGGATGGGACAGCTAATGGTTGTCCTGGTGCTCCAGATATACTCTCAAAGGCCCTGCATACACATTAAAACACACACATACACAGGTATAACCTCAAAAACTTTTCATTCGAGTTTAGAGATGCTTAAACGTGATCTTCCGTCGAAAACTATTTCTTTTCTTTTGACCTAGACAAGTTGAGACACGAAGGTGCGAGGCAACTATTGAAAACTCGAAATTGAATTTTTAACTCCATCACAATATATTCTTTATTCATTATACTATATGTAGGGATAGTAATTGGATTATTTTACCCAGCCAGCAATTGTCGAACTCCCGATCCGGGAACTTTTTATTTACGATGAATCATTCGAAATGTCTGCCACCTTCTTGTAAAAAATTGTAGAAGAGATTGTTTTCAAGGCAACGGCAATCGTCTTTAGACTCTTCAGTAACATAGATCATGACAAAATATAAAAAAATGGAAACAATTTCAAAAGTTAAACATTTTAATTTTATATTTACCTGAAATATATACAGTATATTTTACATATAATTTGTGTCAAAAATATGCTAAAAATTAAAGTAGAGATATTGTCGTGACAGAAGTTTTGCCCACTAAAAGATTAAATTGAGATGTATACCTTCTGCTTCAATTGATCAGCAATCATTATATTTCTTAGCTCATGAAAACTCATTATATTTAAACTTATTATATGTTGTTGTTGAGACCCAGACCGTCCGACCTACCAGAAAAGTGTAAGGTAACAGTTTGGACTGCCGGGATGTGCCACCCAATTTAGACCGGAACCCAGTGGAGGAGGCATCCACAGTGACCGTACCCTCCTTCCCCTACCACAAACCTCTCGGAAGGACTTACGGACCCACATGTTTAGCGTGATCGTATTCCGCATGAACACCGCGGTAGTTGTGGCAGCGTGCAAATCCAGAGCGCAAACCATCGAGCTACCGCGCCCGAAATGTGCCAACAGCACGCGGTGTTCCCAGGTGGTCACCCACCCAAGTACTAACCGCGCCCGATGCTGCATGACTTAAACTTATTATATGTGTACATCTTAAAATAATTTCTAATCTTAAACTTGAAATAATTATGTTCGCTGATGTTACATAATTTCCTGCAAAAAATTACGGACTCAGTTTAAACTGTTTGAGAAATAAATATTTTCTTTGCAAAGTTTAAAATGTTCTGCATCTGCTGTGATTTCTTTAGTAATCATTTGAATTTTATCATACGATAACAGATCCAACGTAAAGGAATTGCGGTTAAAAATATTTTTGATTAAGAGTTTTAAATATACAAATTTTTAAATGTCTTCAAAAATTATTTAAATTATAATATGAATAATCTGAAGAATAAAATTATTTAATTAATTCCAGATGTAAGTATTGTGAATGAACTTCACAATTGAAATACATTATGTTTAGCTTTTCGCACTAAATAAGATTCTTATTTTAAACCTTAATTATTCCATAAAAATTATTTTATAAAATAATAAGTGTTACGCAGAATAACTTCTTAAAGTACTTAATAACAGTTTGTTTCATTCTTATGTGATTAGTTTCGTTCATGTATATAATAACTGACATATATTTTAAGATTTTAAAATAGAATATCCCCTTTGATACACAAATTTACATGTCGATATATGCCCACATACATACATTCACTCGATAACAGACAGTGTTCCAAAGTAATTGAAAAGGATATAAAAGGTCCGTCAATACTTAATTTGTAAATATACGAACTTCATAATGTTCTATGTAATAATGATTTCTCTTTATACTACAGTATAAAAGCAAGTAAAAGTAAATTCAGTATATAGCCCTTTCATATCCAACACTCCCAATATACTGCAGATATATATATAAAAAAAAACCCAAATCAGTAATCGTTGTATGTCATCCATTTTATAAGGAGTTACGTAAACGCAATTTTGGTTGTTAATGGCTAAGTATGACAGTATGAGTTTGAATCCATATTTCATGTGGAAATAATTTCAATATCACAGAAAGATTAATGGATGTGAGCTAAAGAATAATTAAACAATAACAAAATGGCTTAAGTCATGACACATTGTCATGACACATTGTTTGATCATTGCTTAAGTTTGCGTGTGAAGAACTTGCGTGAAACGACAATGACTTGTAGAAGGAAGCAGATCGTAAATCAAGAAAAATCCTGTGTTGATAGACATTAAAGAAGTCGGAGGAAAGTTAATGCTGTTATTCATACTGCGACAAAGACAGGAACACGTGATTTATTTTAGACCAAATATATGATAAGCAAATATGAGTGTAGCATTTTATCACAGGAAAATCAATGAAATGTAATTTTTTCTAGTTTTTCTTGCAATATATGAGTATTTTTAATTATCCTTGAAAGAATGGTGCTTAATTTCCTTAATATTATTCATATGTTACTATGTTTTCGGATGAATTTTATGCTGAGAATTAAATAAAATTTAATAAATGATAGTTCGTAAAATTTGAAAGGGACTTAAATGTGGCGCCCATCTAATTTAAAATTGAAGCGGCAATTAATATTACATTATATTTACGGAAGACTGTTTTAGAAAATATATAATTCGAATTCGCAATATATGTTTATAAATTTAGTTACAGCAGAAAAAGGGACAAAGAAAGCCTTAAACATTTAGAAAATATTTACCCTCCTTTTCGTGTTCACTAGATTTTCGAGTTTAAATAGTGCTCTAGTTCCTAACCAGTCAAATAATCTGTATTCATTAATTGAGTAATAACTTTTATAAAATTTTTATTAATGAAATAACAATTAAAATTGGAACTCCAAACAACTTACACTTAGGACTGTAAATTCTTGCACATAAAATTCATTATTTTTAAAATGACCGTTTTAGTTAAATGTTTTCTAAAACATCACAAACAGAAAAAAGAAACTAATAACTAGAAATCAATGAAGAATTTCCTTTTGGAAATAAAGCAAAAATTTATATTTTAATATATAATTTTTATTATGCGCATGTAAAAAAAGAAATGCAATGTATTATTAAACTGAAGATACCCAACCTCAATAGTATAAAAGTAATGCTTGAACGTTAGAGATTATTCGTAAATTAACTGAATTAAGCTTAACTCGGAATAATTAAGTTTTATGTGTAAATGAATCAAAACATAGAATTACGGTCTTTATTTCTGCCATAAAGGAAAAATTTATACAGCAACAGAATCGTTGAAAGTAAGATAAGAGAGATACGAAAAGTAAAGCTATTATCAGAAATCTTATGCATATATTGTGTAATAAAGCCTACGTAGTAAATGTTCAGTCTAAAAGCGGATCAAAACATTTGAATATATATTTACAGCAACTGAACTAAAATTCATATAATATAAAGGAACATTTTTCAAATCCTTCCTAGTGTGACTTTTACGTACATTAGACCTTTATCAAATATATTGTAATAGATAAATATAAACACTGTAATAATATACAAGCACAGTAATATATAACTATATAAGTAATATAGTATAATAATGTCTCTCCCTTCAGGATATTAAATCTACACCTATAAAATGACTAACATCAAACTCGATCCTGGAAAAGAAACAATCTCCTTCTATCGCCCAGGATTGTATACGCAGACAGTTTTCGGAAATTTACAATTTCTTGCTAGACATAATCAACTGAAACAGGACTTCCTATTCCATAAGACACTAACTAAAAATACACGTAAATTACTTTCCACACAATGCCTTTGCGAAACCCAGAATAAACTCCTAATATTACCTCTCAACTGTTCTCCTTGCAGCTCCTCGAACTATTGTCTTTGACCCAACGGTTTAGATAATTTATTCAAGTACTTGTCGACAGCCTCCATTGCACACAGCCTTTCGGGAACAGCAATAATAACCGATCTGATCTAAAATTAGATTCTCTACTAATACAGAGTATTTGAATGGCTTGGCCAGCCTCGTAATTGATTCGTCAAGTTTGAAGATTTGATAGGCTGTTAGTGAACAAAAGAAATCATACTATAAAGATGCAATGAAAAAATTGAGAACAAAGTGGTTCTCGTAACTTCGTATTCGAACAAATTTTTTTAAAAGTTAGGTTATTCTCAAAGAGACCAAACGTTCACAATTATCTGTAAACGCCTTAGTTCGTCAGCAGTTAAAAGCCAAACTCCTACATGTCTTATCCTCGGCTCCGCTTAGTCTATACCGAAGTGAGATATTGACTGCCGGTAAATTGATATTGCCACAACACGTTTACAAAGCTGAGTGTCAACCTTCCATCGCCACTCTGTACGTATGACATTTTATATCATTGTTCTCTAACCCCTTGTGATCACCTTTAATTTTGATCCGTACATCTAGTGAAAAACTTGTGGTCACCAGAAATAAAAATATTTTAATTGTATTTATATTGAGTCATGTCTATGGTGATTCCGAAATTTTTTTACATATAATTATAAAATATTTACGAATCGCATCGATGGACATTAGCTTTGCTTTTATTCGTCTTACCCACTTCCTCATATGCACTCTAAAACAAAATCTCGGCAACTCCTAACCTAAATACACCTCATAATGCATTTCCAGATTCATTTCTATATAAAAAATATTTAAGTGGCATTACTCTCAACACCCTGTTTTATGTTCAACATGGGGACGCGCTTTAAGACGAAAAAAAATGTTCAAATTTTATTCACTAGATAACGTTCATGAAGGCAAAAGCATTAAGCAAATGTCGAAACCATTCGTTATGCCAGCAGTTAAACGCCAGCAGTTATTGCAAGCAAATGATTTTGCGATGAAGATCATGCCCTTGGATAATAAAGAACGTGGTTTCTGACTGAAGTTATTTCAGCAGAATGACAGAAATTGTCTGTCTGCATTTAAAGATAATGGCTTTTTCAAAGGAATGCCAATAGTATCTATATCTAAAAGGGTTTAAAGAAGATAATTAATAAGATTAGAAAAACTGGAGACTGAAGTGTAGCAGCAGGGAGGGGACGGCATCCTATTGCGATTAGCAAGTCGTTGCAAATTTGTATTACTACTAAGTTGTTGCTCTTGTTTTGTCTGACCATGCAGCACGTGCCGAGCATTTTTCCTGAAGTGCCCGAGAGGTGGCATGTGATTTGTCCATTTTCTGCCCCACTGTTCGAAAAGTATTACGGTCCAGTTTATACTGATAGTCGTTTAATATCAATATGGTATCAGTTGTATGGTACAGTTGTATTATCCGTAGCTAAGCACCGATTTTAATCTTTGGTTTTGGGCGAGAATGGAAGTTGAAAACTTGTAGTTAGGCAATATTCTGTAGACAGGCCCTTGTCAATAGCAAGTGTGTAAAATACGCAAAATTAATACATATCGGATACTTCGCATACATAATATCTGCTGAAACAACCGTTGTATTCCGATTATGTGACTAGTACTACAAGGATTCATCGTAATTTTATTCTCAGCATGTGTTTATTTGAAGAGGTGACACTTCAAGGATCAGCGAAGCCCACCGTTATAATGCATATTACCGTCAACTATTTGCTTAATATATGATTCCTGCCTTTCAGGAATGAAAATATTTAGAGACCACCGTCTTCATACATGAGGAAGGAACACCACATATTGATCGAAAAATGAAGGAACTCCTTCGTACCAACTTCGGCGATAAAATCGGTAGCCGTTTTCTAAATGATTAGCTTCCGCCTTCTCCAAACTTAAATCTTTGGGATTTACGGATGTGTGATTATTGGAAAGATCGAGTCTATCTGGGAAACGTTTGGTCTCTTCTTGATCTGAAGATAATCATAAAGCAACATGTTGAAATTTTATACGAAATGCTTTTGTGCGACTATTGACCACACTACACCACTTATACAATACGTAATCCACTGAAATGGATCACATATCTGTCTTTAAATAATAACGTTTTATTGTAGAGTTTCCTTTTTTACAATGATTATCGTCACTCCCCCACTGGGTTCCGGTCTAAATTGGGTGGCAATTCCCGACCGTCCAAACAGTTACCTTACACCTTTCTGGTAGGACAGACGGTCTGGGTTTCAACAACAACAACAATGATTATCGTCCACAAAACGCAAAATTTTTGCTTGGATATAAAAATTTAAACTATTCCGTTTTTTTTTAATATCAAGACTCTATTATTTAATTAACATATATCCAGTTTCGCTAACATATGCTAATTATAAATTGCTCCAGAACGATGTGAGTAGGGTCACTCTAATTTAAACTACTTTGTATAACGGTTTCCTCTTTTGCATATGCAATGTGCACGAATGTTTAATATTTACTTGAAGAAAGATGGAGTAAGAATTGCTATTATTGCTTTCTTAAATGAAGTAATAAGAATTTTCATTCTCTCAAGCAGCAGTTAACTTTATGTGATTTTCTGGGTGTGCCTGTAGAAAGGGTGAACTTACAATACTAATTATAAATTGCTCCAGAACGATGTGAGTAGGGTCACTCTAATTTAAACTTCTTTGTATAACGGTTTCCTCTTTTGCATATGCAGTGTTGTTGTTGATTGAAACCCAGACCGTCCGACCTACCAGAAAGGTGTAAGGTAACTGGCATATGCAGTGTGCACGAATTTTTAATATTTACTTGAAGAAAGATGGAGTAAGAATTGCTATTATTGCTTTCTTAAATGAAGTAATAAGAATTTTCATTCTCTCAAGCAGCAGTTAACTTTATGTGATTTTCTGGGTGTGCCTGTAGAAAGGGTGAACTTACAATACTAATTATAAATTGCTCCAGAACGATGTGAGTAGGGTCACTCTAATTTAAACTTCTTTGTATAACGGTTTCCTCTTTTGCATATGCAGTGTGCACGAATTTTTAATATTTACTTGAAGAAAGATGGAGTAAGAATTGCTATTATTGCTTTCTTAAATGAAGTAATAAGAATTTTCATTCTCTCAAGCAGCAGTTAACTTTATGTGATTTTCTGGGTGTGCCTGTAGAAAGGGTGAACTTACAATACTAATTATAAATTGCTCCAGAACGATGTGAGTAGGGTCACTCTAATTTAAACTTCTTTGTATAACGGTTTCCTCTTTTGTATATGCAGTGTGCACGAATTTTTAATATTTACTTGAAGAAAGATGGAGTAAGAATTGCTATTATTGCTTTCATAAATGAAGCAATAAGAATTTTCATTCTCTCAAGCAGCAGTTAACTTTACGTGATTTTCTGGGTGTGCCTGTAGAAAGGGTGAACTTACAATTTCAGTGAGTAAACTAAAATATGCCGGAAAAAGTCAAACTAAATGTTGTGTATGACTCCGAGAAGTAATTTATAGAAAAGACGAGAGTTTTGGATAGTGATGCACCGAATAAAGATTTCGTGAAGTACTAAATAATATTCGGACTTGTGTATCAATTAAATGCCGAATACCGAGTATTCACTGGCCGAATAGTCAAAGTCTTACCCCCTCTCTCACCTCTCTTGATTTAATAAACATGCTTAAAATTTGGTTATAACGTATTTTTCTGACGACACAGAATTACGTGATAACATAATAGAAAATATGAAATTCTATTCATTATATATATCAACTAATTAATGGTAATTTAATGAAATGTAAAAGTCCAATTACAATTGTATTCCAGACCTTATAAGTAAGTCATTTGGAGCATACTTTTTCAAATATTTTCAATACTCATCACTTGTTGCGCAACTTTTGACCACTTGTGTAAGCATTTTAGTCAGCGGTATTTGAACAATGGTTTTATAATTTCCTTGCAAAAATATGATGCTGAACTTGAACTTGAAAATAGATATTCGATCGGTGAAACGAAATAAGCATTTGACAGAACTCAATATTCGACCGTTGAATCTAAAGCACTATTCGTAGCAAACTAAATATTCGGCTTATTGGCCGAATAGGACGAATACTAACTGAATTTCTAGTTCAGAGAATTAATGAATGCTGAAAAGTTTATTCAACTTCAAAATTGAAATGAATTGATATTATTACTCCATCTATCAAAATTTGAATAGAAATAAAAGGATTGTGAACCTGAAGAATTCTGAGTACCATGTTTACTATTTTAGATTTAAAACTTGACACATAGAATATATCTTTTGAATTGAAAGAAAATCAGGTAACATAAACTTATAGATTTACTCTCAGGAGTAAATGTCAAAGGTTTTAAAATACTGCATTGATAGTCTGTTTGAGAAACGAATATTTTGGGAAAGTATTATTTTAAGATTTCCCAAAGTAAAAATGCCGAATAAATGTTTTCGTCAATTTTCATATCATCTTTAAAATTCCAGGTATCTGTATCCTATTATAACCCATTTTAACTATTATCATAGCAAAATATTTCGAATTTTATGAACAAAAATTCATCCAGCTGCTGCCATAGACATTTCATCATATATTCATAAAAATACCTGAATAAAAGTATTTAATAGACATTTACAATCTATCTGATACAATTTTTTTTCTCTTTTCCTGATTTAAGAATTCACATACCATACAGAAATAATTGCCTATATATCAAAAAGGCGATATATAAATAACTTCTATGCTTTAAAATAGTAATATCATCTAGCATGTTTCCTACATTTTTATCGTACAATCTCAATAACATTAACATGATAATAAATACTTTTATTTTATACTCCTGTTTTGGCTTCGTCAAAGTATTTGAGCGCGCAGAATGTAAATTATTTAATGTTCTTTCTTTTAACTTCAGCTGCATCAGTTCAATGAGACTCACGTATATCTGTATACTAGTGATTTTGACACGAAAAGTGATTGCAAATGTGAAGTGTCAACAGAAGTGTCCTCATTCAACACTATAAATTTTATTTTATCCTCCTGTTTTTACTTTGTCATATATTTGAGCTCGCAGAATGTGAATTATTTAATAGTCTTTCTTTTAACTTCAGCTGCATCAATTCAATGAAACTCACGCATATCTGTATATTAGTGATTTTGATACGAATGGTGATTACAAATGTGAAATATCAACTGAAGTGTTATCATTCAACACTATAAATTTTATTTTATCCTCCTGTTTTGGCTTCGTCACATATTTGAGCTCACAGAATGTAAATTATTTAATGTTCTTTCTTTTAACTTCAACTGCATCAATTCAATAAGACTCACGCATATCTGTATACTAGTGATTTTGACACGAAAAGTGATTACAAATGTGAAATATCAACTGAAGTGTCCTGATTCAACACTATAAATTTTATTTTATCCTACTGTTATGGCTTCGTCACATATTTCAGCTCACAGAATGTAAATTATTTAATGTTCTTTCTTTTAACTTCAGCTGCATCAATTTAATGAGACTCACGCATATCTGTATATTAGTGATTTTGATTCGAAAGGTGATTACAAATGTGAAATATCAACTGAAGTGTCCTCATTCAACACTATAAATTTTAATTTATCCTCCTGTTTTGGCTTCGTCACATATTTGAGCTCACAGAATGTAAATTATTTAATGTTCTTTCTTTTAACTTCAGCTGCATCAATCCAATGAGACTCACGCATATCTGTATACTAGTGATTTTGACACGGAAGGTGATTACAAATGTGAAGTATCAACTGAAGTGCCCTCATTCAACACTATAAATGCAAATAAAGAGTTGAGAGTCTACGGTTAGTATATGCATACTTTCATTACTTTTACATCATCTTTTATAGTTTATTTTTCAAACTGGCAAAATTTATCACAATCTAAGGAGATGTTTGGGAAATATTTATTTCAAAGCAATCTGAACTTCTTTTATGTTTCTTCGGTTAGCCGAATAGCAGATGCACATTTGGCGGGGGAAAAAGATCTATTTTTGCAATTTTCATAGCAGACAAAATTCAAATATATTATTCGATAAAAGAATAACATCCTCCATAAATTTATATGCATATAATTTGAATAAGGGGTTGTCTGTATATCTAAATGCTTATCTTAATTTGCAATGGAAACACCCAATTTTTATGCCAGATTTCGAATATATATAAATTGTATCCTAGGATGCTAAAAATCAAGTCAGTTGGTCCAGTCGCTTCGGTATTATGAGAATGTAAACTTCTGAGTGCTTAACTAGTAACCCAGACTTTTATTTACAAATATTATTTCTATCACGCTGAATTTCTTGTTACATAAATATTAAACAATCATAAATTCTACAAATTATTTTAAAATAATTTTTAGTATGAAATATGAATTATGAAACTAATTAGAAAAACTATAAATGGCAACTTTGGCATATTTTGCTGAAAATGGATTCAGAAATACTTTTACGTGACTATATAAAATTTAAGTTCTTTTTCAAGAGCAGTTTTTTTTTCACTATATTTAAATTTTCATCACTACCATGATTATAGTGTGCATCCATCTATTTAATTGCAAAAAACAAAAATTGATGTGGACAGCACATGACTTATATAATGCAATGAATTGACTTCTTTCACAGAGAAAAAACGGTGTATAAGATCTATGGCACAATGTTTTAACTTTGAACTGTACATATGGAGCTTTTACAGATGACAATATATAATTTCGAAGTATCCAGTTAACTTATATTTCGTGTAATTCTAAAGGGACGATTATCACTATTGATATTACTCTCAATAAGCAATATAATCCATATAAGAAATTACTATAGTCATTCTTTCATCAATTTGGCGTCATGCTTGTTAACAGAGCGTCATTTTTGTAATATTGACGATATTAGCCAGGTTGGGAATATTTTGCTAAATGAGTCGCCAAGTTTACCAAATTGATCGGCAAGCATTATAGACAGACGGGTAGATCTTTTCTTATACTTAAATGACTAGTAGTGAATTGTTATTCAACTAGTAGTGAATTAGTAGTGAATTCATTAGTGAATTCATTAGTGAATTCATTAGTGAATTCATTAGTAAACTAGTAGTGAATTCATTACATTTCTCATTGCCAGTATTAGCAAAGATTTCATGGACGAGCGAATTTCCAACTCATCTGGGATTGGTTTATGGCTATGACAAAAACGATAGACTACGACGTCAATTCGTACACTTTGATAATTTTAACAATGATATGACTTATCTTTGATTTTTATGAGTAAGTGGCAAAGCTATTCAGTAAATTAATCAACTCGCTTAACGAGCGAGGGGAGTTGGTGAGCGATAGCGAAAAAGGGACGGACCAAACGCTTGCATTGTAAGCGGCACGACAGAGCTCGTTAGGTAATTTTAGCGATCGCTAGTAAGTAGGTGATAAAGCCTCCCGACTCACAAAGCGAGTTCGGGCGGTTGACTAGCGTGCCGAGCATGGGGTGTGGGAGGGTGCCGAGCGGGATAAAAGAGCTTGTGACGCGAGTTCGGAGTTGGTGATTGTTGCGGAGAGCTCCGGCGATTAATGAGCTGCAGTGAACAAGTCGCTGAGGCGAGAGGCAGCGGGAATGCGACATGAAGGTATATGTACATGACGTATGTACAGGCCGGGTGGAGCTCGCGAAGGGGCTCTAGGCTTGGTGAGCGTCAATCATCAAGGGACTCCCTCCTCCCTGAGTTCGATTCTCGGCTATGTCCAATCGTCTCATGTTCACGCAAGTGTGCGGGTTGGTTAAATATATGGGTCCGTAAGTCCTTCCGAGAGATTGGTTGTAGGGGAAGAAGGGCACGTTCCCTGTGGATGCCGTCCGCACTGGGTTTCAGTTTAAATTGGATGGCACTTCCCCGCCGTCCAATCGTCCGCCGTCGTATCACGCCTGCGTAGCTGGCTGCACGAAATTGCTTGCTACACGATCAGAGCCAAGTTACGGGGGTTGGCAAGAAGGGGGCGGAGCCTCCAGTATAACAAAAATGTATATACATAATTAATAAAATATACCTAGTAACAATTTTACCAATAGGAAAATGCGATAGCTTATCTTTTAAAACTTAGTTGTATAATATTTTTCTTATGTAAACAAGAACAAATAAAAGTATTTCTAGTAACAAATATGCTTAGAACATTTTATTGACATTAGTTAGTTACATTATTTGCAATGTATTTTCTGATTTGCCTGTTGATTTATAAACCATTCATTTAAAATATATTTTATGCATAAATAGCACTGAACTTATATTTTGTATAGAAAATGTGTCCGACGTTTCCAGGGATTTACCAGGGACGTTTCCAGGGATGCAAACCTCCGATTAAAATTACACCAGAATTCACAATGAATTCTTGAAAACCAAAGAAATGTTAAATCCCACTTTGAACTCGCCCAACTCCTTAAAGCTTACTCCGAACAAAATCCTGAAAGTAAATTGCGTTTTACGAAAAACTAAAGTGTTATGCAATAACTTTCTTGCAGTAGATTTCCACAACATAGAATATATACCAACGTTTCTCGGGATTTATTGAATTTATTCATATAATCTTTCAAAAAGCTTAATCACCCCTGCGAAAGTACATACGCCGCTGAACCGTCTAATCATGCCTTAGCCCGTTGCGTGGGTAGGTATTACGCCTGGGATCCAGTGCTGGACACATCAAACGCTACCCCTTAATACGAATGAGTAATAAAACATAACTACACCCATCGCTTTAAGTTTTTTAGGGTGTATTAAGCCCACAGAGAAGGTAATGGGTGTATTTATCACTCTTGCTTTCAATAAACATTTTTGATACACACTAAATGCGCCTTTCGCCCTCTGCGCCCGCCTAATATGCCCTAAATAAGCTCCTTTGATGTGCCCTTAATAAGATCATTTGATGTACTCTAAGCAAGCTTCTTTATTAAAGTCTAAATGAATGCACGTGACGTATTCAAAATGATAATATACAGAGTACGCTCTGTCAAATAAATCATATTTTAAGGAATTAAAAAATTTGTCGACTAGGCTACAAAGCACACACATCTTTCAAAATATATTTTTGAACTTTCAACACTTCTCAACAAACGTAACTCACTGAAAATACACGTCCAACATATCGAAGACAACTGCACACGCATACATTCAGCGGTTCCAGTTAATATTTATATTGGAAACCGGTCACATAAACTTACTTAAAACTGAAATTACATAATTGATCACTTGCATAAATAAGCATTGGAAATAATAATAAATTGTATAGAAAATGTGTACAGTAGGAGGGACCTTGAGGGATCTGAAATAAATCATAAACTAGTAACATAGTACTTTCTAGGGTTTAAGAAACTAAAAGGGCTAGCTTAATCTTCTGTCCTAGGGTGAGTTCCAGTTCCGCAGTCGTATTCGAGATGCGCATCGTATTCCAGATGCGCTGGATGAACTTGGTTACAACGTATGTGATCAATTATTATATCGTTGTCTCTTTGTCATGACATTACTACACATTGGTTTTCTTTATTAGAAGTTTATTCGGTATTATCTATAGAACGTAAATAATTATTAATTAATATATATGAGTAGTTTGTTGAGAAGCAAACTGAGAAGAAATCCAAAAACTTCAATAAAGAAGAAAATTACTGGACTTAATCGTGGAAACTGTTACTTCATAAAATTAAGCAATTCCAAAAAATGTTGAGGAAAACCGCGGTAGAAGATTCAGAGCCTATATTCATACTATAGAAATGCCTATCAACTGGTTTATTGAAAACACAGATAAATGCCCTGAAACATAATAAAATACCATAAAATGGACACCAGAAAAACGTATCAAAAAGCACTGTAATACTCGTAATTTTCTTGTCGTCCAAGTGCTATGACTTTTGGAAAAGTAAAATTAGAATGCATTTACCCAGTGACTTTACCTACACTTTTAAGACAGGGTGTACGGACTTTTCTTATCATCCTGGCAACTTATAAAATATTCTATTAATGGTGAATAAACTATTAAGGAGAAACAATGCCGATAATTTAGATAATTTTTTAAGAAAATGTATTTTAAATTTTGATGACATGCATATAGATTCTCGCACTTGTTATAAAGGTTTGTTAGGTCAAACTGAATGCCCTTTCAAAAAGTACAATTTGTTCTTGTCATAGCATCCTTTCAAACTAGAAACGTCTTTTTTTTGCATTTTAAAACGAATGTGGCGAACCAACTGATGTTTTCTTCTATGCATAATTTCAAGACATGTGGCATTGAAGTTAAAACGATTGTGTCAGATTTGAGAGGCTAAAGTAAACGGTGAAATGAGATGCAGATTATCGCAGAAAACACGCATTTCAATTTTACAGATACCCATGATAAACCTGTATACATTTTTGTAGATATGTCACACTGTATAAAATTATTAAAAAACACATTTTAGACAGTCAGTTTATTTTAGAAAATGGTATATAAATAAATGCACATGTGATAAAAGATGTGTTAGCCAAATACACTGGTGAAATAAACTCTAGATAAACTAGCGATGGAGCATTTGATTCTAAAGGGTAATTAATTAACTCCAGAAAGCTAAGATAGCCAAAGCATTTCTTTCTGTAACGGCTTTAAATGTAGAGACTTTAAATGTACAACAGCGGCATACAGAACACCAGCAGAATAAAATCAACAATAGCAACATAACAACATAATATGTTCATAAACTAGAAAAATGCTATTTTATTTGAAACTAGAAAGCTGTGTTCTCTGCTTGTTAAGCTCGCCCACTCCCGTAACTCGATTCGTAAGTCGGGAGGGTTCACATGCTACTCGCTGGCGCTCGTTGAGCTCGCTGCGCGAAATCTTTTGTTCCGCCTGTTAAGCAAAAGTAATATGTCTGCTGGGAGCCGTCCCTTGTTTGCCGGCTCCTACTAATCCCGGAAGCTTTCTTTGCGAGTTCTTTCAACCCGGCCGGCTCACACGACTGTTCGACCTGCACGACCTTGCTCGTTACGCTTACCAACCCCCGTAACTCGCTTCATTCCTTACTACACATCTTCTGAATCCGTATTGTACATCTACGGGTTCATACGCAAAATTTTAAAGCTGTACCTTTTGCCGTTTGTTTGTAATGCAGTGACAAAGAATAACGTTACATTTTTTTAATATAGAAATATATAGAATAATAATATATACTCGTATAATTGCTGTGCAACAATTATTGCATTTTAATCGTAATAGTTCATGGCAACAATTGTTGTGAAACGCTCTGTTTCTTTTCAAGAATCAATCATAAGGCATTGTCAATATTCCACACTAAGTTCAGAATTAAATAACACTTCACTCAATAAGTCTCCGGTCTGACACATATATGGTAACACTGTTGACAGACCCATATGATTTCTGGATAGTACCAAACTTCAAACGATACGTGTCAAAATTTCATGACATTCTGACAATTAGTTTACAGGTTATAGTGATTTTAGTGATCCCAGTTTTGTAATTTTCAAAACAATGGATAAAAAAGAATTTCGTGTGTTGATTAAACATTGTTGTTTGATGGGGGAAAAATACTGTTGAAGCCCAACAGTGGCTTGCTAAGCGTTATGGAGATTCTGCACCAGGGAAATCAACTATTATTGAGTGGTATGCAGAATTTAAACACGGTCGTACAAACACCGATGATGCTGAACGCTCTAGTCGCCCCAAATCGGCAGTTGTTCCGGAAAACATAAAAGAAGTCCACAAAATAGTTTTAAAAGACCGTAAAGTGAAGTTGCGTAAGGTAGCCGACACCTTAAAGATATCAGAAGGTAGTGTGTTTACAATTTTACACGAAAATTTGAGCATGCGTAAGTTGCTTTCGAAGTCGGTGCCGCGTTGGCTCACACAGGACCCAAAACAACAAGACATGCTCCGTGTCACAAGTCAATGAAAACGATGGTTAAATTATATGAATTACGCTCGAATTGCTTCCTCACACATCGTACTCTCCAGATCTGGCCCCTAGCGACTACTGGTTTTTTGCAGACATCAAAAAGATGCTCCAGGGAAAGAAATTTGGCTCAAATGAAGAAGTGACTACCGAAACTGAGGCCTATTTTGAGAGCAAAGACAAGTCGTTCCACAAAAAAAGGCATCGAAAAGTTAGAGGAGCGTTAGAATGAATGTATCACTTTTGAAGGAGAGTATGTTGATGAATAAAGTCGAATTTCTAAAAAAAAAATTGTTTTTCTTAGTTAGACTGGAGACTTATTGAGTGATGTAGCATCTATACTTTTAATGTTTTCATTGCTTCGCTAACTTATTCCTCGGCAATATTTGACGTTTCTGCCAGTAACAAATCACAGCGAAGTTGGAAATCGACTCGACCAATGATATTTTTGCCCATACTTAATAATTTTAACTTCAGAAGTGCATAAAAAATAGAATAACTCATAAACTAAATCGAAATTTAAAAAAAACCATCCATCTTGAAAAAATTCCATTATGTAGCTTACATGACTGTGAAAATCAGTTCTGCTAATACTGGCCTGTCCATGACGTGAACTTACAGCTCAAATATTCTTCCTTTGACTATGGCATTAAACATTTTTAACCAAATTTTAAATCAAAAAACTGTTTATTTCAGCGTGCTCACTTTACATTTCTTTGCAAATGTACCAACTTTCATATTTTTGTATGCTATAGCTTTTGCAGTACGAGGGACGTGGAATTTTTTCAAACAGCGGTGACAGCTACTTTTTTTAATATAATATTTGAAATACCGATCAATTTATTATTCAAGTAATGCAAACGTTAGAAAATTGGATACTGGAGAACAATCTCAAGAAGTATATTTTTATAAGAACCTAACCATTAACCCTATGAGTTTTGTAAAATAATATTAAGATTAGAATCGAAAGCAACTTAATCATAGCCATGTATTTAAGGGTCTCTGATTGCACGATCTCAGATTAGATGCATCACAAAACTGAAACTAGAAAACAGCGAGTAACCAACCCATACAGCACGTCTCCCCTTACTTTAGCCCTTGTACGTTTTGGGTTTTTTACCGCACTCTTGTTCATTTACATACAAAATTCCAGCATCTGGCCTCATCAGTCATACGACAATTTAGTTCATAACATATTACATGCAATAAAAATGTAAATTATTAAAAGTAAGATATCAATAAAAATATAAAGAATTTTTTTAATAAAGGCTTAGTTAAAAATCATCCAAATTATTTTTACCACTTATAAATTTTAGAATAAATTAATTTTCATTAATCCACTTCCTAATGAATGGAAATTTTATGTCGATATGATTAGTTTTTATGTTTTTAATATTGTTTTTGCAAAATAAATCAGATTGATTGTTACAAAACTGTATAGCACGAAATATTTACATATCACTTAGTTCTCTTGTAAACCATAAAGGTTCTCGAGTACTGTCAGTTTTATGAAGCAAATTTGGATTGCATCGAACGTAAAGCAATGCATTATTGTTTACAAGATTTCAAGCTAAAAGGAACGGTATACATCAATATTATATAACCATTTATTATAATCCTAAAATACCTGCTTATTACAAAATATATGTAGAACTAAATTCAGATGCCTGACAAAAATATATTCAATTATAAACTAGGAAGGTAACATGATTGGGGTTTTTAACCGCACCACTTGATCATTTTCATGCACATTTTTATACTTTACCGTAAAATTAACTTTAGTCCGTCAAAAATCTTGAATGTTATTTCAACTAGCAAATGGCTATCAAATGTTGTCAAGCATTGTTGCAGGGTGTGTTGAAGACCCAGACCGTCCGACTCATCCGAAGGACTTGATCAACTATTTGGACGGCCGGAATGTTGCAGGGTGTGTGACGTCACTTTTCCCTATACATCGAGTTATCAATATGGAACAAAAGGAGAAAAATATGATCAAGGCGGAACGGTTGTGACCGAACTTCAGCTATCAGAGCTTTAAAAATTTATGAGAGGTATCAAATTAAATTTCATAGAAAATTCAAGAATAGGATAATTAAAAAATATTATAATGCGAAGATACACAATATTTATTCCAAAAATTGGAATTGTACGAATCTTTAATTTTAGAATGTTATAATATACATATGAAATTTCATAAATTTTTTATACTTTGATGTATTTTCAAATTTTTTTTTTTACATATGAAGGACTTATTTTACCGTTTCTGTTTAAAGCTCGTTAGAAAGCTCGTTCTTCTATCTTTTCGATGGTGTTATGGAAACTCTGCATTAATATTTTCGATCCCAAAGGAACCGTTTCGTGCGAAAATTACTCAAAATGGAGTTCCAACATTAAGTGACTAAAAGCTAATCCGAATTTTTAAAAGAAAAATTTCAACGTGGTGTTTTTTTCTCGACAGCCGAAATACTTATGTATCAAATTTAATGGCAGTATGACGCCTAAATTTCCAGCTATAGACATCATACAAACAGACATCTTTGATTATTATCGATTTACATATCTAATATTAACAAAATTTGATTAATTAAATCTTTATATTTAGTTATACCAGAGGTTGGACCAAGAGTGAATAGTTCTACAGGACATTATAGAGTTGGCGATGTTGTTAATATGACTTGTGTGTACGGACCATCAAAGCCACGAGCAAAATTAATATGGTTTATTAATGATGAAGAGGTAATATATTTATATTATTACTATATTTCAGTCATTCTTTAGCCAATATATTGCAATAATTTTAAATATGATTGCAAAAGGATATTTTAGTCTTTTAAATAATTTATAAGTTTTTGCTTTATTACAAATGGTTACTATAGAACTGGTAGAATGTACGTAACATACGTTCTGTAAGTCTTTACATTGAATTTATATATTTGAAGAATAGTCGTGAACAATAATGATCATTCACGATCATATTAAGGTATATAATTAATTTATTATTATTAAAATAATCTGAAACGCTAGATTCTGGAACTCAGTTGAATGGATTATTAATCTCGGTTTCTTGAAACTGAACGCCTAGTTTGTTGATATTTGTTTTCCTCGAAATCGACAATAATGATCTTTCACTTAACCAGAAAAAAAAACGGGAAATCCAAAGTTTACCCAATGGAAATTCTTAAAAATGAACACCAACAAAGATCTTTTTATAGACGTAGAATTCTGGACAAAATAATCAGAACATTTTCCTATGGTGTTTCAAATTTTCCCAAATAATGTATAAAATGTTAACCCATGCATGATTAATAGCCAAAGAAGGAACTAAAATCCCAACCGCATGAGGTTGGAGACAGCTCTGACTGAGTTTTTTAAGTACGAAAGGGAATCTCATAGTCATGTAATCTGCAATGAATCGATACCACTTATTTAAATTAAATTAGATTAAGCATTTTAATAAAAGTATTTTTAAAACTTCGTAGACTGAAGCAAGTATCGACATACAGTATTACAGTATAACTCTGAACTGTTCACATTTCTTGTGAAACTCCTAATCTTGCGGGACTCTATTGTTTAAACGATGACGTCACTTCAATCGATTTGTTGTAATGCCGAGATAGCAAGATATCATCCCTCATCATATACTGCAACTATTGTATATTTAATTTTATCCTATGTGTCCTCAAATATTATGGAATACGTTTTTAATGAAATCAACTAATGCATATACACTTGTGTCCAAAAGTTAAACATAATTCTTAAAACGTGTGAAGCAAAGGGCTAACACAAACTGAACAGTAGAAAATTGCAAGGTCCACTAACTGAAACCAATCATTTTGCACATTCAATTTTTATCAGCTTACTGTATATGCGCAAATAAGATGCTTATATCGAAACTTCATAAATACAGCTGACCATATCAGATATTCTTATTTCTTGCTCACCCCGTAAAATTTGTTGTTGTCATTGTTAAATATGAACTGACTATGGCACAAAGATGCAAAGTTCACCTTTCTTTTCAAGAAATGATTACATTATGACAGAAGTTTCCAGAGCACTAAATGCTGTAATATAAAATCTCCAGACAGTAGTGATGGTTCAAAAACTGTGGATATGTTATATGTCAACTAGGACAAGATCGCCTTCGAGTTATAACACCTCGCCAGTACAGGTATCTGCTATTGACTGCATGACGACATAGGACAATACCTGCAGGCTGGAGAGCTGTAGTCTCCACAGGAGCAATTGTTTACAAGCAAATTGTTTATAAGAGGCTCAGGAAAATTGGATTATATACCAGACGTCCAACAGTTTGAGCCTGACTCACACCTGCCTACAAACGTAAGCGTTTACGGTGGAGTCAGGAACATCGAAGCCGGTCTCAGCAAATCTTAACAACAAAGAAAGTGATTCCTTTAGAGGTGATATAGTCTCCGTATGGGAAGATGTAATACTAAACGGGCGCATAGAGCTCCAGATCTTCAACAGCCATTTCATTACTTGTAAGAGGTACAGAAACGACATAATGAAAGCCTATGTTTGGTTTTTTATGTTGTTGTAGGTTCACGATTCGTATTCATGAGCGTAACGAGCGCAACATCGCTCTCAATTGGCCTATGATTTTCTTTAATGTGAATATATCTAGCGGATGCAGTGGCTATCGAAGTCTCTAGATAAGAATCGTATTAAGCATGCGTCAGATGTATTAAGCATGTGAATTACGTCTGGTAAGCCTCCACCAAGAACCATCTACAAGGGACTAAACAAAATTCTACTTCAGGAATGGGGATTTTACCCTCTGGGGGGCATGGACAATCTCATAGAAAGCATTAAAATTTGATGTGAGGCTTGTTTCAAAGGGGTCACCACATTCTTTAAAAATTTTCATGTACTGAGTTGTATTAGCTTTTATACTGAAAACAAAAATCATCTTTTGGTATATTTGCGAAAGTGCATAATTTTTTATTCTTGTGTTTTCTACTGTTGCATTTGCATTACTTTATTACAGACGTATACCGAGTTTAGTTTCATTCCGACTTTTGGTTCATAAAATATTCACATGTATAGCGATTATGCTTAACTTTTGGACACGAGTGTATATTAGTTATATCACGTTACTTTGCATACAACTAATAATGAATTGGTTTACAACGAAAAATGCAACACAAATCAAAATAAGTAAGCATACGAACGTTTTGGATATTAACTGGATTCCTTCTTCAGGGCAAACAGTGTGGACGTGAATGACTAAATAAGCATAAGGCTATGTCGACTCATCAGAAAAAGCTAACAAGTATTTTAATATAGTGGGATAAATAGGAAATGAAACTATGAAATAAGAAAAGAACAAAAAATATGAATACGAGAAGCAAACAAGAAAATATAAAAGTTAGAGAATATGAATCCAAAGAAACAAAACATTAGACATTTTCATGGAAAAATATGGAGTTATTGACAAATAATTAACTAGATTACTAGAGTTTTTATAAATATGAAAAGACTAAAAAAATATAAATTGATAATTTAAGAGTTCTTTTGAATAATGGAGGAAGAATAAACATCTAACCGTTGACAAGTCATTCAACAATAATTAACGATAGAAGATTTGTTACTTTCTTGTTTTTTGCACAATTTTGATGTTCTTT
The DNA here is from genome assembly GCA_951213105.1 of Amaurobius ferox. Lineage (NCBI taxonomy): Eukaryota > Metazoa > Arthropoda > Arachnida > Araneae > Amaurobiidae > Amaurobius > Amaurobius ferox. Next base: position 25,011,328 of record OX578141.1, read on the forward strand.
AAAGCAGCACTTTCAAGCACGTTTAATTTGACTTATGTACGATAATTTGCTTTGACAAATAATTTGATAAAAGCCCCAATTATTGAACTGTTCAATACAATCCTTAAGAGAAGAACATTTAATTTTGTTGATGTGGGTGAATATCAGTGGGAGCATTTATCAAAGTCCTTGTCAATGCTGACTATCGAGCTTAAGTCGAACTAAACGCATCTTAAAATACCGCTCAAAAGAACATCACAGTTCTAAAAAATTCAACAAATTGATTTTTTATCGTTAGTCATTGTTGAATGATTAGTCACCGTTTTGATTTTTCTTCTGCCTCCATTTTTCAAATATGCTCTTCAGTTTCTAATTTTGATTTCTTTAAATATTTTCATATTAATAAAAACCCTAGTAATCTAATTAATGTGCTGCGAATGACTCCATATTTCTCCAAGATATGGCATGGCAAAATCTAATTGTTTTTCATAGAAGTCATATTATCTGTCTTTTATTTTTTCTTGTTTCCTTCCCATACTCATACTTCCTTGTTTTTTCAAATTTTATACCTCCATTTCCTTTTTCATCCCACTATATATATTGAGATGTCGTTTAGTATTTTAATTTGCCCAACACAGCTTTGCGCTCATTTGAGAGTTCAGTTCCAAACTTTTTGCTCTAAATAAGGAAATCCAGTTGATTTCCGAAACATACATAAGCTTATTTATCTTGATTTGTGCTGCATTTTACGTTACAAACCAATTCATCAATGTATATAATGTTTGATACTTTCAAAATGTTATTATAATAATTATTTTTATTAATTTATTTAAGTATAATTTGAACCAATAACAAACATGTTCTAAAGTAGGGCTATACTGGATAGATCCAAGGATCAAGGCACAATTTTTTAAAGGAAAATTTTCAAATGAGTCCGAGGACTAAGTAGGGACCAAGTTACAGAGGCTGAGCATTTGATAAAATTCCATTAGTGAGAAAAATATACCTAACAAGAGCCCCTGATTAGCATTTCTTAAAACAATGCTTATAAAATTCTTTCATCAGTTGGTATCTTAGTATAATATACGTCGTGCTAGTTTTGTTTCATTATCTTAACGTATTTCAATATGGTGAATTGTTTCAATTTCAATTAGGAATTTATCTGAAAAATTTAATGTTTCAGAATTCCAATTCGCCTGTTTTGAAATAATTATGTAAGTTTTTCAATTTTTTTCTTATGCAGATCATGATTAAAATTTTTCCAGTTCTTTTAATAGATATTTTTTTTTTCATACACAGATCATTTTATTTGTTTGTTTGAAACTAAATGATGTACTCAAGAACAAAATTCACTAAACAATGAATTTTAATCTATTTCCATGTAGGCTCCTAAGGCTTATTATGTTCATTACAACAATCCTCCAGCTATTGACTTCGATGACTTAGAAATGAGTTATTCCAGACTAATATTCTCATTGGAACCACGTCTTTGGCAAGGTTCTTTGTCAGTCCAGTGTGTCGCTTGCATTTCACAAGTTCTTGCAACAAGCAGTTTAGAGTTAATTGTTGGCGAAGGTACGACGGGTGCAGAATTCCAGAGAAGTAAGTAGTTAATTTTTAAAATACAATGCTGAATTTGTATAAGTGTATTATAAAAAGTGTATTATGTTATTATCTATACATATAAAGAAGAAAAGTATGTATGAATGTATGATCCAACATCTGAATGTAAGAATGTATGATCCAGCATTTTATGAGGAAGATTTATTCTTATATCATGAAAAGTCATTTGACTCTGCAGTGGACACCGATGATGCCGTTAATTGCCCGCTGGAATTTCTGAACTACCTTGAGCCACCTGGAATGCCTTCTCATATCTTGAAGTCAAAGAAAGCAGTATCAATAATGCTTTTGCGGAATCTGGACCCGCCAGAACTATGCAATGGAACACGGCTCTGTGTCAAAAATATTTTACAAAATGACATCGAAGCCACGGTATTAACGGGAAAGGAAAAAGGAGAGGACGTATTCATACCGATTCATACCGATTCATACCGAGGACGTGTATATTCGAGTTTCTACGATCACTAGTTCTCCAGATATTAGTAAAGAACAAAACTTTCGTTTGACTCATCATCACGAGAGAACGGCTGAACTGAATTTAATGAAATTTTGTGAGTAGCCTTGAAATAGCTCTCCATAAATTTAGTCCACGTTTCGGGTTTCATAGACCGGGGGTGGTCGAGATATTAATGAAAAACGGAACATTTTCCTAGGAGTTCTAATCTCTAACTCCATGATTCCCAACGAAAAAGGTTGAAAATCGTTGGTTTAAAATGTGAAAGTCAATTAAATCTCAGTCAATAATGAGTTATGTGGGAGTTTATTGAACGTATTAGTCACTTTTGAAATCGCAGGTTTGAAATATGAATTTAAATGGAAACTCTATCAGCATGGTTTATTTTTCGCAGGCTTACTCAACAACGAAAAGTATTAAGAAATTAAAATGGTTATTTAATTATCAGCATTTTATGAGGAAGATTCTTTCTTATATCATGACAAGTCATTTGACTCTGCAGTGGCACCGATGATGCCGTTAATTGCCCACTGGAATTTCTGAACTACCTTGAGCCACCTGGAATGCCTTCTCATATATTGAAGTTAAGGAAAGCATCACCAATAATGCTTTTGCGGAATCTGGACCCGCCCACACTATGCAATGGAACACGGCTCTGTGTCAAAAATATTTTACAAAATGTCATCGAAGCCACGGTATTAACGGGAAAGGCAAAAGGAGAGGACGTATTCATACCGATTCATACGTATTCATACCGAGGACGCATATATTCGAGTTTCTACGATCACTGGTTCTCGAGATATTAGTAAAAAACGAAACTTTCGTTTGACTCATCATTACGAGAGAACGGCTGAACTGAATTTAATGAAATTTTGTGAGCAGCCTTGAAATAGCTCTCCATAAGTTTAGTCTAAGTTTCGGACTTCATAGGCCGGGGGTGGTTGAGGTATTATTGAAAAACGGAACTTTTTCCTAGGAGTTCTACTCTCTAACTCCGTGGTTTATCCAAATCGAAAGGATGAAAATTGTTTGTTTAATACGTCAACGTGAATTAAAACTTTATTTCTGAGTTTGATGGAGGATTTTTGCGCAAATTAGTCACTATCTGAAAGTATGAATTGTTTGAAACATAAATTTAAATGGAAAATCTATCTCCATGGTTTATTTTTCACAAGCATTTACTCAACAATGAAAAGTGTAAAGAAATCAAAATGGTTATTTAATGCACTTTATGAGGAAGATTCTATCTTATATCATGTTGCTCAGAAACGCAATTAAATTATATCTGTCTGTTAATTTTAATTATAATTTTTTCGATTTGAGTAATAAATAAATTGATATAAAAATATATTTTAGAAAAGAATGGTTTGATTTTTCATTTAATTTTATTAATTGTGGACTGCGTACATCACTTTCACTTATATTGACAAAGAGTTTTTAAGCTTTTATATTGTGTTTAGCTAATAAACTCATATATTGTGTTTACCAATAAATTAATTTATCCGATTGTTGAAACAGAAAAAGAGTAGAACGGGCATATCTTCTAATACAATTTTAGTGTTTGCATTTAGTATATAAACAAGAAAGATCAATCATGCTTAAAGCATTGATTATGAAACACTTTCCAACTTCAATGCAATTTTATTTAAACATGTCTAAAATGCAATACATTCCTCGGTAATATTTTCATACTTATCACAATACTACATTAATTTATTATATTTGAAACCTTAAACCTTCATCGAAAAAAATTAACTTCATTCAAATGACGGCATTAAAATATAAATTGCCTGGTTTAAACATCTCTAAAATGTTATACATTCCTCGGTAATACTTTTAGAATTATCATAATACTACGATAATTTATTATATTTGAAAACTTCATCGAAAACAACTGAAATCCATTCAAATGACGTCATAAAAAAATAACACGCCTGGCTCTCTCTATAAAAGCAACATTTCATTCATAAATAATTCCCCCATTCATGTCATTCATCACAATACTATAACAATTTATTTTATTTAAAAATTAAGACCATTGAGCTGCAAGTAAGTAAACCATATGCGTAAAACTTCATCGAAAAATATCGTCCTTCTCTTTCTAAAATCAATGAATTCATATCAGCTAAGCAGACTCCATGGACTAAATGATTTTGTGTTAAAGAATTACAGCGATTCTAATACAACTCATTCTACATAATTTGCTGTTTACATTTTACATAGGTGAAAAATAGGCTTAATAGTAGAAATAATCAAATTTGTATGAGCATTTAAACTGAAATATATTGTCATTGCGTTGTTTCAGTATGTAGATGCACAGAATTTAGGCAAAAATAAAGTAATTTTAGGACGGATACAACACTCAATATGAATTAAAAAGAACTTTAAAAATCACGATTTTGACACAAGATGGATGCCATATATCATTTTGAAGTGGGTCATGTGATCGTTTCATATCATGGACACGTGATCGCTTAATATAAGAGGTGTTATTATTATTTTAATTTTTATTTAAAAAACAACTGAATATATTTCGCTGAATTTTTTTTTATATATTTTATGGAATAATTTGAATATTGCCTAAAATTTTCGAAGCAATTTGTGAATTTTAAATCCGCTTAAAAAATGCTTGAAAAATTAGGTCCCATAGGGCTCAATGTATTCCATTTTTTCAACCCGGGTTCAATCCAAAACTAATTGGGTGATATTATTCATTTATATTCCCATAGGTCCTATAGACCGTCTGAACAACATACTAAAATTTCATTTTGATTAAGTCATTTTTACGGCAGTTATCGTGCTAACGGACAGACAGACAGACAGACAGACAGACAGACAGACAGAATGAACAAAGTCATAAACACTTTTCAACTTTGTTGTAAAGTGTTAAAAAGGAACAGGATGATTTATTCTTCAGATCTGCAAATTCAGAGCTGCGAATTTGGCGGAATATTGCTAACTTGGTAACTTTTCTTAAACTTTGTCAAATTGACGGAAATGTCGCCAAATTGATAAAAACGACGGAAATCAATGAAATTAAATTCGTTTTTTTGGAAGAGAGTACTAAAATGATGTTTCGGTAGCATTTATCGGTCAGTCCATCCATCCTACTTAGTAACATATGTAGCGAATTTTTAAAATATAACCAAATTGATAAAAATATTTGCAAATCTATAAAAATATCATGGAATTGATAAAATTGCGCTTAATTAATGAAATTAAGTGTGTTTTGTTAGGGGATAGTATTGTGATGATGTTTCGTCAATTTGTCGCAAAATGGGACTATCAGTTCTACAGTCCAACTTGGCGATAAATTTGCCGATTTTTTAAGTTATCGCTAAATTGACGAAAATGTCGCCAAACCTTCCATGCAGATAGCATTATTCAGACGATATGATTTCCATCAATTTATTTGAGGCAAATGATATCATGTCGTTTAGCAATGGATGTAAATCCAATGTGTTATGCGGCATACAATTTTTATTAAATATTTTCCGATTTGAATAATAAAGATATGTATATAAAATAAATATCATTGACATCGCATTTTTGACTGGATAATATCAGTTACTGTCTTCAGGTTACACATCATTATTATTGATATTATCGGGGATTATTGATTCAGGGATTATTGATATTTTCAAGTTATTATGCCATTGTTTTATTATGACAAAAAATTGTTTAAACTCATATATTGTACGTTGTATGAGTAATTTTCTGCAAATGCACGGGTGTAGCTTCTAATCTACGAGAATATAAGTAATACAGATATATTGGCATATATTTTGATATATACTGGCATATATTGGAATCGATTACGGGTTTATTGATATTTTCAATTTATACATGTAATCTACTAATACAGGTTATATCTACTAATATTCGAGTAATTAAGTAATACGGATTCCTTACAAATTTAGCGGTTTTATTCTGTATATATTGATTAAATTTCATATTTTTTGCATATTTGCTTTCAAAAGGGGCCAGGATGTTTTATTCTTCAGTTCTGTCCGTGAAGATAATTTTGCATAGTGAGAACAGATATTCTTGAACTTCTCTTTAGGAGCAATAAAATTAATATTTCAACCTAATTTGCACATGATTTTGAATTATAAATTTCTTTATATTATACACTCCTTGCGAAGAACGGGTATGCTGATAGCCATCAACTAAAATTAAAAACACACGATCAAACTACTTTTAAAATAACAATGAAAAAGGCTGAGGAATTAAGAAGAATAAATTAAAAAAAATGAAGAAATCAGTCGATTTTAATAGGAACAAACTTCTAGATTTAAATAATATTTGATCAATCTGCTTTTAAAAATTCCCGTGAATCAAAGACAGCAGAATTAATAAAATGTAACAAACATTGGAAAAAAACTGATTTCGGAAATTTTAATCAACGAAATTCAACAATTAATTTCAATCACATTTAAATACCAGGAAGATTAATCATGCATAAAGCACTGAATAAGAAAAGCTTTCCAACTTCAATGCAATTTTATTGCATTTGGAAACTTAAAACAATAGAGGTAACAGTACTTTCTAAATCCTTGCTTTGAACGTCGTAGAAAAAGGCAATACTGTAAAATTGCCTGCTTCTCTATGTAAAATCATTAAATGTTTCATACATATCAGCTGTATTCCAGACTCTAGAGCTAAATAATTTTGAGTGAAAAGTTTCAGTAATTCTTTTACAACGCATCTTACAGTTTGATGTGTTTACATTATGCATACGGCAAAATTATGCATACGGCAAAATTAGGCTTCGTTTTAGAAATAATCAAAGTTTAACGATTATTTAAACACAAAAATATTGCAATTCCGTTGGCGAATATAAATTCATAGAAAATACGCAAAAATAAAGCGGTTTTATGACGGATGAAACATTAAATATAAATAAAAAGAACTTTAAAATTCACGGTTTTGACACTTGGATAATGGATGGATGCCATATTTTATTTTGAAGTTTGTCACGTGATCGCTTCACATAATAAGGGTGCAAATATTATTTTAGTTTCCATTTAAAAACTACCGTCCATATTTTGCTGACATTTTTTCTATATTTTATGAGATAATTTGAATATTTCCTAAAATTTTCGAAGCAAGTTGTGCATTTTAAATTTGCTTAAAATTTTTTTGAAAAATGATGTCCCATAGTATTCAATGTATTTCATTTTTCAACCGGGTTTAATTCAAAACTAATTAGGTGATATTATTCATTGACATTCCCATATGTCCCACTGACCGTCTCAACAACATACTAAAATTTTATTTTGATAAAGTCATTTTTACGGCAGTTATCGTACAAACGGCAAACAGACAGACAGACAGAATGAACAAAGTAATACGCACTTTTCAACTATGTTGTGAAGTGTTAAAAAAGATAAAGAAGTCTTCAAAATTGTGTAGTGTAGTAAAAAAAAGATGCAGAAAACAAACGATTTTGGAAGTTGAATAAGGTATCTTTATAACAAGAAGGATCAATCATGCTTAAAATGTTGATTATGAAACACTTTCCAACTTCAATGTAATTTTATTTAAACAAGTCTAAAATGCAATACATTCCATGGTAATAATTTAAAACTGATCACAATATTACATTAATTTATTATATTTGAAAACTTAAACCTTCATTGAAAAAAATGAACTTCATTCAAATGACGGCATTGAAATATAAATTGTCTGGTTTAAACATCTCTAAAATACGATACATTCCTCGGTAATATTTTTAAAACAATAATAATACTACGATAATTTATTATATTTGAAAACTTCATCGAAAACACCTGAAATTCATTCAAATGACGTCATAGAAAAATCAACACGTCAGGATCTCTCTATAAAAACAGCATTTCATTCATAACTTTTTCCCATTCATTTATTCATCACAATACTATAATAATTCATTTTATTTAAAAATTAAGACCATGGAGCTACAAGTAATTAAACTCTATGCTTAAAACTTCATCGAAAAAAATAGTCCTTCTCTTTATAAAATCAATTAATATTTCATTCATATCAGCCATGCAGACTCCATGGGCTAAATTATTTTGTGCTAAAGAAATACAGCAATTCTAATACAAATCATTCTACATATTTTGCTGTTTACATTTTACATAAGTGAAAAATAGGCTTCGTTGTAGAAATAATCAAATTTGGATGAAACTCAAATTTATTGTAATTGCGTTGTTTCAGTATGTAGATGCACAGAATTTAAGCAAAAATAAAGTAGTTTTGGGACGGATACAACACTCAATATGAATTAAAAAGAACTTAAAAACTCACGGTTTTGAAATAAGATGGATGCCATATATCATTTTGAAGTGGGTCATGTGATCTTTTCATATCATTGTCACGTGATCGTTTCATATAAGAGGTGTGATTATTATTTTTGTCTTTATTTAAAAAACTACTGAATATATTTCGCTGAATTTTTTTTATATATTTTATGGATCATTTGAATATTATCTAAAACTTTCGAGGTAATTTGTGAATTTTAAATCCGCTTAAAAATGTTTGAAAAATTAGGTCCCATAGGGCTCAATGCATTTCATTTTTTCAACCCGGGTTCAATCCAAAAGTAATTGGGTGATATTATTCATTTATATTCCCATAGGTCCTACAGACTGTCTGAACAACATACTAAAATTTTATTTTGATTAAGTCATTTTTATGGCAGTTATCGCGTTAACGGACAGACAGACAGGCAGACATAATGAACAAAGTTATAAACACTTTTCAACTTTGTTGTAAAGTGTTAATGATAACACCTCTTATATGACATACAGACAGGCAGACAGGCAGACATAATGAACAAAGTTATAAACACTTTTCAACTTTGTTGTAAAGTGTTAATGATAACACCTCTTATATGAAGCGATCACGTGACCATGATATGAAAAGATCACGTGACCCACTTCAAAATGTTATATGGCATCCATCTTGTCTCAAAATCGTGATTTTTAAAGTTCTTTTTAATTCATATTGAGTGCTGTATCCGTCCTAAAATCACTTTATTGTTGCTTAAATTCTGTGCATTTATATACTGAAACAACGCAATTACAATATATTTGAGTTTAAATGCGCATCCAAATTTGATTATTTCTACAACGAAGCTTATTTTTCACCTATGTAAAATGTAAACAGCAAAATATATAGAATGAGTTGTATTGGAATTGCTGTATTTCTTTAACACAAAATCATTTAGTTCATGGAGTCTGCATAGCTGATATGAATGAAATATTCATTGATTTTACAAAGAGAAGGACGATTTTTTTCGATGAAGTTTTACGCATAGAGTTTAATTACTTGTAGCTCCATGGTCTTAATTTTTAAATAAAATAAATTATTATAGTATTGTGATGAATGACATGAATGGGAAATTATTTATGAATGAAATGTTGCTTTTATAGAGAGAGCCAGGCGTGTTATTTTTTCTATGACGTCATTTGAATGAATTTCAGTTGTTTTCGATGAAGTTTACAAATATAATAAATTTTCGTAGTATTATGATAATTCTAAAATTATTACCGAGGAATGTATCACATTTTAGAGATGTTTAAACCAGGCAATTTATATTTCAATGCCCTTATTTGAATGAAGTTCATTTTTTTCGATGAAGGTTTAAGTTTTCAAATATAATAAATTAATGTAGAATTGTGATGAGATTTAAAGTATTACCGAGGAATGTATTGCATTTTAGACATGTTTAAATAAAATTGCATTGAAGTTGGAAAGTGTTTCATAATCAATGCTTTAAGCATGATTGATCTTTCTTGTTATGAATTTGGCGATATTCTTATAGTTTGGTAACATTTGATTAGTTTGGCGATTTCTTCGACAATTTGGCAGCATTTATTTAATTTGGCAGCATTTCGTTGATTTGACTGTATTTGGCAGCATTAGTTGGTGACATCCCGCAAATTTTTCGCCAATCATTATAGACGGACGGACTGAGGTTACTGTCATAGTCGAATCTTATGTTATTTCCAAGATATTAAATTTTCATCAATAATTCGTCATTTTCGTTGATTTAACGTTATTTTTATTAATTAGGCTAGATTTTTAAAAGTTTGGCGACATTTCATCAATTTTATACCATGTAAAAAGTCGTCAAGTTGACGATATTCAACAAAATTTCGCTAAGTGTTACGGATGAAAAAATAGATTATTCTTATATGAGATTTTTATATTCTTCCCAAGTTATTGAATTTTCATCAATTCCTCCTTTTCATTGATTTAGCGTCATTTTTATCAATTTGGCGACATTTTTGTTAATTCAGCAATTTAAAGAAAAGTCGTCACCAGCTTGGCGATATCTAGCTAAATTCGTCGCCAAAATTTCTCCAAGCGTTATGGACGGAGAATAAGCTATTGTTAAGGTGTCTACAAATGATCAGTGAATTTTTGTCAAAGATGTCGATTCTCAGAATTGTGTTTGAAGTGTATTTTGTCCGCACGGTCAAATATATTTTACATTTTATGATAATGAATTAGATTCCATTCATCTCTAGTAGATGGCGTTGTTGAACTTGCATCCTAATTTCGCTGTAAATATCGTTTGTCATGTTTATGTTTTCAGATCAATATAAATATCGTTTGTCATGTTTATGTTTTCAGATCAATAAATAGAAGTGTCCCAAATTGTTACAATAAATACTAGCACCTAATTAAATGCATACATCAAAATTACAACATACATACAACATAAATGCATGCATTGAAATTAAAAGTTTTTAATAATTTGAATTATTTTCATGTAATTCAATGCGACGGTGGATTTTAATAAACATAAATTGAAAGTAGAAACTATTCTTCTATAATACAAATACTGTTAAAGAAAAATACAATATATAATACACAAACACAAAATACAATACACAAAACACACTTAAAGATACAAAATAGAAACACTTAAAAAACTACACCAAATTTTTTTAGCGCTAGTTACTAAATCTCTAGTTGCAGCATTGGGCACAATCTTTATTTATTTAAATTTTTATTTCTTAAAGCCTTTTACTTAACACGTTGAGCGCGGAGCTGTTCCTGCTCTGCCTACCGTTGAGACGGCACACAGCGGCTATCGCTCGGCTAGGTGTTCGGTCATAGAGTAGAAACAGAAGATAACACACACGTCGCGGTGACGATTGTATTTCACTGTCCGTTTCGGTTATGCGAATCACAGAATACTATATTCAGAAGGCTCACTCCCATAGGATCCTATGGCAACATTTCTAACATGGGATGTCCCATAGACACTAGCGCTAGTCAGATGGACCAACTGAAGTGCGATGCGTCTGCCAGATTTGGCGCGTTATCGCTCGCTTGGCGATTTTTTTTTAAACGGGAGGGGAACAGAATGTTGAGGACTGTACTTTTATAATTTTTGAAACTATAGAAAGGATCAGGATTTAAAAATACATTAATCTGCAACATAAATATATTCATTAGTTTAAGAATATTTAAATAAACATAGTTATATATTTAATTCAAATAATCATAAAATAGATTAAAAAATACACACATTGCATTGTCTCACTATAAAACATAATGCACAAAAAATTACAAGCTAACATACTCAAAAGACTGAAATATTATATAATACTTTCAGTCTAAAAAGTATACTAGCGTGTTGATCGTTCTTAATTTATTCTGGGATACTGATAATAGACTTTTTTTTTTTAATATAAAAATATTCATATAGTAAATATCAAATTTACATAAATGCACTATCGAAGTTGTGGAACTCAATCATTAATTACCCGAGGGGGGGGGGGGAATTTTTCACCATAAGGCACTTAATAAAAATTTTACATAAATATATACACATACTATATCACATTCAACTAAGAAAAAGCTATCCAAATATCAATTATTTCACATTTTATAAAAATACGGAAAATATTTAACTAATTATACCACTACCTCTTAAAATTTAGTCTAATCCGGCAGTAATAACAACACAGCACTAATTTCGTATGATGAACACATGTATACTTATATGAACACGTGTATACTTATAATGAACACGTATGTAGGATGGTGATAACTAAAATTATTTCAATTTTAATAAACATAAATTACATACCCTGTAACGCAACCAGTTTTCTTTTATCAATCCATTTCTATAAAATGATCTAAACACTTAACAAATAATCCATTTTCACGTTACTCAAACCACGCTAGTCTGTTGTTCTAAGTTTTCGCCGAGCGAAATAGGGTTATAACATTGAAAATCGGCTTGGACCCAAACCAGATTATCGCCAAGCGCTCGGATCAAACCAGACCATCGCCAAGAGCGCGCCAACCCAATGTTTGGTCTATCTCTAATGGCCGCCGCGAAAACGAAACTATCCAGAGTGACAGGTCTGTATAGTAGTCTGTGATGCGAATGGCGCAAAAACATTCGGGTGCAATACAGCCAGAAAGTGAACCAAACAGGATCGTCCCTTTTTGTAATATGTGTCAAACCAAACCACATCTTTGCTTAGAATGTTTGAATAATCTCCATTAAAATGATAACATTTATTTTTTAACCTTGATACTCCCTGTCCCAGGGACCGACGTCACTGAAACGAAAAGTTCACTGTCGCCGCGTAAAGGAAAGTTGACTGTCATTTTCCACAAACTGCCGCCGCCTAAAAGGAGAGTTAGTTCACTGTCAGTCCCGACGGACTGTCGCCGCGTAAAGGAAAGTTGACTGTCATTTTCCACAAACTGCCGCCGCCTAAAAGGAGAGTTAGTTCACTGTCAGTCCCGACGGACTGTCGCCGCGTAAAGGAAAGTTGACTGTCATTTTCCACAAACTGCCGCCGCCTAAAAGGAGAGTTAGTTCACTGTCAGTCCCGACGGACTGTCGCCGCGTAAAGGAAAGTTGACTGTCATTTTCCACAAACTGCCGCCGCCTAAAAGGAGAGTTAGTTCACTGTCAGTCCCGACGGACTGTCGCCGCGTAAAGGAAAGTTGACTGTCATTTTCCACAAACTGCCGCCGCCTAAAAGGAGAGTTAGTTCACTGTCAGTCCCGACGGACTGTCGCCGCGTAAAGGAAAGTTGACTGTCATTTTCCACAAACTGCCGCCGCCTAAAAGGAGAGTTAGTTCACTGTCAGTCCCGACGGACTGTCGCCGCGTAAAGGAAAGTTGACTGTCATTTTCCACAAACTGCCGCCGCCTAAAAGGAGAGTTAGTTCACTGTCAGTCCCCACAGACTGGCACCGCTCTTAACGTGTTAACATATGTATGGAATGCACTTTTGACAATAAATCATGTACAAAAAAAAGTCTATCAATTAAAATATTAAGACATGTGCAAAAATATTTGGTATCAAACTATCTGTATTCATACTTACCTGAATATCCTACAGAACATTTTTATGTACTGGTAGAAAAACATCAATTACTAAATATAAAATGATATATTAATTATATATGTTAAATAAATTAACAAATTTTTTTGTCCAGCTTACCGCTTCCACTCCTCATAGAATCAGTAACTTTTTTATTTTCATCATTAAATTGTGCCTCCATAGTCATTTTTTTTATTTTTGACCTCCTCAGAAGTTAAATCAACAATTTCCGCTATTTCTGATAAGCACCGGTTTCTAAAAATTTTATTGCGATACTTTGACAATCTTGTCTCTATAAGCTTTTATAATTGAGTCAGTCTTATCTTGAGTCCAACTCATTTTTAATAAAAAGAACAAATTTAAAACTTGAAATAAGTAAAAAGAAGAAAAATATTATACATTAAAAACAAATGGGCACAAAATTATATTCAATTCGCAAAACGGTAATTGACCCGGGATTGGTTAATACAAATGACAATCATACCGACTCCTCAATATTTGAGAAAAAAGTAGGATTATACACTACAAGAAAAATGTTTGACCTCACACTTTAAGAAACACGTCAAAGAGCTGTTCAGATGATCAAAACTCAGTGATCAAGCAAGCCTCTTTGACAAACATTCACTGATCGTTTCTAGATACTTTTATAGTAGATAAATGACTAACGGTGTCCAAATACAAAACTATTACCCAGAGTATCTTCTTTCGTGAACGGAACGAGCTTGATCCACGGGAATGATGTTAGTATGATGTAATATTACAATTGAAAGTCAGTATGATGTAACATTACAATTGACAAGAATGATGTAACATTACAATTGAAAAGTGAACATATTTCACAATAGTTAATTCTTTTTTTTAATTTTATGTGATTTCTCGTTAAATTTATTTTTAAAATGTGAAATATCTCGATAACGTTTATGTTAGCGTTCTAAAATTTATGTCAATCGTTTTCTGATGAAAATTTACATAAGAAAAAATAATTTTCGTAACTTTATTGAATGTTTTGATATTTTGATGATTTTTCAAAATTTTATTCGAAAATTTAGGAGTGTTCTGAACACAACATTTTATTCGAAAATTTAGGGATGTTCTGAACATTCGATTGCTTTTAAAAACAATAGGCTTTCAGTATTCATGGATTGTAATTGTTGTTCAAATGTTATTTGAATAGCTCCATTTGTTCGTGAGATATCGTCTCCACAGACTCACTGACACACACACACGCACAGACACACATACACACACATACTTGCACACACACAAACAAACAGATATCAAATCAAAAACGTTTGATTCGTATTCAGGGGTGCTTGAAACGAGATGTCCCGTCGAAACCACGAATTCGAATTTTTGATCCAGTCACAATAATTTATTTATATATTATACTATGTATATAAGGAAAGTAAAAACTAATTAAAAGATTTCTCGTTAAATACCTTGAAGTGTCATCATATAATTTTTTTTATCAACAGCCGAAAATTATAGTTTTAAACATGTAATATCACATTTGTTGTTAATTTTTACTTCGAAATTTCGATTTCCAGTTTTCGGCTGTAGAACACGTTTCAAACAACCCTGAACACGAATCAAACGTTTTGCAGGTCACGTCTGTGTGTGTATGAAAGTATGTGTGTGTGTGTATAAATACGTGTGTGTATGTGTATGTGTGTGTGTTCGTGTGTGTGCCAATGA
This sequence comes from Amaurobius ferox, assembly GCA_951213105.1. Classification (NCBI taxonomy): domain Eukaryota; kingdom Metazoa; phylum Arthropoda; class Arachnida; order Araneae; family Amaurobiidae; genus Amaurobius; species Amaurobius ferox. The sequence goes on from OX578141.1 coordinate 25,026,430, forward strand.
GTCTGTAGAGAGCATATATGACGATCGAATGGAGCGATTCGAACCAAATTTGGTAGAAAAATTACAATCCGTGAATACTTGAAGTCTATTGTTATTTTCCTTATATACATAGTTATAATGTATAAGGAAAATATTGCGACGGGGTCGAAAATTCTTTCGAGTTTTCGACGGGAAAGCACGTTTAGTGGTGATGTGTGTGTGTGTGTGTGTGTGTGTGCGTGTCAGTGAGCCCTGAGCTCGTGAAGACGATATCTCACGAACGTATCAATTGACCCGAAAAAAATTTGGCACAAAAATCACAATCAGTGAACACTGGAAGCCTACTGTTTTTACACACAATCGAATGTTCAGAACCTTTCTAAATTTTGAAGTGAAATTTTAAAAAAATCTTCAAAATATTAAAGCATTCTATAAAGTTATGTGAATGATCATTTCGTATGTAATTTTTCATTAGAAAACGATTGACATAAATTTTAGAACTCTAGGATGAACCGTTCTCGAGATTTTGCTCGAGATGTTCCAAATAAATTTATCAACAAGAAAGATCAATCATGCATAAAGCATTCATTGATTATGCAACACTTTCCAACTGTAATGCAACTGTATTTAAACATCTCTAAAATGCGATATATTCACCGGTAATATTTTTTAAATTATCACAATACTATAATAATTTATTATATTGGAAAACTTTAAACTTCATCGAAAAAATAGCTTTATTCAAATGACGTCATCGAAATATAAATCGCCTGGTTCTCTATGTAAAAACAGTAAATATTTCAGTCATCGCAGTACTACAATAATGTATTTTACTTAAAAACTAAAAATCATGGAGGTGAAAGTAATTTAACACTATGCTTAAAATTTCACCAATTTTGCCTTCTATAAAATCGCGTGCTTCTCTATGTAAAATCAATGAATGTTTCATTCATATCAGCTATATTGCAGACTCCAGAGCTAAATAATTTTGCGTTAAAGAAATGCAGCAATTCTTATACAACTCATTCTCCATCTTTTGGTGTTTATATTATCCATAAGTGAAAATTAGGTTTCGTTGTAGAAATAATCAAAATTTGATGATTATTTAAACTCAAATATGTTTTAGTTGCTTTGTTTCAGAATATAGATACACATAAATTAAGCAAAAATAAAGCGGGTTTAGGACGGATACAGCACTAAATATAAATTAAAAAGAGCTTTAAGAATCACAATATTGACACAAGATGGATGCCTTATTTGATTTAGAAGTAGGCCACGCGATCTCTTCATATAATAAGGGTGCAATAATAAGGATGCAGTTATTATTTTAATTTTTATTTAAAAAACTACCGACCACATTTTGCTGAAACAATTTTCATATTTTTTATGGGATAATTTGAATATTTCTTTAAATTTTCGAAGTAATTTGTGAATTTTAAATTTGCTTAAAATATATTTGAAAAATTAGGTCCCATAGCGTTCAATGTATTTCATTTTTTATCCAGGGTTTTGTCCAAAACTAATTGGGTGATATCATTCATTTATATTCCAATATGTCTCACAGATCGTCTGAAAAACATAATACAATTTACTTAGATAAAGTTATTTTTACGGTAGTTATCGTGGGAACGGACAGTCAGACAGACAGAATGAACAAAGTCATAAACACTTTTCAACTATGTTGCAAAGTGGTAAAAAATAACATGAAAATAAAAAAATATATTAACTATTGTGATATCTGTTCACTTTTCATATGAAATATTATGCGATAAATTTATTATCATCAATCTCGTAGATCTAGCTCGTTCCCTTTACGAAAGAAGCCACTTTGGATAATAGTTTTGCAAAGCGCCATTAGTGGGTTATCTACCATAAGACTAACCTATTTCTCCATAAAGAATGCTTGGCCAAATTTTGTCGGTGATATTTTCGGAATATCACTAACTTGGCGAGTTTTTAAATATTGCCAAATTGACGAATATAGTTAAATTGATAAAAATGTCACCAAATTGACAAAAATGACGCTAAATCAATGAAAATGAAGACTAATGGATAAAAATACAATATCTTGGAAAGAATAAGAATCTATTATAAGAGAAGATACTTTGGGTAATAATTTTGTATTTGGACGTCATTAGTCCTTTATCTACTATAAAAATGACCTATTTCTCCGACCATAATGCTTGGCGAAATTCAAGCGACGACTTTGGCGGAATATCACCAACTTGGCGAGTTTTTAAAATGTAGCCAAACTGCTGAAAATATCGTCAAATTGATAAAAAATGCCGCCAAATTGATAAGAATGGCGTTAAATCAATGAAAAATGACAGTTAATTGATTAAATTATTTTGTAAAGAATATAAGACTCCACAATAAGACTCCGCCTGTAATGCTTGGCAAATTTATGGCGATGAATTTCTAGCGGCATATCGCCAATTTTGCGACTTTTTAAATGTTACCAAATTGACGAAACTATTGCCAAATTGTTAAAAATGTTATCAAATTGATAAAAATGTCACCAAATTGATAAAAATGAAGCCAAATAGGATGCAATATTTTGCAAATTTTTAATTCCGTCATATGATGGGCATATCTTTTATTATATAAGAACGTATCTTCTAAATATCGCTAAATTGGCGATATTTGGCTTTTATATTGACGAAAATAACGTCAAAATTGCAAAAATGACGCCAAGTATTTAAAAATGACGCCTAATTGATGAATTTATTATTAAAATATTTAAATATATGGACTATATTGCTTATTGAGAATGCTATCAGTATTGATAACTGTTAATTTAGAGTTTCGTAAAATATAAGTTAATTGGGTACGAAATTGTTTTAGATGCTGCCATCTGGATGTACAATTTATCGCACCAAATGTACAATTTAACGTACACAAATACTGTGCCGTGGATCTTTTCATTACTTTTTCACCGTTAAAGAAATAAATTCATTACATTGTATAAGGAAAGTCATGTGCCACCCACAACAGTTTTTTTTAAACGTAATCAAATGTTTAGAACCCTACTAAATTTTTGAGTGAAATTTAAGAAAAAATCATCAGTAAATCAAAACTTTTCATAAAGTTAAGCAGATAGACATTTCTTATGTACTTTTTCAGTAAAAAACGATTGACACAAACTTTAGAACGCTAGAGTGAACTATTCTTGAGATTAGCACATTAAAAAATTATATTAACTATTGTGAGGTGTGTTCACTTTTCATATGTAATATCATGCGATAAATTTGGTAACACCATTCTCATGCATGTCTCGTTCCACTGATGTGAAAAAATACTTTGGGTAAAACGTTTGTAATTGGACGCCAATTGTCATTTATCTGCTCTAAAAATTACTTATTTCTCCTTCCACAACCCTTGACGAGAATTTGGCGACGAATTTGGCGGAATGTTGCCAACTTGGAGACTTTTTGCATATTGCCAAATTAATGAAAATGTCGCCAAATTGATAAAAGTGACGATACATAAAAAAAATGACAACTAATTGACGAAAATTCAATATCTTGGAAGGAATATAAGTACGAGTATACTATAAGAATAATCTATTTCTTGTCCGTAACGTTTGGATAAGATTTTGTTGATAAATTTTTTGGAATATCCATAACTTGGTGAATTTTTAAATGTTGCCAAATTGACAAAAATATCACTCAATTGATAAAAATTTGACAAATTGACAAAAATATCACCCAATTGATAAAAATTTGACAAATTAACAAAAATATCACCCAATTGATAAAAATTTGCCAAACTGATGAAACTGACGACTAATTGGTGTAAGTTCAATATGTTTGAAAGAATATAAGAATAGACTATCGGAATAACCTATTTCTCCGTCCGTTCATCCGTAACGCCTGTCGAGACATTTAGCGGCACGTCGCCAACTTAGCGACTTTTTAAACGTTACCAAAGTGACAAAAATGTCGCCAAATTGATAAAAATAACGCCTAATGAGAAGTAATGTTTCTAAATTTTGATTTTGGTTATATGACGGACATATACATTCTAGTATATAAGGAATGCTCTTTTCTCCGTTTGTCTGTAACACGGTGATGTATTTGGCAAGCTTGGTGAATAATTTAGCAAATTATTGCCAACTAGACCCAGAATGTAAACAGTATACAGAATGTAAACAAACAAAGCTGTAAGATGAGTTGTATAAGAATTGCTGAATTTGCTTAGCTAACACAAAATTATTTAGCGCTGGAGTCTGGAATATAGGTGATATGAATGAAATATTTGATTTTTCATAAAGAAGTAAACGATTTTATAGCATTGCCTTTTTCGATGCAGTTTTAAGCATGTAGTTAGAAAGTACTTTTATCTTCTTGGTTTTAATTTTTTAAGTAAAATAAATTATTGTAGCAATGTGCTAATTTAAAAAATATCACCGCTGAATGTATCGCATTTTAGAGATGTTTAAATAAAATTGCATTGCACTTGAAAGGTGTTTCATAATCAATGCTTTATGCATGATTGATCTGTCTTGTTTTGAAATTACTCGAGAACCGAAAAAGTTCGAAATCTCAAATTAGGCACAATATCGATGTTTTTGACGGTATATTTACATTCTTAATATTTTAAACATTACCAGTCTAGACTTTTCTGAGCCCACTATAGAAACGCATACGTTTTTGGGGAATAACTCTAGAACCAGATCAGCCAGAAAGATCAAATTTGGTATGTCGCCTTTTATAGTATATTTTGAATTTTCGGATTTTGAAACTTACCGGCCCTGAAGCAGGAAATTTTATTTTTTTAATTCTGGAGTCTTACACTCATCAGTATTTTTATAGTAGTTCGATCGAATTCGATTCTAATTCAGATTAACTCTAAGTTTCCGAGTCTTTATTTATTTATTTATTGTCATATTCTTACATCCTCAATCTTTTATCCAATCGAGAAATTAAGTCATGCAGCTTTCTTAAACTGGTTGCTTCCTTTCATTTAGAAAATTCTTTAACTTTCCTGTCTTTTATTGACTGGTATCTTTTTGAGTAGTTTGTTCTAATGTTTTTATTTATAATTATGTTGATGAAGTTAGTTCATATAATAGCTCATGTAAACTGATTTTATTCTATTTTTACATCAAAGTTTAACATAATTGTATTTTAAATTATTTTTTGATTTTTAAGAATAAGTATTCAAAGAAATAAAAGCGTTTCTTTGACGCTTCTGAAATTTTTTAATTAGAAAAATCGTTCCAAATTTTATGCAATTTGCTGAATTTGGTGGAAAGCGCTACATCTCCGAAAGAAAATTTTGCTTTTTCTCAAGAACAGCTCATAATTAATCTATTTAATCTCAATAGAGAGACTGTTCAGAAAAATCACAGAAATCGAAACGATTCAACTCGAATCCCCCAGCCTTTAGAACTGGAAGCAGACAACATGACCATTGAGCCAGTCAGCTTACATAAAGTAGATTCTATATGACAGAAACCAAAATGACTCAACTCGCTACAATCAATGCGCTTGAACCCACAGCTGTAGAAACGGCAACATGTGACATGGCCACTAAGCCAGCCAGCTCACGTAATGAATATCTTAATTAATCTATATAAATTTAGCGGCTTGACTGATCCTAAAACGCACATAAACCAAATTACTTAAGTCTCTATAATACATGGGAGTGAATGGACTGGAACTCACAGCCTATGGAATTGAACGCAGACAATATGACCATTGCTTCAGAAAGCCCACAAACTGATGATCATAATATATTTAAATTTCATGACGAGACTGATAAGGAAAAGCACAGAAATAAAAAAGGTTCAAATCAACAGCCTCTAGATTTGGAGGAGAACGACATGATGACTGTGCCAGACAGTACACATACTGAAAATCCTAATTGATCTATTTAATCTTAAAAGAGAGACTGATCAGGAAAAGCACAGAAACCGAAAAGACTCAACTCCCTACAATCATTGAATGGACTCGAAACCACGGCTTTGTAAATATGAAGCAGACAACATGACCACTGAGTCAGTCAGTTGACATACAGACGATCCTAATAAATCTATTTAAACTTAAAGGAGCAACTGATCAGAAAAGCTCAAAAACCAAGTTAACATCATGGACTCGAACCCATAGCCTCTGGATTTGCAGGAAAATAACATGACCAACTGAGACAGCTAGTTCATGTACCCAACGCCCTAATGAATCTATTTAAACTTAAAGGAGAAACTGGTCAGAAAAGCGCAGATTCCAAAATGATTCAACTCGATATACTTATTGCGAGTTGATAGACTCGAAATTAATCTATTTAAATTTAACGAAGAGATTGATCAGAAAAAGCTCAGATACCAAAACGACTTACTGATGCGAACACACAGTTTCTAGAATCGGAGGGAAATTACATGACCAATTGAGCCATCCAGTTTCCTCAACAAAGATCCTAATTAATCTATTTAAACTCCAATGAGAAACTGATTAGAAAAAGAACGCAAAATCCACGGAATTCTGTTGTCTAAAAACCATTTTGTAGGATGTGTTGGCAGAACTAGTTGTTAACAAATCTACGATTTCGCTATCCAACTCTTCAACTTGGCCGTTCGACCTACGTAGAAATATAAAATTAGGAACTATATAGCTTTTATTATAAAAAATTAGAGAACGCAAGATGTCCTTGAATGCTGTAGTTTAATTCACAATTATGCATAAACATTATAAAATCAGATGTAATATATATTTCAAATGTTTATTATAACTATCAGTATTGCCGTTCTTAGTACGGAATATGCAATATAAAGAAACTTCAAATTAACAATCTTCTGCAAGTTCCTATAGTATTCTAAATGACATTGTTATTCAATATATTTTATTAGAAAAATTAAATTAATGCTCCTTAAAAAGTTAATAATCTTTGTTCTCGCAATACAAAATGATCTTCACAGGCAGATCTGAGAATAAAACATACTGGTCCCGTTTGTAAAGAAATTTACAAAAATTATAGAATTGAATGAATATATGGCAAAAAATGTATGGGAAGATACCCGCAATACTTATACTCTCGTAGATTAGAAGTGTATTAGCAAAAGATTATCTGCACTACAATATATGGCTTAAAACAATTTTTGCCAAAATAAAATATATGAAGTAATTAATTGAAGTAGATTAGAAGTGTATTAGCAAAAGATTATCTGCACTACAATATATGGCTTAAAACAATTTTTGCCAAAATAAAATATATGAAGTAATTAATTGAAGTAGATTAGAAGTGTATTAGCAAAAGATTATCTGCACTACAATATATGGCTTAAAACAATTTTTGCCAAAATAAAATATATGAAGTAATTAATTGAAGTAGATTAGAAGTGTATTAGCAAAAGATTATCTGCACTACAATATATGGCTTAAAACAATTTTTGCCAAAATAAAATATATGAAGTAATTAATTGAAGTAGATTAGAAGTGTATTAGCAAAAGATTATCTGCACTACAATATATGGCTTAAAACAATTTTTGCCAAAATAAAATATATGAAGTAATTAATTGAAGTAGATTAGAAGTGTATTAGCAAAAGATTATCTGCACTACAATATATGGCTTAAAACAATTTTTGACAAAATAAAATATATGAAGTAATTAATTGAAGTAGATTAGAAGTGTATTAGCAAAAGATTATCTGCACTACAATATATGGCTTAAAACAATTTTTGCCAAAATAAAATATATGAAGTAATTAATTGAAGTAGATTAGAAGTGTATTAGCAAAAGATTATCTGCACTACAATATATGGCTTAAAACAATTTTTGCCAAAATAAAATATATGAAGTAATTAATTGAAGTAGATTAGAAGTGTATTAGCAAAAGATTATCTGCACTACAATATATGGCTTAAAACAATTTTTGACAAAATAAAATATATGAAGTAATAAATAGAAGTAGTAATTGTCAATTCAGTGTATGCCGAAATTAAAGGGGTAAAATTGTATGGGAATATATACCCGCACTAGCGTGTATTCTCGTATATTTGAAGATATATCCGTTGTTGTTGAGACCCAGACCGTCCGACCTACCAGAAAGGTGTAAGGTAGCTGTTTGGACGGCCGGGAAGTGCCACCGAATTTAGGCCGGAACCCAGTAGGGGAGGCATCCACAGGGACCGTACCCTCTTTCCCCTACCACCAACCTCTCGGAAGGACTTTCGGACCCACATGTTTAACGTGATCATACTCCGCATGAACACGGCGGCAGTTGTGGCAGCGTGCAAATCCAGCGAGCAAACCACCGGGCTACCGCGCCCGAAATGTGCCAACAGCATGCGGTGTTCCCAAGTGGTCACCCACCAACACCGCGGCCGATGCTGCTTGACTTCGGTGATCTAACGAGAACTGGTGTTATCAGCACGGTAGGGCCGTTGGCATCGAAGATATATCCGTGTATTAGTGGAAGATAAACCTTATAAACTATATATATGTTTCAATTATGTGGAAGATTAACAGTATATATATGTTTCAACAACTTTTACCAAAATATAAAAATTGACGTAATAAATAGAAAATATCAATAATCGTTATAATCTTTAAACCTAATGGCCGTACATGATATAATCCAGTCAAAAATGCAAATTTAATAAAATTTAATTTATATACATTCCTTTATTATTTAAATCAGGAAAGGCTGCGCGTTTAATAGGCAGATCTGAAGAATAAAACATCTGGGTATCTTTTGTAAACAAATTTACAAAAATATGAAATTGAATTCATATATATGCCAAAACGAAAGCGCTAAAATTGTATGGGAAGATATACCCGCATTATTTTTCCCGTGTATTAGTAGAAGAATACCCGTACTACAATACAGCAATACCTCGCATAGTCTGGCTTCGATCAGTCCGGATTCACTATAATCCGGCTTGAAAATTTCAAAGTAAATTAAATTCTAATTGAGTCAAATAAAAATAAATTTTAAAAAATTGGTACACAAAATTATTTTTTTTATACATAAATGATCATTTTTTTCTTTTATACAGTCAAGTCTCTTTTTATGCGATTTTAAAGTTATGTGATACGATACATATTTCAATTTTTTGTGGGGTTCCTCGTTGTATATGTATGTACATAGACACGGTGAGAATGTAAACGTTGCGTTATGTTTCAGTGGTTCCCCTTTCAACGCTTTAAACGTCGGTTTCACATAGTATTAGGCAGCCATAGCAGCGACTGCTTGATGGCGTAGAGATACTGTCGGGTAATTATTGATGTGAAAGACGCTACTTCGATTGCAGTTCAGTGCGATCACAACGCTACGTTGCTTGAGAAAGCAGTGGACGTTTGTGAACGTTGATGTTAAATTTAAATGTGTCTATCAGTTTTCGAAGAAAAATGTGTAGACATCGATATTGCAATTTTTAGAGAATAAAAAATTAATAACGAAAAACGCATTTTTAAAATTATTTCTAGTAAAGGCATTTGGGTTTATTAATCGCGTTTCCTTTATTGAAAATAGGGAGACAAGATTTTTTGGAACAATTATCATTTATTGTATGTATTTAGTTCCTCATATAGTTCGGTTTCAAACAGTCCAGAATATTGGCGGAACCGATTACCCGGACTATGCGAGGTATTGCTGTATATGAGTAATATTCTTTGCCAAAATAAAACAGATAACGTAATCAATTGAACATATAAATAATTTTCGTAATATTCGTACCCCGAACATACGAATATATATATTCGAACATATCAATAATATTTGTACCCCGAAGGCTGTACGTGATATAATTCAGTCAAAAATGCAATTTCGATAACATTTCTTGTATATACATTTATTTACTATTTAAATTGGAAAAGATTTTACAAGAAAGGTCAATCATACATAAATTATTCGATTGTAAAACACTTCCCAACTAAAATGCAATTTTATTTAAACATCTCTAAAGTTCTATACATTCAGCAGTCATATTTTTTAAATTATCACAGTACTACAATCTATATAAATAAAATTGAAAAATCTCTCTCTCTGTCTGTCTGTCTGTTTGTTCCGTCATCACGGGAGAAGTTGATGAAATTTTGTGGATAGCTTTAAAATAGTCCCACTTAAAATTTAGTCCATGTTTCGAGTTTCTATAACCAGTGGTTCTTGAGATATAAGTGAAAAACGAAACTTTCGTTTGTCTCATCATCACGGGAGAACGGCTGAACCGAATTTAATGAAATTTTGTGGATTGCCTTAAAACAGACCCCTTAAATTTAGTCCAAGTTTCGAGTTTCTAAGACTATGGGTTGTAGATCTAATTGAAAGTATTATTGGTAGATATTAATTGAGAACGAAACTTTCTCCTAGGAGTTCTACTCTCAAACTCCCTGGTTCCTCCAAACGAAAAAGTTGAAAACCGTTTGTTTAAAACGTGAAAATGAATTAAAATTTATTTCTGAGTTTGTTGACAGATTTTTGTGTTAAATAGTCATTTTCTAAAATCATGAATTGTTTGAAAACATGAATTTAAATGGAAAATCTATCAGCATAGCTTATTTTTCGCAAGAATTTACTCAAAGATGAAAGTATTAAGAAATCAAAATGGTTAATTAATTTTTAGAATTTTATGAGGATATATCATGTTGCTTGGCAACGCAATTAAATTAAATGTGTTTGTTAATGCTTATTATTTTTTCAATTTGAATAATAAATAAATGGATATAAAAATATATTATCTTATAAATGAACGGTTTGATTTTTCTTTTAATTATATTAATTGTGGACTGCGTATATCACTTTCATCTATTTCGGCAGAGTGGCAAAGAAAAATTTGGCTAAGCTTATATATTGTGCTTTGCTAATAAACTCATGTATTGTGTTTAGCTAATAAATTCATTTAGCCGATTGTTGAAACTGAAAAAGAGAATAACGGGTATACCTTCCAATACAATTTTAGTGTTTTCATTTAGTATATACAAACGAGATCTGGATATTTCATTCAGATCTGCAAATTCAGAGCTATGATTTTGGCGGGATATCGCTAACTTGGCAACTTTTCTGTTTCGCCAAATTGATGGAAATATCACCAATTGTTAAAACGATGAATTCAATTAAATTTATTTTGCTTTGTTAGAAGAAAGTACTGAAACCATGGTTCGTTAGAATTTGTCTGTCAGTCCAACCATCCTACTTAGTAACACATTTAGCGAATTTTTAAAAAGTCACCAGATTGATAAAAATGTTTGTAAATCCATAAAAATATCTTGAAATTGATAAAATTGCGCTAAATAAATGAAATTAATTGTGTTTTGTTACTGGATAGTATCGTGATGATGTTTCGTCAATTTGTAGCTAAGTGGGACTGTCAGTTCTACAGTCCCAATTGGCGATAAATTTGGCGATTTATTAAAATGTCGTCAAACTCTCCATAGAGATAGCATTATTTAGACGATATTTTTTCCACTATTTTATTTGAAGCAAATGATATCATGTCGCTTAGCAACGAATTTAAATCCAATGTGTTTATACGGCAGACGATTTTTATTAAATCTTTACCGGCGTGAATAATAAAGATATGTATATAAAATAAATTTCATTGACATTGCATTTTTGACTAGATAATATCAATTACGGTCTTCAGATCTTCATTCAGATCTTTCATTCTTCAGATCTGCCCTTGAAGATAATTTTGTATAGAGAGAATGGATATCCTTAAATTTCTTTTTAGGAGCATTAAATTTAATATTTGAACAGAATATTTTGATTATTTTTACATGAATATGTACTTGATTGTGAATTTTAAGTTTATATTCAATATTCCGTACGAAGAAGGGGTATGCTGCTAGTAATTTATTATACTTGGAAGCTTAAAACTTTATCAAAAAAGGCAGTTTTGTAAATAGTATGTTTCTCTATGTAAAATCAATGAATATTGCATTCATATCACTTATATTACAGACTCCAGAGCTAAATAATTTTATGTGATAGAAATTCAGCAATTCTTATACATCTCATCTAACAATCTCTTGATTTGTTTACAATCTGCACGCTATAGAAATTCGTAAAGAAAATCGCTATAGAAAATCGTAAATGCTATAGAAATGCTATAGGAAATCGTGAAAATACAATCTCAAGACTACAAACACACATATACATGCTAGATAAAAGTTATTGAATCCTTAATTTAATTCTAAAAAATTAACAAATAAAGTGTCCACAAAAATTGAAGTTTTCTAGAGCTAAGATCTGAGAGCTGACGATGACAAATTTTTAAAACCCTTCATTGTATAGTTATTTTTTGATAAAATTTTAATTTTGAGCAATACGTTGGTTTGGAAATAAAGTTATCGAATCTTAAATTGAATTGTAAAAAAATTAACAAATAAAACTACGACAAAATGAATAGAATTATCTAATCTAAGATTTCATGATGACAAATTTTGAAGACCGCACCTTGCAAACTTTTTTTAAGAAATTTTAATTTTGAGCAATACGCAGAACAGCCATAAAAGTCGGAATTTGTGTCAAAACACCGTGATTTTCTTCAGGGAATAATGTTTTTATCTTATATTTAAAAATCATATATCTAATTGTTAAATTAGCGATTTTAACTCCCATTATCAAGATGAGTGAGAAGACGTGTGAAGACACCTGTGAAGAGACAGATGATTTCGCATTCGCAGTTAGCCAAACAATACTTGTCATCTGGAATCACAACTCTTTGCTCTGAATGTGTTTTACGGTGTTTCGCGAATTTTAAAAATCCGTAAAAAAATCTACCGACTTAATCAAAATTCTGGCTTCTGGAGTGTCTTTAAAATGCATCTATTTCCCGTGCAAACCCAAATCCAAGATTTTAAATTTTATTTTGAAGTAGGAGATAATTTCCCTCTTTTTACTCTCATTTTGGAAGGGTCTTTTTACAAATATTTAAAACTCTATCCAATTTTTCGAAAGTTTCGGGACCATCTATCTCCCTTTCGATAGCTACGTCTAAAAAAAGCCGCAATTTTCTAGGCCAAGTAGATACGCCAGAATAGCGGTTACATTACATAAGCGGGCACATTTTAATAGTATACATAGTAATTTGCACATAATTGTGAATTTTTGTGTCTTTATATAATATATTTTCCGTAACGAAGAACGGGTACGGTTAGTGCTAGTATGTGATAGGGTCATATATTGAACTTTAGGAATTTAATAGATTTACGAATTTTAAGCATTCCTGAATATGAATCAACCATGTTTTAATGATGTTTGTGGTCATGACATTCATAAGACAAACTGTGTGAAATTTTGTACGTTTCATTCAATTGATGACCATCAGATGTCTCATGATTTTCACAGTGAACAAGCAGAGAAATGGCCTTCAAATTTTGGAACTTTCATGTTTCGAAAATGATAATTGTGCATGAAAATGTGGCAAAAATATATGTTATAAAATGATTTTATATAATCACTAGCAGCATACCCGTTCTTCGTACAGAGTATATAATATAAGGAAACTTGTAATTCGCAATCATGTGCAAATTCTGTTAAAATATTAAATTTATTGCTCCTAAAGAGAAGTTTAAGAATATATGTTCTTACTATGCAAAATTATCTTCACGGGCAGATCTGAAGAATAAAACATCCTGGCCCCTTTTGTAAGCAAATTTACAAAAAAAAAAAAAGGAATTGAATCAATATATGCAACCTCGTACTACTTATATTGTCACAGATTAGAAAATATGCCAGTATGTTAGTAGAAGATTATCCGTATTACAATATAAGTCTCAAAAATATTTATCAAAATAAAAGAGATGACGTAATAAATTGAAAATATCAATAATCCCCGTACTCTTTATGCCAGAAGGTCGTAATTGATTCCAATATATGCCAATATATATTAAAAGATATACCCGTGTATTTGTAGAAGATTACTCGTACAACGTACAATATGAGTTTAAACATTTTTTGTCATAATAAAACAATTGCATAATAACTTGAAAATATTAATAATCCTTGAATCAATAATCCCCGAAAATATCAATAATAATAATGTTTAAACCTGAAGACCGTAATTGATATTATCCAGGCTAAAATGCTATAAGAAAAATCAAATCGTTCTTTTCTAAAATATATTTTTATATCCATTTATTTATTATTCAAATCGAAAAAATAATTATTAAAATTATAAGACAGATGTAATTTAATTGCGTTTCTGAGTAACATGACCTTAGATCCTCATAAACTGCGAAATTAAATAACCATTTTGATTTCTTTATGCTTTTCATTGTTCAGTAAAAGCTTGTTTTAAATAAACCATGGAGATAGATTTCCCCTTTAAATCATTTTTCAAACAATTCATGTTTTCAGATAGTGACTAATTAGCGCAAAAAATGTCTCTTCAGACTTTGAGATTAAATTTTAATTCACTTTCAAACGATTTTCAAGCTTTTCGTTTGGATAAACCATGGAGTTAGAGAGTAGTACTCCTGGGAAAAAGTTTCGTTTTTCATTAATATCTCGACAACCCCTCGTCTTAGATACTCCAAACTGGGGCTAAATTTATAGGGGGCTATTTCAAGACTATCCACAAAATTTCATCAAATTCGGTTCAGCCGTTCTCCCGTGATGGTGAGACAAACGAAAATTTTGTTTTTTACTAATATATCGAGAACCACTGATCGTAGAAACTCCAAATATGGACAAAAGTTTAAGTGGGACTATTTCCAGACTACCCACAAAATGTCATCAAATTTGGTTCAGCCGTTCTCCCGTGATGGCGAGATAGACAGACAGACAGATAGACAGGCAGACAGATTTTCAATTTTATATATATAGATTTAATATCATTTATAGGAAGCTAACGTGGGGTGGTAACTAAAGATTGCAGTTTATTAAAATTTGATTTAAAATTCAAATGTTATTCTATAAGCTGAACTTGATCAAGAGCTCTGCATGTGGGAAAAAATAAATTTTCCAATATCTCAAGAACGGATCGTGATAACTTATAATGGTATTTATTCGTGTAGGTTTAAAAGTATTTGCAAAACATTCACTCATTTGAAAATGAGTAAGATTATTTTATTTTTAAAATGTTTTCTATTTTAGTTCAAAAACATGAAATATCTCGATAACGGTGCATGTTAGCGTCTTAAAAAGATGACATTCGCTTTTAATTAAAAATCGCACATTACATAGCTATTTTCATTTTTATATTTATTTAATCATTATTGTATTATCATTATATATTTCATACATAACATTTTTGTTTGTAATGTTTTTATAACTTTTTTGAAACAAAAATGTTCGAAAATGTAAAGTCACACACTTGGTCCTTGACTCCACGAAAATATACAGCTTCTGAAGTGTATTGCAATATTCATAAACAATTTCATTTGATAATTTGTTTGACAGATACTGCTCCCACAGGCAAATTTACAAACATAATTGAAAAATAGATATTCCAGGAATGTTCAAAATGTGCAGATCTATCAAAATTCGAGAATCGGATTTTTTGTCCAAATTGATAGGCCTCTGTCTTTTATTTACATACACTATGCATTTCGTTCATTATGCAGATCATTTACTTAAAATAATTATATATTCTTTAACTTTTCTTACACCTGAATTGTTTTTTAGTTCTTCACGTACCACCCGGACAAGAACCACCTGTTATAACTGGCGCTATGCCCAAATATTTTGTTGGAGATATTGTTGATTTAAATTGTTCATCTGCCAGGTTAAATGAAATACCGGAGCTAAAATGGTACATTAATGATAAAGAGGTGAGTTATGTTGCATTGGATATTTTCTATCTATAATGTATTATGTGTATTAAAGCTGCAACTTTTATTTTATTTTGTTTTACTTAACAATGCATGGTGCTTAGCGTCGAAAACAGTTGTCAAAATTGAAAATTGGTCCAATTAGATTCTACCCCGTGGTCGAGTTTTCATGTAGGCTTATGGATGGCCTGTAAAGACTTTTCGAAAAACCCTTATTTTCTACACACCTGAGAGGGAGAGTCGGACGGTCTGGGTCTTCAACACTTGAGAGGGGTTAAATAAAAAATCTGGCTCTGTTACATTCTGTAAGTGTAAAATAAATACTAATAACAGTTCTAATACTATTAAGTGTAACGTAAAATAAATACTAGTAATACGTAAAATAAATGCTGTACTATTAGTGTAAAATAAATCAGCCTTCTGGGTCACTTCGGGGCTTCTAGACAAAGACATGTTAAATTCGATTGAGAACCGATTTTTCTGTTGTCTGCAGTCTTCCGTGTCCTGCCATTTTGCAAATGCACCAATTGAACGGATTGCATTTACCGAAAGCGCTGCAGTGAATGACAAAGCTTCATTAATGACTTTATCAGGCGGATCAATTGTGTAACTGAACTTAGTTCGGAAGTTGACTGATATAAGATATTTATTGGTTTGCTCGTTAGCGTTTTTACTTCTCGAATTCCGGTGCAAATATAGATGAACTACTCTTCGCGCCAAATTTGAATCGACTTTTTTGTGCTGATATAGATTATATTTGAATATAATAAACAGCCTTAGAAAACTCAAGATATTGTGTTTGAATGACAGTAAAGTGACGCTTCGTAAACTAAACAATGTAATCTAGACGTTAGAGAAATGCAGTCCAGTAAGTTTGGAGTAATTTTGAAGATTAATCAAACATACTAAAGCTCAGTAATACACAAAATACTTATTTAAACAAAAGTAATAGATACAATTTAAATAGTAATGCTTATATTAGTAATAATAATAATAATAATATTAATAATAATAATTAAAAATAAGTACGATAAACAGATTCGGTGCTATGAATTATCTAGAGTAAAGTGATTTCTTTCAAATAATTCAGAATGTGAGCAACTAATCATGAGTCCCGACTTGTGGATCATGGTTTAGCCGTCATTGCCGCTGGTTAACACAAGGTAGGCGATGAGATTATAAAAGAGCACAAAATTTCCTACAGAAAATATTTTATAATTTTAATAGTAGAAGAATTTTATTCAAACCCAATAACGATGCAGAGCATTCAGTTCCCTCTCCCATTAATAAAATTCTAACGACTTAGGGATACAGTGAAGCACCATTTTCCCTATAACAAGATATACATATATATAGTGGTAGAAGCTGATTCATTGCAATACAGACAGTTTAGAATTCCGTTAACGGTGAGCAGAGTATAATGCTCTGCATTTTTATTGGCTTCGAAGAAAATAATTTTGCCAGAAAAACTCTAAAATCATTATTTTAAGTAATTTGTGATCGCCAACTATTTCATTGCTTGTCCCGTGTTGACGAGTGGGAATGACAGTCAAATCGGGGTCCAAAAGTGTTGAGGTAAGATCAATTTAGCCCTATCTTGCTAATTTGCAACGCCCTATTATTAGGTAGAATTCGATACACTGTAATCTTGACCGCTTACAATTTTTGTTAAAGTTGATGAAACAAATGTTCTGGATCGTTACTGGGTTCGAAAAAAATTTTTTCACCAGAAAATGTTTAAAATACTTGTTTTAAAGTGTTTTGTACTCACTAATTATCTCATTGTCTGCTCTATGCTGACGAAAAGAAATGAGCGCGGAAGTGTGTTTCACATATGGTGAAAGATGATCGATTCAGCATTTTCTTGGTATGAATTAACTCGCTAATGCACCAAATTTAATACTAAAAAGTTACAGTTAAAATAAATAACTGATAAGATGTTAATTTTTATTTTTCATAAAGTTTTTGAAATGCATTGTTTTGTTATAATTCTCTAGACAAGGCTAGAGTTTTTGATTCCATATACGACTACGCAGTATGCAGACGGCTTATCTTCGGTGAAAGTTGGATTAAAGTTTACAGTAATGGAAGAACATCTGAAAAATGATGATATAAAGCTAAAATGCACAGCAGTATTTTCAAAGACAAGAAAACAAATATCTGAAGCCATAGTTATTTTAGGAGAGAGCCATAGAAGTTCCAGTTTTCATATATCTGATCGATCGGGAACAGGTGTGTATATAGAATAACACTGATTGTGCTACTTGCTACGTTTACGTGTTAATTTAATTTAATTTTAATATTGTATTATTTAACTTAATTTCATAAAAATATTTTATATGTGTGCAATAGAACAGTAGAAATTCAAAGTCAGAATATTACGGTAAATAAAAAGAAACAGTTGAGTCTGGATATAATCACTCTTCTATTTAATGCACTAACGAATGATTGCTGTGACGTTCATGTATTGATTCCATAAAAGTCCATTCATAACTCCTAACATCGTTTGTAACATTTAGTAGGGTACTATGTCGACAGATAATAATACTAAAAAATCTGAAATTTAGTGTTACCTATATAGAGCACTTTTGCCGAGAGCTTGATATGCTTACTTTTATCATGCTACACATACAGCTTGAGTTCATCTCGGAAAAATTTCGAGTCCTTTAGAAAGTAATATAGTTTACGATATTATGATGCTTCTATAGTTATTCTTAACAAGTGAGACTCACTACACATTTATAGAGCTAAATGAATATAAATAAGGGAAAAATTTTGTGCAAGGGTAGTTCTGTATATTACAGAGCTGAGATATAATTAAAATTTCTGAAATATAATTGAATGTCCGTATGAAAGGCCCTTTGCTTGATTGCGAGAAAAGTAAATGCAATTTATTCTACACAGATATTTATTGTTTCTGGGATAAAAGAGGATATCATATACTGATTTTCTCCTATGTGTACAGCAGCTTTTGAATATGATGCATATTAATCACTGGTTATTAGAGCACGCTCAAAATACTTCCCAACAAGGTTAAAAAATACTGAAGGCGAGCGGGGGTGGGGTCAATAGCATTTAATTTTAGATCGCCATTTGTATATTTGTTATTGACGTACACATATTTCTCTTTTTGAACTATGATACAGATAATGTATATACTACATTAATCATTAATAATAGAATGTCAACTTGTTTGTCATAATATTTCATGTTTCTTTATTAAACTATGTGTTTTCAGATAACGAAACAATTTAAAACAATACCATTCGGCTTCAGAGATTAAAATGCATCTTTCCAGCATGCATTTTTTTTCAAGCACCAAAAGGTGTTTCATTTTATCCTTAAACTTGGATTTGAAAATAATCAATTATTTTAACTAAACTTGAAACCAGTGCATAAAGAAAATAGACATGCGACCCTAGTAAGTATTTAAAAAACATGAGACTATTACTTGTTTACATACTATATTTAACAGAGAGGTAAGTACCATTTTATTTCATAGTGCAAACCGTGCTCAGCTCAGTTTATTTCAGAACATTCAAAAGGTAGGTGGTCAATTTTGCCCTGGATAATTAATGATCATTACTTTTATAGTGTCAAACTTGTTAGTTTAGGGTCTGAAATATCCAATCCATAATAGGCTTTATTTTAAGTATTTAGAAAATTATATATACAAATTGATACATTTTTTGAAATATTACTTTTTATTGAAAACACCTATTGCTACATGCTTGTGATGCTTCTTAATACTTAGACAGAATGTTATGTTGATTTTATACTTTATAATCCAATATTTATAATGCATTTACATTTGAAATATTAAAAACTATACATAATCAGTCAAGTCATAATTCACTTGATAGATTGCTACAAAATGACATTTGTATAATTAATAGATTATACAAATATTACAAATTCTGAAATAAATTGAAATTAATCAATATTTTTTTTATATTATAAGAAAAATGCATTTGGAATAAAAAAGCGTGCTTAAGTATCACAAAAATTATTTTTAAGATGTAAAAAATGTGTTTTATCATTCAAATTTAAATAAATAGTTTAAAATATTAAACGTTGTCAATAGCAATTTCTTTTTTGTAACTGTTTGTTACATCGACTGGAAATTTTAAAATCAAGTAATGACTCTTTAAGCTTGTTTATTCCAAAGTGCCCTGTGAAGAAAATTTCTGAAACGCATTTTTATTTTTAATTAAATTGTATAATTTATGTTGACTAAGTTATGAATGAATGCACGTAATGGTATTATTTAAACTCACCATGTTTATTAAAAAGATGCTTTTCTCTACTAGCAGTCAGTATGGTATTGTCTACATCTCTTGAATGGTTCCTCTTGATTGTGTGCATCAGTAAAAGTGGCAGAAGCTGACCAGCAGCACTGTGTCTTCGAAAACTTTAAATTGTGAAATACATTCATTTTCGAATGTATAAATACAAAACTTGACTGTGAAGACTGTAATTTGTATATATTGTTGTTGTAGTATTTTCGGTTTTGTTCACGTTAGCGTTGAACAAACGTAAGACTGAGACATGTTAATTCTTGAAATTTGGGATGCTCAAACCTATTAAAGTATTATGCACAGTGCTATGCATACTTTGTTTCTTTAAAAGTCTATATTTCTGGTGAGATAAAAATAATTCATATCTATTAAAGTAATTAGTATCGATACAGTGCCACATCATTTTAAATACAAATGATATAAATTTAAAACCAATAAAACTGGTTGTGAAATACAATTTCCTCATTACATGCAGTTTCAAAAGAATAAGGATTCTTAATGTGGTACGCACTTCACAGCTGTGATATTATGATAATGAATTTTGCGACTATTCCCTTTTTGGAGTTGATTCAGTTCAAAATGATTGATTTAAGTAATTTAAATGGATATTTCAGAAGATATCTAGGATTCATTGTTTGTATTACACTAAAGTCCTACATATTTAGTCCTCATAACATTCTCTTGATATCTAGAGATGAGGTTATTAATGGAGTTTTCATATGTCAACAGGATAAACAATAGAAATAAATCGCTCCAAGTAGAAACGGATTTAATCCGAAAAATCATTTTTGAAGGTAATGGAAAGAACTGTTCAGTGTTTCTCTAGAAAAATAAGGGAAAAATCACTTTCTATCCTTTGTAAAAGTAAATTTTCTAAGATAATTATACTTTCCCGTTACAGAGTTTAGGCTATATAAAAAAACGTTAAAGCCTATGTACTAAAGCCACTTTCTGTATGGAATTATAAAATGCAGTTTTTAATTCTTATTTATTTTCAACAGTAATAGAAATTGTCATGAATATTTAATTTTTTATATGTGCGATAGAATGTATGGTTAACGCACAGAATTTAAGCCATATAAACAGAAGTCTGTGCGCTGTAGCTCTTTCTGCATGAAACTATAAAATCTAGACACAATGACTATAACTGCTGTTAGATGATTACAATTGATTCGAGGTCGTTATGAGTCCCCTTCATCTGGTCAAGTATAGTGTATACATGTCGTAGGATCAAAGGCAGCAGTTTTATGTGATTCTTTTATCAAACACAGCCTTGCTAGACTATGACTGAAGCCCTTTCTTGAAATAACAAAACTGCACCCTTTGCTCTGCTCTACCTTGTCAATTCATGCATCAATAAATTCATCTTTCATTCATGCATCAATAAATTCATCTTTCATTCATGCACCAATAAATACTAAAACCACTGATGTCACTGGTTTGCAGAAACATGGACTGAAGACCCTTCTGGATCTAGCGATTCAAATTAAAGAAATTTTAAGAATAACCATCAGTTTAATGTTTCTCAGTAAATCATAAGAGTTATGGTGTTGAGTTCTACAAATACGCCTATGTCAGAAAAAATCTATGTAAGAAAAGTATGTCTTTGAAGCCTTCGATATTCATAAAAATTCTAGTAATTTAATTCCAGTAATTATCTAGTACTCCATTTTGTCGGCGGTCTAGAATTCCCTGTAACCCCCCTATCTTCGTTATATTCTTCTGGGATTCTTATGTGTCGTTTTAACCTTTTTTTTGTCTTGGTTCTTATTTATTCTTGTTCGGACTTTAACTATCTTGTTGGAATATTTCTGTCGTGTTTTGGCGCACGCCAATCTTGTGTGTTATTTATCGTTTTGAATTGGCTAGACTGTTCTTCATGCTGCTTTCTGTTTGGCTCTCTCTTAATCCAGGTCTTGTGTACTAAGGCCTTGAGTACTTATACTAAGGCGTATCGTTTTTGAAGGGTTGGTTTCTTCCTATGAGCGGGTTCTTGATTACTTTTGTTTAAAGTGCTTACTTTTGACCCTTTGTACAGCCGAGGTTTCTTTAGTGGGTTTGACTCAAGTTGGGTTTATTTTGACTTGCTAGCTTTTCCTTTTGGGAAATGTAATACAAATATTTATGTAGTACCAATGCGAAGTTTGACCTAAGTTATTGGGTGTTGATGTTCTTGAGTTTTGCATGTTATTTATGGGTGTGGAATGTTTTGGAGAAATCGTTACTGATGAGGATTGACTTCAAGGACTTTTATTGCTGTTTTCGGGAGTATTGCGTAGTTAAATTTTGTTTTGTTTTGTTTTGTTTTACGATCGGATAGTTAGTATTGCTTTGTGATTAATTTTGGTAGTTAATGATGTAGAGGGCTTTACATTAATGGAGTTTTGATATTTATTTTGGTATTTGTTGAGGATTTTTTTTTGTTCTTAGTTAGGTTTTCTAATTTCGTTTTTGAGTATGAGGGACGGACACTTGTTCCTGATTTCTAGATCTGCTTAGCTTTGTTGGATGTAGAAGATGCTTGGTTAATTTAGGTTATTATTTGAATTGGTAGTTCTTAGTTTTAGAGCGCAGACTCGATGGCTTTTCTTTCTTTCATTTTGCGGTTGTCCTGTCCTTTTCTTTCTTTTCTGTTTTAGGCCAACTGTTATTGTTGTATGCTTGGTAATAAGTTACAGTCAACTTGATTATTTGTTTAGAATCAAGGATTTGTTTCATTTAGTTATTTCTTTGTTGTATGTTAAAGATTGTACTTGAATAATATTTCGTTTATTGATTGACTATGTTGTCTAAAATTTGTTATTTTGTGAATTTTATTGATGATGTCCCGCCACTTTTTAGTGGCGTCAGAATGATGTAACGACCTGTATTTAGTTTTATGGTTTAAATAAAAGATCTGTGGGTGTTGCTGCGTCACCACTCTGGCGATGGTGATGGTTGTCTGGCTAGTTTCGTTGCAGGTGGATCCCTGGCGTGCTGGATGGGGGCTCCAGCTGTCTACGTCGGTGTTCTTCTGGGGGTCTGGTGTCCCCTTGATGCTGCTTGATGTTCCTGGCTGTGCGTCCGTTGGTTGACGGGATCGGCTGTGCTCTCTCTGTTCGGCGGATCTGGTCGGCCCGTTGGCCCTCCTTGGTGCTAAGGATAAATTATCTTCCTGCCGGGGAAACAGTTGCTCTAAGCCTTATGGTCAGCCCCCGTTTGATCTGGGTCAATTTGGCCTTAAGTATATTATCCCCCCCCCTGCTTTTTCCTTTCGCGCCTATTCCTCCTTTGGACTTCGGGTTTGTTGAGTCTCTTGTACTGA
The DNA here is from genome assembly GCA_951213105.1 of Amaurobius ferox. NCBI lineage: Eukaryota > Metazoa > Arthropoda > Arachnida > Araneae > Amaurobiidae > Amaurobius > Amaurobius ferox. The sequence goes on from OX578141.1 coordinate 25,049,724, forward strand.
CGAAGGGGATCCAGCGTATCCTTGAAACAGCTGTATGTTGCATTAATGTATTATCTGTGCTTTTATACGTTGCTTAAGTTTTCTTACCCTTCGCATAAAGTGTATTGCACTCATTGATTACGTCTATGCATTTCATTATGGCATTAATGTATTTTATTTGATATTTCAATTTTCAAATCTCCTTATTCAATACTTTTTACTTTGTGATGCAATTATATTATTGTAATGATTTATTGATTTTTACTTAATGTTGGTATTTGCGTAAATTATTAATATAAAATCAACACAAAGAAATCGCATAAATGTGCAATATCGATTTTAGTAAATTGGTTACTTTTACGTTATTTATTGTATTACTTATTTGTACTTTATTTAGTATGTTGATCTTTGATATGCTCTACTTTATGTCAGTAATTATGCGTATCTTTAATGTTTCTCACATAACATACATATTATTTAAGCAATTTCTACGTTACTCATTATGGTGACTATTTATACGTTTATATATTGCTCATTTATACGTACTTCATGCAAAAGTGCAAATGAAAAATAAAGTGAAACCATTTTATTACGTTATTTATGTATCCTTTTATTATATTGCTGTTTTAAATATTTATTAATCTTCTGTTAATTTATAGATTTTGCATTGCATATTTACATATACAAAAAGTATAAATACCTTTATATTTTATTCCCTGCATTAAAATGCTATTTAAATGCAATTTATAAGTGGCAATATTTAAAATTATGTCATATGTGTCAAACAAAGCCAAAAGTTTTCCTAAATATTCCTGAAACATTTTCTATAGAACGCTGGCGAAGAATAATTATTTTCATCCGCATGCAGCGCCATTTTTAAAGCAATAAAGCCAATTTAGGAATACGCTAAAAATATAAACTAACCGCATTAATCTGAAATTTAAATTTGTGGTATGCACATATTATAAATTACTAAATACTCAGCACACATTTGTATGCTAACGTGAACATGGCCTTCACTGAATCTTAGCCAATCATCAGACGCAACAGAAATTTGAATTAGTAAAAATAGTAAACATTATGTCAGATTTCATATATGCTTTAAACTAAGTAACTTTAAGTAATTTTTAGCGAATGATGTGATTAATCGCTGCAATTTGAGATAATTATATTTAAAATTACATTCCTTTCAACATTCAATATCCCTTAGATTTAATAATAGATATATATATATCACACGCATTTATTTAACACAGTTACGTTAACATATTTAAATATTAATTTTAAAATATTTTACCGTGAATTATTTATATGAAAAAGCAGAAAAGCGAGGAAAAATTATATTTCATAAATAGAGCGTACCATATATTTTAAAATTTCAGATGACAGTTTGATAGACTATAATCAAATAAATGTATTGATAATTACATAATATATCATTCATTGCAGTTGAGGATACAACCAAGTGATAGTTCTCAAGATATATTGCTAAAATAAATCATGGATTGATAAAATAGCTAATACTTGTGAATCAAGTTTTAGGTTTATTCATTGCTCTCTGGTATAATTAATGAATCAGTTCTCAAAATATTATTTTTTCTTACATAACCAAATTTCTACCATATATAATTGTTAACTGCAGCATTGATACATTTCTAAATTTTATCTCCGAAAGCAAAATTTGTTAGTAAGATACAGAAAAATATCATGTTCATCAATTTCTCTGTTTACATCTACAATGATTCGGCAGTACAGTGAACCAAGTACTTAAATTTTGCTATTTGCATTTCATTTTTTAAAACACTTTTCTTTTTTGAAAATTCGTCATACAATAGCTAGACTGCGTTGCAACTATTATTTGTATAGGATAGTCTAAAATCCAATCCCTGTCAGTCAAATTAAAAATACAAAATAATACCTTTCACAGAAATTTGTTTTTAAATTTCTGAAATATAAAAATAGAAATTTCTTCGAAGGAAACAAGGATAAAGCTTTTTACATAACAATATGTAAGTTTTGATATTTGATCCCTTTATTGAACGATCTGCAGATTTCACCAGATTCACCCAAAAAAGCGCTTACAACAAATGTTTGAATTGTAAAAGCTATTTACAGGTAAAAATGAAAAAAAATTATTTAGTTAAATTTTGTAGAGCGTTTCACGTGTGTATCAGTGATATCCATACTGAGAGTTCCTTTAATATTGAAACCAAGGTATGTTCTTTCAATACACATTCTTCTACTTTTGAAATGTATAGAATTATGATATGACGGTTTTATGTCCAGTGAGTGGTATAGGAAAAAAGACGAGAGACGAAATAGGTTCTTCCTGGGTAAATGCTTAATTCTCTTGAATATAGTAATATTGACAAGGATAATATTTTTACGGGGAAACTTACTTTAATACTGGATCAACGAATGTTTTCTAGTAAAATAGTGTAATTCGGGTTTTTGAGTGAGAAAATGAGAGGCATTTATCTCATAAAATTATTCAGCTAGGAAAAATGTATCGTTTCCTCTTCACTAATTAGTGGAAATTATTTTCAATAGAAGGACCTACAAAATTTAAATTCCGCATTTTTGATATACCACCCCGGGAATAAGACTAAAGCAGCGGAATTACAGACTCGATTATGAAAATTTTCAAATTGCAAATACGTGTGGGATGTAAAATACTGCAGAAATAAACCTCGGATGAATGAAACACTTATTGTGATAAATATTCATCATATGTCAGTTATTATTCGTGAAATCAAGATACAAAAAGTTTAGCATATTGCAAACACAACTGAAAAAAGTTGTTTAAGGCAGAATAATGACGCATTCAGTAAGATGCTCAGGAAACTTATTAAGAAAGTAGACTTTGTTTCGAAACAGTCAACAGCTTAAAAAAACTCTCAAAGTCACATAGGTTTTCTTTAATTTTACTCTGAAAAATGTTTAACATACCTTTTAATACAGCCTAAAAATCACTTCAGCAGACAAAATCAGTACCGAAGATAATGCCTTATGTCATTGCAGTTCCAAAGTGCTGCTTATTACTGAAATACCATTTATATGTTTAATTTTTTGTGTAAACTTCGAGCTTTAAGCACAAGAAATCTTACGCATTTCGAAAGTGAAAGTTTTCTTAAATGACTTTTTAAACATAGGGAAAGAGTTTGGAATGTTATTAAAGACGTATAGAAAAAAAAATTCAGAACAATGTATTAATATAATTTTGTTGTTAATATGCTCTTTTATGATTTCCTGTTGCGTTAGGTGACTGGTTTGGTTTCCTCAATTCAGCACAATCAATCGGAATGAAATTTTCAAACTGCACAGAGACTTTAAAACTCATTTTAATGTTTAATGTTACTTATACGGATTGATGAAGGAATGCAAGCGAGTTCATATAGAGATTCACAATTTATATAGACTTGCATTTTTCTTCGGAACAGCTTTGTAAAATTTATGTATATGAGTTTGATGCTTCTGAATGCTTATGTAATGCAAAATTATGCTTTTCTAATAAAAAGTTTGAAACTTTGAGAATTTACTGTCTCAACACGTTATATATTTAAATACATTGAAATAAAAAAATGCCAGTTCTTAATTTACATTTAATGTCATCTGCTTTAATCTGAATTCCACATTTGTGCACTACAATGTAAAATGGAAAATTAAAGAAAAATCCCTACATTCAAACATTACATTTTACGCACATTTAGCTATAGGCGGTTTATTTTCAACTTAGGGAAGATAAATGTACTGATTTTAATTATACATTGACGCAAGATGTACTATCATACCCGAAATTGAACTTAACTAAATTTGAAAGCCAGAATTATGTATATTGAAAGGTAGATTTAAGCCATATAGTATTTTTCTGTGATTTGGTTATACTATATTTGAAAAAAAAGAATACCCATTTCACTGTATCTTTCCAATATAGGCATCTAGTTGATTATTAATATCCTTGAATATCTTATGAGACGATTAAAACACTTACAAATATATATCTTGTCTGAAATAAAATTGCAAGTTTCTTAAACTTGGATTTGAAGCAGGCTATCACAATAATGCATTACTAAAACCACTGGAGTTTTAAATATTAACTAGTGTAACCCGAAATGTTAACAGAAAGTTTACTAGAAGAGCATTTTCAATATACGAATATGTATATGGTCCTTTATAAATTTTCATATCTCTATTATTTCGTGAAATCAGGCTTTATCATAATCATCCTACTACATTCTAGATCGGCATAATTATTAAAGGAAAGTGCACTAATGATGCATTTTATATAACCGAGTCTGAGGAAGGAACGAATTTGTATATGGTCCTTTATAAATTTTCCTATCTCTATTATTTCGTAAAATCAGGCTTTATCATAATCATCCTACTACATTCTAGATCGGCATAATTATTAAAGGAAAGTGCACTAATGATGCATTTTATATAACCGAGTCTGAGGAAGGAACGAATTTGTATATGGTCCTTTATAAATTTTCCTATCTCTATTATTTCGTAAAATCAGGCTTTATCATAATCATCCTACTACATTCTAGATCGGCATAATTATTAAAGGAAAGTGCACTAATGATGCATTTTATATAACCGAGTCTGAGGAAGGAACGAATTTGTATATGGTCCTTTATAAATTTTCCTATCTCTATTATTTCGTAAAATCAGGCTTTATCATAATCATCCTACTACATTCTAGATCGGCATAATTATTAAAGGAAAGTGCACTAATGATGCATTTTATATAACCGAGTCTGAGGAAGGAACGAATTTGTATATGGTCCTTTATAAATTTTCCTATCTCTATTATTTCGTAAAATCAGGCTTTATCATAATCATCCTACTACATTCTAGATCGGCATAATTATTAAAGGAAAGTGCACTAATGATGCATTTTATATAACCGAGTCTGAGGAAGGAACGAATTTGTATATGGTCCTTTATAAGTTTTCCTATCTCTATTATTTCGTAAAATCAGGCTTTATCATAATCATCCTACTACATTCTAGATCGGCATAATTATTAAAGAAAAGTGCACTAATGATGCATTTTATATAACCTAACCGAGTCTGAGGAAGGAACCAAATTTAATGTATACATGAGTCGTTGTTCGATATGGAAAGTGTTGCTTTAATATTTGCTGTCTTCAGCCCGACTTGCTTACTTTTAAAATCCTTATATATCTTATTTTTATTCACAAAAATCACCATCCACAATTTTTATATGCGCTGTAACTTTGATATTCTTACATATACTGTATACAGTCATTTTTTTAATTCAAAATCTCTAACTTAGAAGTAATTTCAATGAAAAGCGTATTATAGGGTTTCGCAATCCTTTACCTGTAATGGACATTCGAATACAATAGTTACTTCTAGAGAGTACTAACAATAACTGTACTGTACTAAATATTCCTATACTTCAGTATGAAGCAAAATCTATTTAAATTTTAGAAAATAAAAAGCATTCTTCATGCAATTAAAAAACATAATTTTAATAAATAGAAATTGAGATTTGTTTAATAAAAACATAATTAGACAGTTTTTTTAATTCAGTAACAAACTTGGTCTGTAAAATATTGGTTTACACAAATATTCGAAATTGAAATAAAAGACACAAATATTCCAAATTGATAATACATTTTAAGAAACTTATAGTCCGTCAATGAACATCTGTAAAAGAGGATCACCACGCGTAATATTTAATAACAAAACATTTATTTATACTTAACCAAATAAACAAATAAACATTTATTTATATTTAACCAAATAAACAAACAATCGGTCAGATTTCAGCTACGTTATCGTTAGATAATATATATCAATGCAAAAGGAAACATGTCGAGTTTTATCTGAGCACGTTATACAACAAAGTTGACTTGTAAAACATTAATTAACATCACTGAATCAAATCAAAAATGAAAAGTTAAAGAAGTTTTAGAGAAGTTATCGTAGGCAAATGCATGTAAGTAAAGAGGGCACGCCACGCACATTATTCATTTGATCGTGGTTAACTATAATCTTATCCTGCAAAAAACCATTTTCATTATATATTCAAATGTGGAATGACTGGGTTAAGTTTCATGGAAGTTATCGTTAAACAAAGTATGCAGACAGCTCGCAAAAGGAACTCGCATCCAATTTAAAAGTATGTACTTGCATCATTTATATCACTCGCTTCAACACTTTTTCAATAAATTAGAAATACTTATAACTAGTTAATAAAAATGTTAAATAGTACATGCGGTTCTTAATTTTTTGATCAAATTAAATTGAATTTGTTTTTACATTAACAACAGTTAATATGTAGGACTAAGTATGTAGGACTTTAGTGTAATGCAACAGTTAACATCAAGGAAATATAACGTTTAGAATAATAATATCATAAGTATAGTAACTTTGGATCTCGAAGCTAATAGTGGTTCTAAAGTAAAATAGGTATGCATAAAACCATAAATATATTAATGATGGAAATGGAAAATTTCAGTTCATGCTCAAGGGCTGCCTACCAAGTTTTTCTAAGTAATTATGTTATTATATTATTTAACCTGCCTAAAATTCTTCATTAAAACGTCCATTAAAATCTCCACTCACAGCCAAACTTTTTTAAATGATACTGTCTATGTCGAAAACCCACATCAATCGGCTCACCCCGGAGTACGAGCAGCAGTTTCAGTGGCAGGGTACTATCTATGTGACATCATACTGTGCTGTCGTAAATGTCTACGGCATGTATACTTCTTTAAATGATTTTTAATAATACAATGCTTTTCACACACAATCATATCGAACCAAACCATTCATAAGTCGAAATCATATGAACCAGAGATGCATGACAATATACGATTCTAAATAATGTGTAGCTTAAAACAGAGGTTCCAAAAATTTTCACCCGAGTACTTCTACCTGCCAATTTCTTTCAATTGCACCCCTAGATTGTAATACTTTTTGATATTGCGAAACTCAATTTTCCAACATTTCATTGATACTATTTCAATGTACCCAATTAAATTATATTTCACACAACTCTAAATTAACAATTATCAATATTGATAGCATCCTCAATAAGCGATATAGTACATATATTAAAATATTTTAATAACCAAATCACCAACTTTCATAAATTTAGCATCATTTTTGCAGCTTTGAAGAAATGTTCATCAATCTGGGACGCAATATAGCCACGTTGGCTATACTTTGCTAGATTATTCGCCAAGTCCGTCAAATACATCACCAAGTGTTATAAACAAACAGAGAGAACAGCATTTCTTATATCTTAGTATAGCCCATCATATTGCAAAAATCAGAATTTGGAAACATTACTTCCCATTTGGCGACATTTTTATCACTTTAGAAATGTAGTCACGTTCCCGACGTCCCGCTAAATTTCTCGCCAAGCGTTACAAACGGACGGAGAAATAGGTTATTCTTATAGTCTATTATGTTATTTCCAAGATATTGATCGTTCATCAGTTAGTCGTCATTTCATTGATTCAGCGTCAGTTTCATCAATTTGGCGATTATTTATCAATCTGGTAATACTTTTGTCTATCTGGCAATATTTTTGTCAATCTTGCAACATTTAAAAAGTCACCAAGTTGGATATAATTCGAAAAATTCGTCACCACAATTTTATCTAATCATTACCGACGTAAAAACATGTTATTCTTATAGTACGCGTAGATTCTTATATTCTTTCCAAGTAATTGAATTTTCCCCAATTAGTAGTCATTTTCATTGATTTGGCGTCATTATTATCAATTTGGCGACATTTTCGTTAATTTAACAATATTTAAAGAAGTCGCCGAAAAGTGTGTGTATGTGTGTGTGTGTGTGTGTGTGTGTGTGTGTGTGTGTGTGTGTGTGTGTGTGTGTGTGTGTGTGTGTGTCAATGAGTCTGTGGAGACGATATCTCACGAACGAATGGAGAGATTCGAACGAAATTTGGCATAAAAGTTTCAATCCGTGATTATTGGAATCCTATTGTTTTTAAACGCAATCGAATGTTCAGACCTCTCCCAAATTTTCAAGTGAAATTTTGAAAAAATGATCAAAAAAAATTAAAACTTTCAATAAAGTTATAAAAATAATCATGCCTTATAGTTCATTAGAAAACGATGGACATACATTTTCGAACGCTAGCATAAACCGTTCTAGTTGTCAAAAGCGGTATTATGATCGTCTGCTACAATTTTTCCTTATTGTTTTTTCCCCACTTATAATTTTAAAATAAAATGCAATTTTATTTAAACATGTCTAAAATGCAATACATTCTTCGGTAATATTTTAAAACTTATCACAATACTACATTAATTTATTATATTTGAAAACTTAAGCCTTCATCGAAAAAAATGAACTTCATTCAAATGACGGTATTGAAATATAAATTGCCTGGTTTAAACATCTCTAAAATGGGATACATTCCTCGGTAATAATTTTAGAATTATCATAATACTACGATAATTTATTATATTTGAAAACTTCATCGAAAACAACCGAAATTCATTCAAATGACGTCATAGAAAAAATAATACGCCTGGCTCTCTCTATAAAAGCAGAATTTCATTCATAAATAATTTCCCATTCATGTCATTCATCGCAACACTACAATAATTTATTTTATTTAAAAAGTACGACCATGAAGCTACAAGTAATTAAACTCTATGCGAAAAACTTCATCGAAAACAATCGTCCTTCTCTTTGTAAAATCAATGAATATTTCATTCATATCAGCTATGCAGACTCCATGAACTAAATGATTTTGTGTTAAAAAATACAGCAATTCCAATACAACTCATTCTACATATTTTGCTGTTTACATTTTACATAGGTGAACAATAGATTTCTTTGTAGAAATAATCGAATTTGGATGAGCATTTAAACTCAAATATATTGTAATTGCGCTGTTTCAGTATGTAGATGCACAGAATTTAAGCAAAAATAAAGTGGTTTTAGGACGGATACAACACTCAATATGAATTAAAAAGAACTTTAAAAATCACGATTTTGAGACCCGATGGATACCATATATCATTTTGAAGTGGGTCACGTGATCTTTTCATACCATGTTCACGTGATCGCTTCATATAAGAGGTGTTATTATTATTTTAACTTTTATTTAAGAACTGCTGAATAGATTTCGCTGATTTTTTTTATATATTTTATGGAACAATTTAAATAGTACCTAAAATTTTCGAAGCAATTTGTGAATTTTAAATCCGCTTAATAAATGTTTGAAAAATTAGGTCCCATAGGGCTCAATGTATTTCATTTTTTCAACCCGGGTTCAATCCAAAACTAATTGGGTGATATTATTCATTTATATTCCCATAGGTCCTACAGACCGTCTGAACCACATACTAAAATTTCAATTAAGTCATTTTTACGGCAGTTATTGTGCTAACGGGCAGACAGACAGACAGAATGAACAAAATCATAAACACTTTGAGTGTTAATAAAAGTAAAAGTATTAATAAAAAGAGTAAAAGTGTTTATAAAAAGCTGTTTCCTTTAGCAAAATGATGTCAATTATAAGTATATATGGAGTCAGAGTAAAATAAAGGAGAACGACAGAATAGTTTTCTGGGAGATTCTCGCAACATTTGGCGACAAACGGACGGGATAAGGTACAATATTTTGAATTTGAACAGTTTTATTTCAATAGCTATGGATAGAATTCAAAAGCAACGGAAAGTTGTGGGTAGTTCTTTCACACGGTTGTACAATTAGATTATAGCAGATATCAATTCCGAGGAACCAGATAAAGTTTTAGAAATAAAAGCAAAGTTTGAATCTTTAAAATTGAAATATGAAGAACTTCAGAATTTGGATCGCGAATCCATGGATCTTCTGTTGGAAGCTGGCGATGCTACAGATGAAGGATTCGAACAGGAAAGTAAGTCAGCAGATGAGTATAATAACAACCTTTTTAAAGTAAAGGCTCTTCTTGATGAACGATTTCAAGAAACTGATGAAATAAATTCAATAGTTAGTGATCGGGAAATGCCTAATAGGAAGTTCAAACTCCCAAAAATGGAACTTGAGAAATATAACGGTAATATAAAAGGCTGTTTAACTTTTTGGTCAATGTTTAAAAAAATAAGCGACGATCCGGATATTGATCCAGGAGATGAATTCCAGTATCTCATGTGTACAGTTCGAAATTCTCGCGCTAGAAAACTTGTACAAAGCTACCCAGTGACAGCCGAAAACTATCCAAAAGTGATAGAAACTTTCAAAGCTAGATTTGAAAAAGACGATGTTTTAGTGGAACTCTTCATAAGGGATCTTCTAGAATTTGTGATAGGGAACACAAAGTCACAATCGTCGCTTTCGCTTTCGTCATTGTATGACCAACTTGAATCGCAATTTAGAGCATTGGGCGTTGTTACAAAAAATTATGATGCAATTATTTTCCTGATAGTAGAGTCGTGTATTACCAAGGAGTTGCTAAGAGTCTAGCAGAGACAATCGAAAATTGGAGAAACTCCAAAGGATATACTGAATAATTTGATGGCTTTTATTAGAAATGGAGAATTTTAACAACGGATATTTATGGCCATTGGTGGTTTTGAAGTCAAAAAATTAAAGTCGACGAAATAAAAGCGATCTATTCAAAATATCGAGGAAGATTTCGTGCTGACTGCAAATGATTTATTCTATGGTGAAAAGAAGAAAGGCAAATTAAGCGATTGTATTTTTTGCAATAAACCACAATTAAAACCACATTAAAGAAAATAATGTTTTCATGCACAGAACTTCCAAAACAAAATTAAAGATAAAAAGGCTTGTTTCTCTTGTTTAAAGATAGGACACGGTTTTAAGGCTTGTAAAACAAATGTAAAATTTATAATCTCTAGGCGAAAACACTGGGTTGTAATGTGCCCAGAAATTCCAAATAATTGAAAGAAAATAGATGCGCATGACATAGAGAAGAAAGAAGAATAGCAAAATACTTCCTTGTCAAATCATAGCTGTTCAGAAGAAGTGCTCCTACAAACTTTACAAGTAAAACAGAAATCAATAAAAGGAAGATATACTGTACGCGCACTAATTGATAGCGGTTCGTAACGGTCATATATTCCGAAGAATACGATGAATGAAATGGGTTACAAACCAGTCGGATTCGAAGATTTGGTTCATGTTTTTTTTGGAGGAAAAGCACTTCAAAAAGAGTCTCATCAGGGTTTATAACATAAGTTTGAGCAGCTTGAGCAACAATTTCAACTGGATATTCAAGTGTTAGACTAAACTGTCAGATGTGGGAAATTGCCGCGACTCAAGAAAGGGTCATGGGGAAAATAATTGAAAGAAAAGAAAATTTAGATAGCAGACTATGGTGAAGGTTATACAGACATCGAATTGATGATAGGAGCATATTTTTGTGGACAACTCTTTACTGAAAAAATGCATAAATTGAAGTGCGGATTAATAGCTGTTGAAGTTTGGCTGAATTACTATGGGAAAAGGTTCCAGGTGTAAAAAGTCATGGGTGAAAAAGTCAGCTCTCACTGTTACCTCCCTATTTTCCCAAACTTCCACCATAGCGAATATTTGGGATCTTAATATTTTAGATATCAGGATCCAGTTGAGACAAAATCTAAGGAAGATATAAAAGGGGCTGCATTAGATCATTTCAGAAAATAGTCTCTGTGAATGAAGAGGGGCGTTATGAAGTATATTTACCATGGCTTGAGACTAACGAAGTTTTAAAGACAAATATGGACAATACCGAAAGAAGATGCATTTCTATGGCTATGAAACATAAACAGGAAGACAAATATAAAAAATATGACGCCGTCTTCGAAGAATGGGAAAAATCCGGAATAATAGAAGTGGCACCTCACGAACATGGAAAATCTTCTCACTACTTACCCCATAGAGGTGTATTTAAGGAATATTATACAACAGGAGTTGGACCAGTATTTGTTGCTTCTTGTCATGAAAAAAGTCCCCCCCCCCCCCACTGAACGACATTCTTGAAAAGGGGCCTAATCCTTTAGAAGAAATACTACCAATATTAATGAGGTTTCCCAAAGATAAAATTGGGGTTGTAACAGACATCAAAAGGGAATTCCTTCAAATATCCATTGCAAAGAAAGACCGTGATTTCCTCAGATGTTTGTGGTGGGAAGATTTCGGGAAAAGCAAACTGAAGATATTTAGGCATCGAAGACTGGTATTTGATCTCACGTGTAATCCATTACTGTTAGCTGCTGCACTAAATTATCATCTAGAAGCAAACCTAAAAATTATTATATACAAGAAACAGTAGAAATGTTAAAAAAGTCTTTTTATGTGAATAATTGTGTGACCTCTGTGTCTAATGAGGAAAAGCTGCAAATTTTCATCCAAGAATCAAGATATTTGTTGGATAAAGCTTGTTTTGATCAGCGAGGGTGGGAACATTATACCTTGTATATAAATCGTTTTTCAGAAAAGCCCATTCATGTTTTAGGATTACTTTGGAATAGAGATGAAGACAGTATCTTCTGTGATCTAAACTCAGTTTCTGAAATTAAATCATCTGTTCATAAAATATTTGATCCCCTTGGATTTCTGTGTCCTGTAACACTACTTTCGAAGATTATTGTACAACAAATTTGGAATCTCAAAACAGGTTGGGATACTGAACTACCAGAGAAAATTCAAAAGGAATTTGAGGACTGGAGTAGTGATTTACATATGCTTTCAAATATTAAAATTCCTAGAAGTCTTGATGTTTGTGATCCTAATGCAGAATTAAGCCTTTGTATTTTTTGTGGTGCCAGTAAGTTAGCCTACAGTACAGCTGTCTTTCTTCGAATGGTGCATGGAGAAGAAATTACGATATCTCTGATACAAGCCATGACCATTCCCAGGCTAAAATTACTAGCACGTTACATTGGAACCCGTCTTGCCTCTACAATTTTAAAAGCCATAGATCTAAAATATATCCCTTGCATCTACTGGACAGACTCTTCTACAGTTCTCTATTGGATACAAAAAGAAGAACATTGAGGAGTTTTTGTTAACAATAGAGTGAATGAAATTAGAGCACTGTCTGATAAAAAGTCTTGCAGACATGTCCCAGGGGAATTCAATCCTGCTGATCTTCCTTCCAGAGGTTGCTCTGTTACTACATTCTTCTTGAAATCCAAATGGTTGGAGTGACGTATTTGGTTACAACGGAATGAAAATAACTGGTCTGCAACAGAAGTTCAAATAGATGAAGGAGAAGTTACTAATGAGAAACGGAAGCATATTATTTCTTCTCTTATTTATACTGAAACAGAAAAAAGGTGGTACAGTCAGCGATTTTCGAAGTATTCATAGATTTTGAGAATGCTTGCTTGAATACTTCGCTTTTCCAACAATACTTTTTAACCAAATAATCGGTTTAGAGGTGAACTGACAGTATGCGAATTGGAATATGCAGGAAAGAAACTCCTGAAAATTTTTCAACAAGACTCCTTTAAGGAGGAGGATTTTCAACTTAAGCTAAGAACACTTTGCACTTTTACTGATAAAAAGGGACTGAAAAAGAGAATAATGTGAAGAGTTGATGATAATAATTGCTTATGTCCTATTGTACTCCCTGCAAAACATGAAATAGTTGATAGACAACTCGAACAACATTTGCAGTCTTCCCATGCTGGAATTCAATCTGTATTAGCTATAATTTTAGGCAACAATTTTAGATCTTAAGAGGGCGAAAAACCGTCCAGCCACTAATTTCAAAATGTGTTCGCTGCAGAAGACACACAGCAAAAAGAATAGAATCTATCCATATTATACCAGCAGAAGATCGAATTAGAAACACATTAGTATTTGAAGTGACTGGAGTGGATTTAGCTGGTCTGTTGATAAGAAAAAAGCATGGATTCTATTGTTCACTTGCGCTGTGGACCGTGCGGTACATCTTGAACTGATGCAAAGTATTTCTATATATTGTTTTATTTTGGATGTAAGAAGATTCATTGCCAGACATGGACGACTAAAGATAATGGACAGCGATAAAGGGAGCAATTTTGTAGAAGCAGATAATCTTATGAAGTCTATCAATTGGGAAAAAATGATCCGTGATACGTCCATTTTTAGAATCCAGTGGAAATTTAACCCTCTAATCGCAGCTTTGTGGGGCGGTTGGTGGGATAGAGTTGTACAAATAGTGAAAACATTATTGAGAAGAGTTTTAGGGAAATCTTATGGACGAAGAAATATTCACCATTCTGCGCGATGCAGAGGCTGTTATCAATGTAAGACCTCTTACTTTTGTATCCGAAGATCCAAAAGAGTTGGTCCCCCTGTCTTCATTTATGTACATTTAACACATTCGTACAGTTGGAGTCCTAGATTTAGACCATCTAGATAAAGTTAATATCTCCAAGTAATGGAGATACCAGCAAAGAATTCGAGAGGACTTCGGAAGAAGATTTAGAGAGGAATATCTCAGCCTTCTAGCCCAACAACAACTTAAGAAAAAACACTCAGGAAAATTAAAGAGGGGTGACATTGTTCTTATTAATTGTGATAATAAGAAAAGAATTGATTGGCTCTTAGGGCGCATTGTGACGATTTTTCCTGGTAGAGTCAATTACATCCGAGTCATTAAGGTGAAAACTGCAACTGGTGAATTGGCCAGGCAAGTTCAAAATGTTTACCCCTTAAAAGTCTCTCACCAGGATCTGTCATTTAAGAATGGTAAATCTGCAAAAGTTCCTGAAGAAGTGACTGTTGTTAGTGACACTGACTTTGAAACAGAAGCTACTGTTCCAACAGAAGCTGTATGTGATAAAACAAGAACTGCTTATTCTATTGTTCCTGACGTTAATGAGACTATTGTTCCTGATAAATCCATTCCAGTGTGACTATTAAAACTAAATGTGGAAGAACAGTAGTGAAACCTAAGCGTTATGATAACTAATATTTAACTTTGACGTTTTCATTTAGTATGGTTATTTTCTTATAATATTTTAATTTGTATTAAATTACACTTGTGGTATGTTTATGTTTTGAATTACGTAGTCAAAAATCAAAAGGTGGGAGGATGTGAAAAGTGGCAATATGATCGTCTGCTACAATTTTTCCTCATTGTTTTTCCCTACTTATAGTTTGCAAACAGATTCCAAAATGTTTATATCTAGAGTTACATATTATCGTTTCATATTTTATCTTTATTCTTCTGTAATGAAGTGAGTGGAAACAGCGTATTTGAAATTATAGAACTAAAAACTTGTATAATACTGGAATCTGGTGAATTCTAAATTAAATAGTAAATTAAATAGTAAATTAAATAGTAAATTAAATAGGTTTCCTTTAGTAAAATGACGTTAATTATCAGTATATATGGAGTCAGAGTAAAATAAAGGAGAACGACAGAATAGTTTTCTGGGAGATTCTCTCAACACTAGTGATATTGCACATTTTTCGAATAATTATATCAAAAGTTTCTATTAAATTAATAAAAAATATTAACTTTTGTGAATTATGTTCACTTTTCATGTGTAATATTATGCGATAAATTTGTTGACATCATTCGCGTGTATCTAGCTTGTTCTATTAACGAGAAAAGAAACTTTGGGCAATAGTTTTGTATTTGGAAGCTAATAGCCATTTATCCACTATAAAAATAACTTATTTTTCCATCCACAACTCTTGTCGAGATTTTGGCGACGAATTTAATGGATTGTCCCCAACTTGGTGACTTTTAAATGTCATCAGATTAACGAAAATGTCGCCAAATTGCTAAAATTGACGTCAAATTGATAAAAAATGACGTTAACCTTTTGCTTACGGGTGGGACAGCGGCCATCCCAAACGAAGAATATCTCAAAAAGACTATTTGACATACCCGAACTGTTTGGGATAGAGTAAGTGAAACACCTGTCTCTTTGAAAAGTTCTTCGTTTGGGATGGACGCTGTCCCACCCGTAAGCAAAAGGTTAAATCAATGAAAATGACAACTAATTGATGAAAATTCAATATCTTGGAAGGAATATAAGAATATACTATAGGAATAACAAATTTTACTCTCCCTGCAATACATGGTAATGTATAGGGAAAGTATTGGAATCATACCGAAAATCACAACTCCAGTTTTCGACGGATCTACACGTTTTGACACCTCTAGAATACGATAAAACCATTTTTAGCGTGACGTCAGTATGTGTGTCTGTGCAGATATTGTATCCACTCTAGCTGAGAAACTAATGGACCGAATTTCATAAAATTTGGTAGGTAAGTCACTTGTGGGGGAATCTGGTGCTGATTAGTTTTGGGTACGATTCAGGATAAAAGAATCTGCCTTTTTTTGCGAAATGTCCCGCAAAAATTGCCTGTATCCACTCTCGCTGAAAAACTAATGAACCGAATTTCACGAAATTCGGAGGATAAGTCGCTTGTGGATCATTCTGGTGCTGATTAGATTTTGGTACGATTCGGAAAAAAATAACCTGCCTTTTTTGCAAAATGGCCCGCAAAAATTGTCAAAATCTAAAATAAAAACTACGCATGCTTAAATATATCAATTAAATGCTTGTTTTATACGTAATTTTTAAAGAAAAAAAGAATAAGATCAACCGTACTACAATAGGTCTACCCGTTCTCGAGATATTTGAATTTTCTCGTATATTTTGTACGCCACCTTTGAGAATAAGTCCAGCTAACAAATGAGAGCGAAAATTGAATTAAAAGTAAATTAAATTTAATTAAAATAAAGAGAACGTGGATACAAGTCTGCAGCGAAAGTCATGTGCTGCCCACATCAGATGTTTTACTTTCACTGCATACAGGGAAAGTATTGGAATCATACCGTAAATCACAACTCGAGTTTTCGACAGATCTATACGTTACGAGACCGCTAGGATAAGAAAAACTATTTTTAACGTGACGTCTGTGTGTGCGTCTGTATGTTTGTCTGTGTGTGTGTGTCTGTGTGTGTATCTGTGTGTCTGTGTGTGTGTCTGTCTGTCTGTGCAGATTTTGTATCCACTCTAACTAAAAAACTAACTGATCGAATTTCATAAAATTTGGTTGGTAAGTCACTTGTGGGCGACTCTGGTGCTAATTAGTTTTGGGTACAATTCCGGATAAAAGAACCAGCATTTTTTTTGCGAAATGGCCTCAAAAATTGTCTGTATCCACTCTCACTGAAAAACTAATGGACCGAATTTCACAAAAATCGGTTGATAAGTCGCTTGTAGGTTACTCTGGTGCTGATTAGATTTTGGTATGACTCGGAAAAAAATAATCTGCCTTTTTTTACAAAATGGCCACAAAAATTGTCTTTATCCACTCTCATTGACAAACTAATGGACCGAATTTCTCAGAAAAACAGTTGATAAGTCGCTTGCAGGTTACTCTGGTGCTGATTAGATTTTTGTATGACTCGGAAAAAAATAATCTGCTCTTTTTTGCGAAATGGTCGGCAAAAATCATCAAAATCTAAACTAAAAACTACGTATGCCCAAATATATCCATTAAACTCTTGTTTTATACGTAATTTTTAACGTTGAAAAGATTAAGACCAATCCCATTACACTAGGGCTAGGATTTATCGAGATACTTTAGGTTTTTTCGTATTTTCTCTACGCCACCTTTGAAAATAAGTCCAATTAACAAATGAGAACGAAAATTGAATTAAAAGTGAATTAAATTGAATTAAAATAAAGAGAACGTGAATATAAGTCTGAAGGGAAAGTCATGTGCTGCCCACATCAGATTTTTTCGTGTGTAACGCTTAGCGGAATTTTGTCAAAATATTGCCAAGTTGGCGATTTTTTAAATGTTACCCGAACGATAAAATCGATCGCCAGATTGATAAAACTGTGGCCAAATTGCTGTAAATATTGTCAAACTGATAGAAATGTAGGCAATTTAATAAAAATAACTCTAAACCAATGAAAATGACGACTAATTGATAAAAATTAAATATATCGGAAAGAACATAAGATTCGATTATGGAAATAACTCATTTCGCCATCCTTCCGTCCATAATGATTGACAATAAATTTTGCGGGATGTTGCCCTCTTGGAAAATTTTAAATGTTGCCAAATCGACAAAAATGTCGCCAAATTTATAAAAATGACGTTAAATGGGAGGAAATATTTTGCCAAATTGCTAGTATATAAGAAATGTTCCTCTTCCTGTTTGTTTGTAACACTTAGTGATACATTTGGAAAACTTGGTAAATAATCTACCGAATAATTGCAAACTTTGTGAATTTTCACTCCGGATTGACAAAAATATAGTCAAATTGCAAAATTATTCCAAGTTAATGAAAAGGATGTTTAATTGCTGAATTTGTTATTAAGATACTTTAATATATGGACTATATTGCTTATTGAAGAAGCTATCAATATTGATAATTGTTAACTTAAAGTTGTGAGAAGTATAAGTTCATTGGATATGAAATAGTTTTAACATGTTGTCATTTAAAAAAGCGCAAAATATACAATTCACCATTAAGAACAATGGGCCATAGATCTTATACATAATTTTTTTTACTGTTAAAGAAGTAAATTCATTGCATTATATAAGGAAATTCATGTGCTGCTCACATCAGATTTTTATTGAAATGCATTTGAAGTCAAAATTGAAATTTAAAAGAAGGTCAATTTTTCCATGTCCGCCACCACTGAAACATTTCTGCATATCCCAGAACGTATCCTTCCGCGTTCCCCAGGTTGAGAAACGCTGATGTAGAATATTTTAATTAAATATTGATTATTTCAATACGTACAATAATTTTTTACGCACAATAACTAAAAAAATGGAAAATGCCTTTAATAAATATAAATAAATATTTCCTAATATATGTGATATATTATAGAATCTATAAAAAACTGCTTACATAAGACAGATTTAATGCATAACACATAAAACTGTATTGGTTTTACATTAAAAATACATTATGGGTATAAATTTCTTATTAACACAATTGATTAATTTATTTCAGTTATAATAATTAATTACAAGTAATAGACAAATTACAATACGTAAAATTTTTATAACTGTTCAAATTATTGCTATGTATTACAATAGATATAAAAAACCAAACAATTTCTGAAGTTTTCAGAAATGATTTTATAATTCAATGTAATCGAAAGATATAGGCATATGAGAAGAAATCCATCAATATTTTTCACTTATACTTTTAATGCAGATCAAAAGTTATAATATTAAACAACCACTAAAGAAGTAATAGCTACGCAGATTTTAATCTATAAAGTTAATGATCTTTATAAGCTAAAAACGTTCCAATTAGATTCCTACGGAATGCAAAACAATGCATATTTCAAATGATGCAACAGAAGTCGTGTCATCTTACTAAAACACCAACTTCAACATATTTTCTTTTAACAGCTAATTAGAACCTGAAACAAAAATTAAACAATGAAAAGCATGAAGGATTAGAAATATAAGATGAAATATTCAAATAATTTTATTCGCTGATTATGTACGTGAAAACTTTATATTAAATATGAATTGATAGAACCAAGTTATTCGTTATTAGACGGTTATAACTTGAAGTAAACCGCTGCTGATCCAACCAGTCAATATTAGTATTTTGATCGGCAAGTGGTACTGCAATTAATGAGACTGAATCCTCTGTATCTAGTGTTCTATGAACAAAGGCGTGTTCAATGTTAAAAAAAAACCGAGATTTCCTGTCTATCCTGTCGGATTTTACGCCAGAGAACGCTCACTCCAGATCCAAAATCGAGTGTCCGAAATGCTCACTGGCCGCGAATTTATTGGGGAATGTTACGATTTTATAAAAACTTCATTCTTTTTCAAATATAAACTCACACATTAAAACAACTATACAAGGTGTTTAAAAATAGTGGACGTTTTTTTAATCGTTCGATCGTTCGTTGTAGGCACATAGTTCCAATTGCAAAAGGACTTTAAATAAGGTAGGAAATTATGCAATGTTATTTTAAATAATGTGCAATATTTTTGTAAAAAATTTAAAAATATTTAAATTTGTATACAGTCTCTCGCTAAAAATTTTAAATTACAAAAATATTTCTCATATATCAGTAAGTCAATCTAAAATACTGTACAGATTATACAGGGTGTCCCAAAAACATTGATCTCGACTTTTATTTCTTAAATATTGATCTTAGACATACATAATAAATTACAAAGTTGAGTAAAAAAAGGTACAGAATTTTATGAAATCGATAAAAGTTTTCAGCGGATTAAATTTGAAGAAATACAAAATTTAAATTTTTATACGGCCCCCGTACAAAAACATTTCCAGTGAGTAAATTGTGCCCCATACACTAATAAGGTGATGTACAAAATTTCAGCATTTTATCATAAAAAGTCCAAGATATGTGTCCCAGAGAAAACTCCCAGAGAAATGTTTAAACAAAGTTGGTGAGGGAGTAATCACAAATTAAAATGTAAATGTTTACAGCAAGAGTGCAAATGACGCAACGCAGAAATGCATCATAGGCAAATAATACCTGCCTCTTACCTTTAATGGATCTTTGGCATGAATGGGAAACATTTTGAACAAGTTTTGTAATCTTTGTGTAAAGTTATTATTTCAACACAGTGAAGATACTTCTGTACCAATAAATAGCAAAATTGTTATTTATTTATGTAATCATTGTTTTCTTTCGTAATTTGTGTATGACCCCTGAAACGCGATCTGCCAACATGAGTTTTCCCCACTGAGAACTCATGTCGATGCATCGAAAAGTAGTTTAAGTCAGCATTTTTGTGTTTCCATATCTCTGGGACTTTTTATGGGAAAATGCTGAAGTTTTGTGCATCACCTTATTAGTGTATAGGGCATATTTTACTCATTGGAAATGTTGTTGTACGGGGCCTTATAAAAATTTAAAATTTGTATTTCTTAAAATGTAATTCCCTTGAAAATTTTAATCGATTTCATAAAATTATGTACTTTTATTACGAAACTTTTTAATTCATTATAAATGTATAAGATCAATATTTAAGGAATGACAGCCGAGTTCAATGTATTTGGCACACCCTGTATATATATATATATATATGTATATATATATATATATATATATATATATATATATATATATATATATATATATATATTTACATTTATTAGCTAATTTATACCTTTATCATTATGAACAGACTTTTACTTCAATAGATTATAAAATTTACAGATATGTTGATGATCTGATTTGCTTAGTATATACTGAAAATTATGTCATATAGATTTCTATCCAGGTAATTTGGAATTAATTCTTAATGAAGCCACTATTAGTAATAATATTAATTATCTGGATTTAAATCTTTTTATTGAATCTACTAATGTAATTGCTAAAAATTTATATGATAAAAAAGACTATTAAATTTTAACATTAATAAAATATTACCATTTAATTCCTGCAACCCCGATTCAGAATAATATCGATAATTCGATCAGAATAACTCGATTTAGAATTTATAGATTATTAGATAAAAATTTTCATGCTATGCATATAAATAATCTAAAAATTACCAGTAAATTAAATAAATATCCAGCTTATTTAGTAAATGGTATAGTTAAAAAGTTTAGATTAGCTGAATTTTCAGAATTCTCTTCATAGTATCTTATATTAGCCAGACATCAACATTCTCTTATATTAATAATACTTTATATTTACATCCACTTAAACATTAGCCTTACTATTATAAGCCCCACTATTTTGTAGCTCTCACTATTTTGTAGCCCTTACTGTATAAGATTACCTTTTAATGCCTTTTCGCAATACTGTTATTTATTTTTTACGATTGGCAACAGTATATATTTTCTTTTATTCTTTGCGAATGGCAACACTGGTCTCTTCATTCTAGTTTCCAATGGTTCGGACATATGCAGAGGTTTCTCCCAGGTATCCTTGGTTCCTTTATTTTTTCATCTTTATGTATGTTGTCCAAGTAGAAATAGTTTATAGATATAATCTATCTATTTCTTCAGAAACATATATATTTTGTGTTCATTTTGACAAAATACGTGAACCCGACGAAGAGTTTTGTCGAAATAAACACATCAATTATTTAGACCTAGTCCTTGTCCACGTGTATGTCATTAATGCTTGGATCTTAATTGTTTTCTATTATCGATTCCATACTATTTATATCTGTTGATTGTCTTTAGTTTGATGACTCGAAATTTGCCTTTTTTTCCCATTTGATTGAAGATTCGCTATTTAATACTTCTTATTATTTTGTAGGTTTTATATAAAATTAGGATTTTTGAGTTGCACTTCTCTCTATTCTATCGTTGGACTTTCAAACTATATATATATATATATATATATATATATATATATATATATATATATATATATATATATATATATATATATATGCATGAATGAATGAGATAGATTTTCATTCACTTTCTTTCAAAATATTGAAAATGATTGAGTGAGTATTTAGTGAATATATATAAGTGAATGTATTAAGCTATGTGAGAGCAGGAGTTTATCTTAATATTAAATTTACACTCACTTAAATGCAAATTAATTAGTTTAATACCGAAATCCATCTATGTCTAATATAAATTACATTTAAAGAAAAATGTGGATTAACAATAGTTTACATTCACATGTAATACTTAAAATTATATAGTTTAAACAGTGCGGTGTAAATTACTGCACAGATATAGATAGAATGAAGACAATCGTTCGTAAATTCTTAGATTTCCTTCTTTAGTACGAGCAAGCCTAACTCTGTGAAAGCTACACCATGTCCCGTTAGAAAAGCTACCTAGTTTGACGAAATAGTAAAATGGGAAAGTTAATAAGATGTAGAAAATATAAATGTAAAGTTTGATACTTTCTTCATTTTCTCTGAAATACCCATGTAACAGTTTATGCTATATCCCTAGGCACTTAAGTTCCCGTTCTAGATAGACTCGTAAAAATAAGTGCTTAAAGTTAACTGATAAAAGAGTATTACAGTCAATAGAGAAAATAATTTGTTGACTTAAAAACCAAAATCGGTGTTAATTATCCACGTTGCTACAAAATAAGTTTCATTTTCACTGAGGGGAATTTCAAAGCAAGGATAGTAATTGGAGAAATGGTAACTGTCTGTAAATCACTGTTATTGACATGATAAATTCCTGTAATGTATTTGGTTCGTTCTTTAATTTACTCTTCGAAATACGCATTTGTATTTTTCAGTGTATACAATGGACGTTTTTTCCAATCAGTTTCGTATTAGGCGTTATCCAAAAGGTTGAGAATTATTGACATGATAAATTCCTGTAATGTATTTGGTTCGTTCTTTAATTTACTCTCCGAAATGCGCATTTATATTTTTCAGTGTATACAATGGACGTTTTTTCCAATCAGTTTCGTATTAGGCGTTATCCAAAAGGTTGAGAATTTCGTTATCAAATTATTGTAAGACACTATTAAGCTTATCATAAAAATGCTCTATATTTTTTACAAAATACTATCACCAATGTTACTCTAAACTATAATAAGTTCCATTACTTTACTTTATACAGTGCTCAGCTTTCGCTGCAATGAAACCAACAAATTAGTTGCACCTTTTTTCACCTTTGAAGATCATCGAAACGAAGTCTGAACATGTTACGTAGTCCCCACTCATACTGAAAGTTAGTCTCCAGTTAATAAATTATATCCCTTCGCTATTCAGTTAAAAAATAAATGCGTCAAATCATTCAAGTTGGGAAATCAGCACATAATTGTGACTGCTGAAGGGATGGTCTCATCATTTTACTAGGAGAAACACTTTACATATATTTTACCTTTTAATTACACTAATCAGGGAACAACATCATGTGATATAGACAGTTATAAAAATAATAATCAGCGTTATAACTTGCAATGAATTTAAACAGCGTCATCTATTATCAGTCGCAACACCCTCTATCAGAAAAAAAGCATTCGCACCTATGTATACTATTAAATCTGTGGGGAATATTTTATAATTATACTTATAATACTTGACTGTATTAATGCTAACAATATATTATTGACCTTAATATAATATTATTTGAACAAAATACAATAAATATAATCCTCAGGATTCGATCACATTTGAGTAGCAGTTAAAATATTTATTTTAAAATCTAGACATTTTGCAAATATAGACATAAACCAAGTACATTTCACTAAACATGGAATTGATTTCGGATATGGGAATTCGGATAAGTGAAGTTTCATTTTCACCTTACCTTGCAGTTTTATGGGTTTGTAATAATAGTTTCTTTCAATATAATTATATAACTCAGTAAATTTTATATTTATGAAAAAAGGAAAAATTATATATGTCTACTTTATTATACACTAAAGACAATTTATGAAGCTCTTGAAAATTGTAGTTGATAGTTTCGAGGTAAATGTTTTACTTTAACTTGGATTAGCAGTATATCTCTTTTCCACAACTTTTAAGAAGATTATATTCTAGAACTTGGCATTTAGCCTGACTTGATCGTTTAATTATGTTGCTAATGAATGAATAATACCATAGGGACACTAATGTGCCTGTAAATTAGTTTCAAACTATTTAGTACGCAAAATGTTTAAATGTATCAAAAAATCGAAAGTTAAAATTTTAAAATACAGTTATGAAGATTATAATAACCAGAAGAATTTTAATGAAATTTAATTTAGCTAAAAATATAATATATATAAATACACAGTTTAAGTCAAAAGATTATTTTCAAGACATTAAAAAGTATCAAAATGAAATTTTGATCTGTACTCATATTTAGTAATACAATTTGTGGAATGATATATTGAAGCAACAAGCGAAGTGATTAATATTCTTAATTTTGGGCTGAACTGAATATGCTATTGTATGTCCGTCTGCTTGCTATATTAAATAAGAACTCCAGTAAATCATAGCTATTTTTATTTCTGCAAACGTGGAGTTAATTAATGTTTCATAGACTGACATTTTGTTGATCAGGATCGCGTTGAATATGGCATGCATGTGGTGTAGCAACTTGTTGGCAAAATAAGTGTGGCAATACGAATTATAAGATTATGATTTAAAGGTTATATTAATATTATAATATTATTATTAATATTAATTGCTTATTAATCATTATAAACATGGCCGTTAAACTCATAACGTGGAATTAACATTTAAACGTACATCGCTCGTTGTTGTGCCGCAATAACCCTCCAATTATTTTTACCTTTTGTGTAAGTCCTGAAAAGAATTCATTAATCATTATAAAAAGACTAGCCTATTTAAAACTTAAACAATTTCCTTTATTAACAACATCACTTTATCAAAAGCACTAATTTCAACAATATCAACTTTCAATTATTATCAATTTTCATTTAATATTTTATCTCGGGGAGATATGACCAGCGATATTAGATTTCGAATATTTTTAGGACCGGGGAAATGAGCACATACCTTACAGTTTAGACTTGGGCTCATCATCTCGCTTGCATCGGTCTTAGTGCTGACCGTACTGCCATAACTCTATGGTGTGTGGCTCTTACTCGTACTTTTCACTTCGACTGATACTTATATCTGCAACTGCTAGGTCATGGTCGCTTCGCTCCTTTGTCAAACTCTTTTCACCAACACTTTGTAGGAAACTTCTCGCCACCACATTTCGTGTCAGACTTCTGCAACATTTCGTATCAAAGTTACTTCTACCACCACATTCTCTATCCGAGTTCGTTCTCCCACATTTTGTATCGAAGTGTCTTGGTTCCTTCGGCTGGGGGGGGGGGGAGGTAGCTCCACCCTTCTTCTCCTTGCTGCTCATTGGTTCTTCTGAACCCAATGGCATCACTTGACATTTATCAATGCCCCTTTCAGCCCCCTTTGGCATGGGGCACTCAAATTTATTGTATTTGACCTAAAAGTTCACGTTGTTGTAAACACCGGCGCCAGCCAGACTCGATCTTTGTTAGCCGTTCTATGTACCATAAATACAGCAATAAACATGCCTCATGTGAGGACATATTCTGGCCTCACATATCTCCCCACAAACAGAAAAAAAAAGAACAAAAAAAAAATTTTAAACCATCAGAGTTCGAATACATCAGAGTTCGAAACAAAAGTTCGATGCACTTGCAACTCTGTAATTGGCATTTTTCACTTTCTTTTGGACAACGTCCGTCCAGAAAAGTTCAACAGTCTTGCTGTAACAGAGAAGTTTTTTTGCACACATAATATACACAAAATAAACATAAGTTACGTACTCATGAACTTTACCAGGTCCAGCTTTCAATTGAAGCTAAATTAAATTTTGAGTATTTAAAAAGACTTTTAAACATATGCACATTCACTTTGAAATGTCACACACTAATATCTTCTCTTATATTATTAACATCATTAAACACTTTTTCTTTTTTTTTTACAATTCACACATTATTATTTTTTTGAACACAATTCTTTACATACTTCATCAAATATTTTTCTAAAATTGATACTTTATCACATATATAACATTTTTGCTGAACCTTGATACTGGTACATACTTATTAATACAATCACATATATATATATTTTTTTTACATTAGCCATTAAAATATAGTTTTCACAGAAGTCAGTAACTTTTTTTCCACTGGGAATGACACATTTAGACATTTCCCTTTAATAGGCCATCTTGTCCCAGAATGTCAACAAACAACAACAACCCCTGATTTGTGACAGGTACTGATTGATTACTTTGAAAAGGCCATTAGCAGAACCCCTTCTTAAAAGACTCCCTTCTCCATCGAGAGTGCGATACCGGAAACTGCTTTCAACTACTCCTTGCGAACAACGTGGAAAACTGACCGGTCTGCAAAATGCAATGCCTGCCTCGACAATGATTCCTATCTATTTTAATCGTTTTTTGAACGGTGATTAGCAGTAACGCCCCAACTCAACTCCTCTTGCTATGACAAAGCAATGCAGTTTGAAGACGTTGAAATGGACAACGTGGTGCGCGACTTCAAGCGGGCTAACAGAAACAGCTTTTTACAGGCGCTTGTAACAAAGTATTGTACATATTTTCATTCACCACTCGACGTGTTCTATAAACGTCGACTTATTCTTTTTAAATATAAACCTGTTCATCAATTTAATTATATTATTTATTCCTATCTGCTATTGAACCATTATACTTGCATGCTGCAGATGGACTTGTACATCATTTGCCTTTTATAACTCTCTCTTTTTTTTTTTTAAACTGAACTTAAAAAAGCTCCCTTCTTTAAATATTATTTATTAGGTTCCTTTGAGGTGGCTTGTATTATTATCAAAATCATCTTAATGGTACCTTCTATTACAGCATGTATACCCCTTTTATACTCATTTCATGTAAAATTTAACATTATTTTATTGTATTATTTATTATTTAAATTTTACCTTTCCATTTGATGTTGATATTCTCTCTTATTTAATTTTGTTTTCTCCATGCCTTTCATTTCAATTTGAAATTTAAAAAAAAAAATTTTTGAAAAGTTTTTTTTTTTTTTGAAATTTAAATTTTTTTGAAATTTTGAAATTTAATTTTAAACTTTTAAAGTTTTTGATATAGTTTGTTTAAATGTTATTTATTTTAACTCCTTGCTTAATACTTTCATAATTTTTATATTTTATATAAAATTATTTCATCTTAATTTATTTTATTTCTTTCATAAAATTTCTCAACACCTTATTCAGATTATATTTTTCACACAATTTAATATTTACAAATACCTAAACACCATTTATGTGACATTAATAACAGAGTATATATATATATTTACGTAGACTGTGTGTGTGCCGTTTGTTTACACACACTTCAAATGCTACAGTATCTCATCGATAACTATAATGTTTTTATTTACATTCCCCACTGACATCTGAGTGCCCTATTATTTAACATTCATTTATTCATTCCGTATTTATCTATATTCATTATATATGTATCTCACATTTATTTATTATCGTACAATTTTCCACAACATTACCTACATTTTATTTTCATTACCATATTTATTTACATTTTATTTTCATATCCATAATTTATTTATACACACATGATTATCGTAACCTTTCTTTACGTTGTAAATAAACAACAAAAATGCTTTATTTCGCACTCAAAATTCTTCTTCTTATTTATTTTTTTATTTCAACCCTTTTTTAACACCTTTGTGAAATTATTCATTTCTTCACTAAACACAATTTTAACTAAATTTATTTACATTTATCCTTTCATTTTAGGATTAATTTAGTTACTTAAATTGCCTAAACAATTTATATATTCATGAAAAATTTATTCCGTAAACAAAATTTTAACTAAATTTAATTCATTTATCCTATCACTTTAGGATTAATTTAGTTATTTAAATTCCCTATACGATTTATATATTCATGAAAAATTTATTTACTTCAACAATTTCAATGGATTTTTCACATTTGAACATTCCTACACGAGATATCGTGTCCTCGATTGCTTTATTGCAACGGGCTTTTACAGCTACTTTACTGTTCATAATTTAACATTTTAAATTCAAATTGATTTAAAATTTTCAATTATTTTTGCCTTTATTTACTTTTTTGACATAAAATTTATATCATCTATGACTAATCTCTAACATTCTCACTTTCAGCTCATTACTTATTTTTTCATTTTACTTAAATCTGTCATTCAATTTTTAAGCTTCAAGACTCTCCCTCAAGAGACCTCTCTTCCCTCAGAAGATTTTTTGCCTTTTAACACAACTTGAAGTGAAGCCCCTGAACAATGAAGTATTTGACTTATCCTGAACAATTAAGTATTTGACTGGACTGCCTGCACAACATTGCCCTTGCCTGTATTTGTTTACAGACCTTATATCTACCCAATTAGGTAACATATTTTGATTTTACCTTTCATTTTGTAGATTTATTTACATAAATTATTCTCTGCATAATCTTCTGATCACATGTACATTTGAGTTAACATTATAAATTATGATATAATATTATTTTTGAACTTTGAACTATTTGTACACTTATTATCAATTTTTGTAACATTCTTACAATGTTCATTTTTAAATCATTCAATGATTATCCATATCTTTTTCTTTGAAATTTATATCATTTTCATTCATAAACATTTCTTTCCTTATTGCCTTTTTTTTTTTTTTGAAATTCATATCATTATCCATTTTTTCATTTTTGAAAATTTTTTCCATTCCAGATCATTTTTCCTTTAATTCATTTTTGATTTGTTATTCTTATCTCTTTCTCATTTTACAATTCTTCAGGTACCAATCATCAGCAAAATTTGAATTTTTAAAATTTCTTGATTTTTTGAAACAATTTCGACTAAGCTTTCTCTCCCTTTGTTCCTGAATGTTTTCAATTTCATTTGCGCTATAAATATGTATTTCATTTAGTAACTTTAATTTTTGCCTAACATACTCTTTATATTTGGTTTGACTTTCAAATATTTCTGAATCTACTTTTAGAATATCATTACCTTCATTATCATTGTGATTAACATCCCTTATTATTTTATTACTTTCATTTTGAAAATTTTTACAAACATTTGAATTTTGTGTTTGTTGAAAATTATTATTTTCATCATTCAAATCATCGATTATTTTA
The DNA here is from genome assembly GCA_951213105.1 of Amaurobius ferox. Lineage (NCBI taxonomy): Eukaryota > Metazoa > Arthropoda > Arachnida > Araneae > Amaurobiidae > Amaurobius > Amaurobius ferox. The sequence goes on from OX578141.1 coordinate 25,079,244, forward strand.
TTTTCAAGAGAATTTTGCTTATCATTATCATGATTTCTATTTTCATTTTCATTTTGAATTTGTTGAAAATTAAAATTTTGATTTTTCCTTTCCAAAACTTGCATTATTCTATTTTCAAAAGATTTTTGAGTATTTGCATTATCATGACTTTGACTTTCATTTTGTATTTCTTGACAATTAAGAATTTCATTCAGTTTTTCTTGAAAATTAACAATTTGAGTATTTTTATCATTATGATTTTGATTTTGACTTTGCATTTCTTCAAACCTTTTACTTTCATTTGCATTATGTATCCTTTGAATTTTAACATTTTCATTTTGCATAATTTCATGATCAATATTTTCAAAATTTTTATCACCATTTTGATTTTGCATAATTTTGACATTCGTATTTTCGCTTCTTTGCTGAATATTTTCATTCATATTTTGAACATTTTCAATATGTACACTTTGTACAGTATAACATTTTTTTGATTGAATCTCAATTATTTCACCGTTACCGTTATATTTATTTTCACTTTGTAACTTTTGTGCTATATGACATTTTTTTGCGTGAATATCATCGATTTCACTGTCCATATCATATTTTTCCATCAATTCTTCCGCACTTTGTACATTTTGTTCGATATAACATTGGGTAGCGTGAATTTTAATTGGTTCATCTTTCATGTTATATTTATTTCTAATGGTCAATATTTTTGCTTTTCCAATTTCAATTATTCGAAACGGTCCTTGAAATCTATCTTGAAACATATTTGGTTTATTTTCCTCTTTCAAAAATACGGTATCTCCGATTTGCATTTCTTCATTAGTAATTGTTTTGAAATTTTTAATCACTCCTACTCGCATATTTTGATTTAACGTAATTTTAACCTTCTTTTGATTGCTAATTACAATATGAATTTTGTTATTTTTTATTTCAGTTCGAATTGCACCAAATGGAAAGAGTAATTTTGCGTGTTTTGTGGGGATAAAGATAACCTCCTTATCCGGAATTTCCTGACTTATGTCGAATTGTTCTGCAATCAACTGACCTTGTTGCAAAGCTATCCTGCGTGTGAGCGTGACATAGACTTCGTCGTCAAGATTTGACTCTTCATTACCACATATTTTTTTAGCAAACTCACTAACCTTTCCATTTTTAGGAAAATTGGCCTCATCGACCTGTGCAATTTTTTTACTGTCATGATACTCATTTTTATTATTTCCATTAAATTCCAAAATGCTTTTAACTTCATCATGTGTGACAATTTGATTTTTCGACTTCGTAACAATTTTAAAATTATTTTCTGTATCAATATTTTTATTATTTTCATTATTTGAAGAAGTATAGTCATTAACATGGCTACCTTTATTATTTTGTGAATCAATTTGTGAAACTTTACAACTAGTTTCCTTAATTTTTTTTTTATTAATATTTGCCTCACTTTTTAGAGTTTTAACAAAATTGGCATCGAAGCGGACCCATCCGGGCCGTGCCAACGACTCGACAATAGTCTCAAGCACCAAATCCCTCGGGAAAGGAACATGGGTGAATTTTTGCATGCTTTCAATATTATTTATATTTTTATTGTCATTTTTACTTTCATTTTCATTATGTTGATTTGCTTCAATTATATTTAACTGTAAATTGGGACCTGGGCTTCGCGTGCGACCCTCCCTTTTATCATTTTGCATTTTATTTGCGTTTGTATTATCTCTTCTAGATTGGGACTTTGGTCTATTTATTAAATTTTGACTTGGCCAAAGCCCCTCGCTTAGTTTAAAGACCCGCGATTTTGACTGCTTTCTTTTGCAATAGTTTGGGTATTTGACCGACTGTCCTTTCGTTCTCTGAATCCGCTATTTTGAGTGTTACGAAAACCATTTCTTTGGCCATTTCTTATATTTTGACTCCCATATTTATTTTCCCCATAATAATTTTGTCCGTTTTGATTATGCCAACACGTAGAAAAATAATGACCTCTTTTCCCGCATCCTATGCAATATACATTTCCATTTTGTGATTTTTCCTGTATTCCCCGTTGATTACCATTAACTTTTCTAGCATTATTCTCCTTGCGATACACTGCATTGATTTCCGAACGGTCACACTCCTCCTCCATAATTTTCTCCAGATTTTCTGCGAATTCAACTGCTTTATCAAAATTATTAATATTTATTTTTTTTATTTCTAACGCAATATCTCCTCTTAAAGTTTCTAAAAATTTAACTAACATTATATTATTTTTAATTTCAAACATTTCATTAGTTGAGTTATTTCCTACAAAATCATTTGTTGCATTAGAAATATTTAACGCTAGCTCAGCAACTTTCATGCCTGGCGTCATTCTAATTTTATTTAAATTTATTTGCTTTTGAAGCATAGTAACAGATGGCTTAAATTGTTTAATCAACATTTGTTTAACTTCTCCCATGTTGTTTGCCTTCTGCAATTCCCTTTTTTTTGTCAGAAATTCTAACGCTTTTTCCTTCAATCTAGTTTTTAAAATTATAACTTTATTCTCTTCTGACCACTCGGCCATACCTGCGATATTTTCAAACTGCGTAAAAAAATTCAATGTCCTCATTATCTTTTCCATTAAACAGAGGTAACAGATTTATTAAATTAAAGTTTTCCATTCTTGTTCTCTGATTTTCACTTATTCTTATTTGTGACCTATCGGGAGACATTTGACGTCTCGAATTTCTAGTATTCCTTTGAGGCATTTAACACAAAATTATCCCTTCCAAAATTTTCTTACTTAATCTAAATACATGAATACACTTAAAAAATACTGCACATAAAATACTTCATGCAACAAAATATTCTTAACATATCATAAATTTTTCACACATTATTTTCAATTATAATATATTCAAAAGATTTTTCATTTTCAAAGTGATTGTGCATATTTTTTTTTTTTACCAATGCAAAATATCTGGTCAACATATGCTCCCCAAAAATTTTCATTCATTTCTTTATTTAAATTATTTTTATTCACCTCAGTGTTATTCATTAAAATTTTCCTTTAAATTTATGACTTACACAAAAGCGTCACGGTAACCAAATGTGGCAATACGAATTATAAGATTATGATTTAAAGGTTATATTAATATTATTATTAATATTAATTGCTTATTAATCATTATAAACATGGCCGTTAAACTCATAACGTGGAATTAACATTTAAACGTACATCGCTCGTTGTTGTGCCGCAATAACCCTCCAATTATTTTTACCTTTTGTGTAAGTCCTGAAAAGAATTCATTAATCATTATAAAAAGACTAGCCTATTTAAAACTTAAACAATTTCCTTTATTAACAACATCACTTTATCAAAAGCACTAATTTCAACAATATCAACTTTCAATTATTATCAATTTTCATTTAATATTTTATCTCGGGGAGATATGACCAGCGATATTAGATTTCGAATATTTTTAGGACCGGGGAAATGAGCACATACCTTACAGTTTAGACTTGGGCTCATCATCTCGCTTGCATCGGTCTTAGTGCTGACCGTACTGCCATAACTCTATGGTGTGTGGCTCTTACTCGTACTTTTCACTTCGACTGATACTTATATCTGCAACTGCTAGGTCATGGTCGCTTCGCTCCTTTGTCAAACTCTTTTCACCAACACTTTGTAGGAAACTTCTCGCCACCACATTTCGTGTCAGACTTCTGCAACATTTCGTATCAAAGTTACTTCTACCACCACATTCTCTATCCGAGTTCGTTCTCCCACATTTTGTATCGAAGTGTCTTGGTTCCTTCGGCTGGGGGGGGGGGGGGGGGAGGTAGCTCCACCCTTCTTCTCCTTGCTGCTCATTGGTTCTTCTGAACCCAATGGCATCACTTGACATTTATCAATGCCCCTTTCAGCCCCCTTTGGCATGGGACACTCAAATTTATTGTATTTGACCTAAAAGTTCACGTTGTTGTAAACACCGGCGCCAGCCAGACTCGATCTTTGTTAGCCGTTCTATGTACCATAAATACAGCAATAAACATGCCTCATGTGAGGACATATTCTGGCCTCACAATAAGAAAATTGAATACGAATAGAATGACAAATGTACAAAAATTTTGAATTACAGAAAGCTAATTTGTGTAAAATGTAGAGAGTACAATAGTGTGAAAGGTGAGGATTATTATTAATTTAAAAGCGAATGTACCTATAATATGTTAAAAACATTACAAGCAAAGTAAAAAGAATATTTAGCATTTAAATAAAAAAAAATTAAATACAATCTAAATAAAATTGAAGATAATATATTAAGTTGAAAAGTGCATTTATGTGTGTGTGCATATTTTGAATGTATGGAATGTTTCCCAACCTGAGAAGTAAGATAGAAAAAAATTGCAGATAAAAAAAAATACCAGTCTTTAGGTTGTAAAATTTTTAAAAGGGCTAAAATTCAAATAGAAGGGGACATGACCACACTCTTGTCTACATACTCGGGTAAAGAGGACGGAGATATAGCTCATGAGATGAGAAGAAATTAATTATACTCAAAAGATGAGATGAGAAGATGAGATGAGAACAGAATAAGTTAATTAGATAGATGAGATGAGAAGAAATTAATTATGCTCAAAAATAGGCTCCATGATAAAGCACAAAATTTTATAATTGAGAATAGTGAAGTGCAACATGAAAAAATGAGCATTTAAAGCTCTATTGAAAGCTAATTTTGAAAATAGAGTATCATTACAAAAAATCAAGATAAATTCACAAATATTAGACAAAACTAAACAATTAATATTTAGCGGAAGAAGATTAAACAGTCGCGATAAAATATTTAGACCTACCAGACAATGAAAATGACAAATAAAAGCATTAATTAAAATACTAGAACTCTAAAAATAATTGGAAGTTTTAAAATTGGAAATTCGAATAGAAGTACATAAGCAAGACTTTCATGGCAGCAAAAATAATCGCGAGAGAAACTGAGAGATATTGGTATATAATCAAAGTTAAGAGCAGATCGATTATTAGTGTGGTTCCAAAATGTTGAGCTATGTGGAAAGTTGTCCACAAGTGCTTGATGAATTTATCTAGACTGTGGTAAAAGGTGTCAATAAAAAAAATTAACAGGTCGAAACAGTCCCTTTCGATTTGCGACTTTTATCGCGGCGATATGTGGAGCTTATTTAAATGATACCATGGCACAAAGTATGCTATTAAAATATCACTGAAATACTGTAAACACAGTTATTTTTATAGATTCCCAGAAGTCAGTGCATAAAAAATATCAGGTATAATAAAAGTAAAGAAAATTCATGAAACTATTTCAATATTAATATCAAGTATTTAAATGATTCTTAAGGAATAATGAAATGTACAATATTACTTTTAGAAGCACCCGTACATTATATGTATTAAATTTCTTCTCATGCATCATTATAAATGCTTACATGCAATCATTCATGCATTTATATTAAATACTATGTAATTTTAATCTTGCGGCACTTTTAATAAAAGAAAATCTTTCCAGACAAAATAAAGAAACATGATGCGGTAATGCCACGCGCTTTTCCGTTGAACGTTTATCTTAAAACATCGATTTTATTTCCACGTTTGAAGATATTTTTCTATGACATATCAGTTATTTTGAAAAAATATTCGTTTTATATCTATCTAATAATAAATATAAAAGGGGAAAAGGTTTTATTTGGCATCTAACATTTCTTATGAAACCTCAGCAATACCCATAACTCGCATATCCTGCAAATTTTTACGCATACCTGTACAGTAGAAATAAATTTATAGCTGTTTTATTGGAAATAGGGTACTTTTTGGTACGAATCGTTTCTTTCAAGGCGCCTCTGATCGCATTCTCATGTATTACATGAAAACAAAGGCGGGGCTCAGCGTTCTTTGTATATTTTGTCCTTGTGTCCTGGGATTCTTCTTATGAGCTTTTGGAATAAAAATCGTAAATTCTTATGTTCAATTTTATTCTACGCATCCGATTGTACTTTTTCCGTGGTGTTAAGTTAACTTAGAATATGTATTAAAATGAGTTAAGTTTAAATAGTTATGAAACTATATATTGAACTATGAAACATGATTTGAATTATTTTTAGAACACGGTAAGAACAGAGATTCAAGAAGATAGGTAGTTTTTTGGATTATTTCAAATTTCATTGGCCTTAAAATGTGCTGTACATTTAGTATTTTATGCTATTACAAAATATTGAACTCTGACTATTGAGCCGGGCTGGTAAATGCGATATTTTATTTGTCCCAATTTTTATATTTCAGAGGAATTCAAGTAAATATTAAAAATATCGTCCTTCAATTCTCTCGATCAGCAAATCCCGGAGAACAAGTCGGTTTTAGTACAATACCATCCTTGCTATTGTATTTCTGAATATATAAAATTGATTTATCAAAACAAAATTTTATGAAGTTTCTGTATAGTATAATCGTTCGTTAATTTTTCTTTTGTGTGTGTGTGGGAAAATCGATCTTTAATAATTCCGCTGAAAATGAGTTATAATAGAATACCCAGGAAATACGGGGCTTATTTTTAATAGTTCAAAATACATTTGACACCTTTAGGCAAGGATGAGTATTAAGTTATGACAAATTTGTAAAAAATAAAAATAAAAACATAACTATTGAGAAATCTTGAAAAAATATCTTTCTCCATCTCTCTTTTATATGAGTCTGGTTGATATACGTTTCCAAATTTTGAAGTGCGTGTTGTTTCACGGACGCGACTCTACATTTTGTCATTATAAAGTATGTTGATATAAATACCGTCCCTTGTTGCAACGCTTTAGCTTTCAAGCCAGCGCTTAAAAGATATGGGGTTCAATCAGTTGAACCTTTTTATTACCGATCTCACAAAATAATAACGTGGTATATTTTATCCAGTAACATATTTGAAACTATAGTAACATATTACTAACATAGTTACATAGTTATTGCTATTTTAATCTGGAATTATCTTTAATTATCTGGAAGAATTTAAAAGCATTATAAACCCGTTTCCCATAAAGTGTGAATCAAATGCTGGAATTTTACGGTAAATGAGTTTAAAAACGCATACAGTAACGAAAATATGACCAGAAAATTTTAACAAGAAAATCTTTTTACAATCGCCATTGGGAATTATCTTTCATAAAGTATCTCACTTGAAAAAAACTTAAATCTTCATCAAGATCCCAACAAACACCTAATACTTTAAAAGGAAAGTCTGTCTGAGCAATAATTTTCCACAATTTACGATATTTTCTTCATTTGCTTGAAATTTTATTAACAATATTTCAACATCTCGAAAAATATCTATGCCACTCTTAACTAGTCCGCAAAGCAGTACTAAATGCCACAACAAACGCCAATAACATCGTCTATATAAACGGTATGATTTAAAAGTTCCAAAAGTGGAGTGGTGTGTATCTTCTTCGATCCAGATCGTCCGACCTACCAGAAAGGTATAAGGTATCTGTTTGGACGGCCGGGAAGTGCCACCCAATTTAGACCGGAACCCAGTGGCGGGGGGGGGGGACATCCACAGGGACCGTACCCTCCTTTCCCTACCACCAACCTCTCGAAAGGACTTACGGATCCATATGTTTAAAGTGATCGTACTCCGCGTTAACACGGCAGCAGTTTTAGCAGCGGTAGGAATCGAACCGGCAGAGTGCAATTTCCGCGAGCTAACCACTGGGCTGTCGCGCCTCGAGTGGTGTGTCTCTGTATATTTTTAAATCTGAGCCTTTATTGTAGCTGCCAAAAAGAAAATATCACAATTTATATCAAAGAAAACGCGATAAAATCTGGAAATGGCAGAGGATGATCCTTGACAGTGGATGATATTAGACAGAAATATAGCGTAGTATCTCAATCATCTTCGTGAATACCTATTTGAAGAACTGCTTGTTTTGGAAAACATAGCAGGAATTTTTTAACGCAATTATAAGTTGGAACATATCAGGGTATAAATTTGGACCTAAGTGCAGTCAGTTATTGAGAGATGATTCATTTTTAAAGTGTTCAGACCAATCGAAAACTATTCGTACCTCACTAGTAGACTTCTTACTGTGTGTGACAGGTCTGTGTAAGTAAATAAAATTGCGCTTATTTTTGCGATTGTCTACTCCAATTCACCCAATAATTCGTCATGTTCATCATTTTAATGATCTTCCTGCACTCATTGAACACTGAAGGATCTATTTGAAATGATTTACTTACTCCAGTAAACCTCTTTGAAGGTAGCCCACAGTTGACACTTAACAATTGTTTGTGTCATGGCCTGTCCTACTCCACGCTTGTCGTTTTCCTACCTAGACCGTCCGACCTAGCTGAAGCTGTAAGGTAACTGTTTGGACGGCCACCCAATTTAAATGGGAACCCAGTCGGCGTGGCAACCGGAGGATTAAACATTATTTAACTTTTAAATATTATTTTTCCTGTAAAATTTTCAAAATTTTCAAAAAAAATTACAAAGTATTACCTGGTATGACCGAGTCGAGTTGAGCGACACTCTAGTGAAACTGACGTTTTCAATTAGGCTTATCAATGGATATATGCAGCCCAAGAAATTTTTTTCCCATAAACCTCTAAGGATTTAAAGAAATGAAATATTTTTATTAATAAATACAAAATCTGATGTGGGCAGCACATGACTTTCCCTGTAGACTCAAATTCATTTTGTCTTTATTCCTTAAATAATTCATTAGATTGAGTTTAATTGCACAAAATAATACTAAATTTGCATGTTTAATTCAATTTTCGTTTTTATTTGGAAATTGGACATTTTTTCGAAAGCGGCGTAATAAAAATGTAAGAAATCTGAAATATCTTGAGGACGGTTAGTCCTAAAGTAATGGAGTTGGTTATATTGTTTTCCTCCTCAAAATTGCGTCTAAAACAGGAATTTAATTCATACATCTGAGCATATACAGTCTTTTTTTTTAGATTTCGGTGATTTTGGTGGGCCATTTTGTAAAAAAAGGAAGTTTATTCTTTTCCGAATCGTACAAAAATCTAATCAGAACCGTAGTATCCCACAAGTAACTTATCTACCAAATTTTGTGAATTTTGTACAATTAGTATTTTAGCTAGAGTGGATACATGAACTTTTTACGGGCCATTTCGTAAAAGGCGAGTTCTGTTTTTCCGAATCGTACCAAAAACTTATTAGCACCAGGGTCACAGGGACTTACCAACCACATTTAATGAAATTTGGTCCATTAGTCTTTGAGTTAGAGTGGATTGCACAGACAGACAGACATACACACACACACACACACAGCCGTCACGCTAAAAATATTTTTTTCGTATTCCAGAAGTTTCAAAACGCGTAGAACAGTCGAAAACTCGAGTTGCGATTTTCAGCATGATTCCAATATTTTCTCTATGCCTTACCATGTATTGCAGGGAAAGTAGAAAAATTTGATGTGGGCATCACATGACTTTCCCTGCAGACTCATGTTCACGTTTATTTTATTTCTTCAATAATTCCGTACATTGAGTTTAATTGCACAAAATAACACCCATAATTATTTAAAATTACACCGAATCTGCACTTTTAATTCAATTTTCTTTCTCATTTGGTAGCTGGGCTTATTTTCAAAAGTTGTGTAGCGAAAATTCGAGAAATATAAATTTTCTAGAGAACGGCTAGTCCTGGTGTATTTGGGTTAGTCTTATTCTTTTGGTCAATAAAAATTACGCATAAAACAAGTATTTAATAGATATATGTGATCATACGTAGTTTTTTATTTAAGATTTTGACTATTTTTGTGGGCTATTTTGCAAAAAGAGGCAGGTTTTTTTTCCAAATCGTACCGAAATCTAATCAACAGTAGGGTAATCCACAGGTGACTTATCTACTGAATTTTGTGAAATTCGGTCCATTAGTTCGTCCATTGTTCGGTCCATTGTTTTCCTGTTTCCAAGAAAAAGTTCATCAACGGGTTATTTATTTTCTATTATAATGACGTCTTGAACTGATATATCTGTATTCAAGGCTTTGACGTCTGATATCACCCGGTAGTGAAAAAATCCTCCTTTTGGATGTTCTAGATCGGATTATTTGTTTCTCTGCTTGCTACTTTGAGGTTGTATTGGGTCGTTCAATTAGAAAACCCTGTACTTAACCTAATAAAGAGGGTTCAACACTTACATATTCCAAACTCCTTTCCATAATTGCATATTTACCTAATTTTGCCATGTTTGCTTTAAAGCAGTATAAAAATATGTATGGTAGCAGTATTATTGGAAAAACAAATACAGGTAAAAAGTGTTTAATCTCAATTTTTTTCATTCCATCCAGTTATGGTTGGAAGAAAAAAAAAAGAAGTTGAACATATATTTCCTGTAGTTATTTTTAGCAGTAAATATTTTATGCTGCCTTATGAATTAGTTTATGTGCTTAATTTAGCTGGAAATTTACACCCGTTTCTGTTGCTACTTCAATGCAACATTGCACTAAACTATGGCTACAGTTGTATTAACTACTGAATTTCGCGCAGCATTGTATTATTTTACATATTTTTAAAGTACTTATTGTAAGTGAGACATTGCACATATTTTGGTGTAACTTTGGCTTGAGGATGCTTCCGAAAAAGTGCAATGTTTCGCTTAAAATTGGTGAACCCAATAATCTTAATTCAAGTAGTATATTGCACTTCCGACTGGCTCATCTATTAGTAGAACTTTCACTATATAATAGTGCATATTTTACATGTACATACCCCAAAATGTAGTGCAATATGCCTCAAAATAAAAAGTTTACCATTTTAAGTGAAATAATGCTCTAGTTAGTATATAACTTTACACCAAAAATCGGTGTAATGTATCACGTAAATTAAGTTTATTCACTTTCTAAACTCAGTGGAGCAATGTGCAGGCATAAAAATGTATAGGCAATACAAGAGTAGCCCCTTTTTAGTGCAAAGTAGATCGAAATTTTTAACAGTGTACCTCCTATCCGAGAACTAGTATATTAAACAAACACTTGCGATCTGGCAATTAATTTTTATATTTTTTCCAGCTAGAAGTACCATCTGGCCCAAGGTGTGCCAGTGTGAACTAAATAAGTGTGGATTACTATATTTTAGAACTATGGTGAATCATCCTGGGAATTCGGGAATTGAATTTAATTGAAAAAAACGTATGTTGTAATTGAAATATTTTATATATGTCAACCGTGTTGACGTATCAACGTTTTTGCTTTGGTTCAACATATGGTCGTTATGGTTTGTTTAGTTTTGATTCAGAATAGTGAAATAGATTCTAATCGATAATTTGACTATACTTGATATTAGTAATTAGTTTGATTTATTCCATAAATTTGATTTGATTTTATATATACACTGGCAGCATACCCGTTCTTCGTACGGAGTCTTAAATAATAAAAGACAATGTCTGTGTGTCTGTATGTCTGTCTTATACACTATACGTTTCGCGACCGCGCGTCTGAGAGCTACGAAATTTGGCAATCGGAGACCTGGGGGGGGGGAAGGTGACACGTCAATAACCGATTTTAAAAATTTTAATTATTTTTTTGTTATTTTATGTTTTATGCGATTTCGACCGTTTCTTGCCTTTTTTGCCCTATTTTCTCCACGATCCAGACATTGTAGAAAAAAACAAATCACACCACCGGAAAAGAGCAGACAATTGCGAGTAAAAATATATCAATTTCAAATCTCAATTTCAATTTCTAATATTTTTTAAAGATTTTAAAACAAAAGTCACTTTTGGCTCAAAAAAACAATTTTTGGTTTTTAAATTCTCGCATAGTAAAAAGGACTCATAATTTCGACTAATAATTTACATTTTTAGAAATCTCAAACATCTGTATTTCTTACAAGCCCAATCTGGTCAAGAAATAATTAAAATTGGCCGCTGGATCGGAATTTTAAATAAGTCGTGGTTTTAAAATTCATCTGTGGGCGAAAGAAGTTCCCATTTCCTATCACCCGTTTCCCCAAAGCAGGCGTTTCAATGGCGCCGGTTTATGTCTAAGTGGAGGTGACGTCACGGTTCTGAATGTGCATAGCGATGGGTGGGACAATAAAAACCGAATTAGTGTTTGCTTTCCGTTTCTTGCGCTTCTCGTTTTAAATGAATTAAGAGCTTAGCATATGTATTGTAGAAATTATTATATTATTATTTTAAATGATGGAATGATATGGATATTTTAAATGGATATTATAAATAGATATTTTAAATGAATATTTTAATTTTATGGATATTTTAAATGATGTAATAATGGAACGATCGAATGAGGATGATGGAATTAAGAGCTTGAAAACTCGGACCGTGGCGTTCGCAACGAATGGCGCAAAGCAGTTTACTCTAAGGCCGAGAAAGAAAGTCCATCACTCTCACCCAAGGGTCCAAAATTTATTTTAGTTAAATGAGGTGCCTGGCCAAGGCTGGTTACAATAGGCCTACAAAGCCTCCGCATTATTTTGCGGGAAAAATAATAACTGTAATAACACTGGTAGAACAATAATAAAATAATAAAGTAAGAAGGCCTATTCTACAATAATCTTTTAATTAAAATTTAATTAATTATCAAAAATCCCAAAATACCCAAATCCCCCCAGAATGTTAAAAAGCTAAAAAAGCCAGATGGCCAACATGCCCAATCAGGGGCAAGCAGAGAAATAAGAATCATAATATATATTATCAATTGAATACAATATTTACAATTAAAATACCTATGATATCCACAATTACTATTTACTATATTACAATATAGCAAACAAAATATTATCATAGTAAATTCAAAACTTAAAATTAGTCAGGAGATACAAAATAACACAACTTCCATCATAGAAAAGGGCAGTGCACCCATTAAAATTACCAAGTTAATCTATATAAAAATCAATTAGAACAATACTCAAATAAATTCCGGATAAATCCTGCGCATACCGTTAAAAAGAATAAAATTTAACAATATAATTTTCTTATTTCCATCCTTTGTAATTACAAAGATGTAATCCAAAGGTCTAAATAGAAGACCAGAGCCAGCACCTAGAATTTACTCTTCTGTACAAACTTCTTCAGCAACCGAGACACAGCGCTTTATACGTGAAATGGACTGAGGGCGGGCCAAGACTCTATTCAACCAGAATTAAGAGCTTAGCATATGCTCATTTTAAATTGTAAATTAGCGCGCGGGAAGCCAGCGGTAGGCCCGGGTTCGATTCCCGCCACTGCCTAAACTGCCGCCGTGTTCAGGCGGAGTACGATCACGTTAAACATGTGGGTCCGTAAGTCCTTCCGAGAGGTTGGTGGTAGGGGAAGGAGGGTACAGTCCCTGTGGAAGCCTCTCCCACTGGGTTCCAGTCTAAATTGGGTGAATAAAAAAAAGTTATGGAGATTGTCGCGGAGGGCGCGGTAGCCCAGTGGTTAGCGCGCGGGAATTGCACTCGGTAGGCCCGAGTTCGATTCCCGCCACTGTCAAAACTGCTGCCGTGTTCACATGGAGTACGATTACGATAAACATGTGGGTCAGTAAGTCCTTTCGAGAGGTTGGTGGTAGGGGAAGGAGGGTACGGTCCCTGTGAATACTTCCCCCCACTGGGTTCCAGTCTGAATTGGATGAATAAAAACACAGTTATGGAGATTGTCGCGGAGGACGCAGTAGCCCAGTGGTTAGCGCGCGGGAATTGCACTCGTTAGGCCCGGGTTCGATTCAATACACTGCTAAAACTGCTGCCGTATTCCCGCTGAGTACGATCACATTAAACATGTGGGTTCGTAAGTCCTTGCGAGAGGTTGGTGGTAGGGGAATGAGGGTACGGTCCCTGTGGATGCCTCTCCCACTGGGTTCCGGTCTAAATTGGGTGAATAAAAAGAAAGTTATGGATATTGTCACGGAGGGCGCGGTAGCCCAGTGGTTAGTGCGCGGGAACTGCACTCGGTAGGCCCGAGTTCGATTCCCGCCACTGCCAAAACTGCTGCCGTGTTCACATGGAGTACGATTACGATAAACATGTGGGTCAGTAAGTCCTTCCGAGAGGTTGGTGGTAGGGGAAGGAGGGTACGGTCCCTGTGGATACTTCCCCCCCACTGGGTTCCGGTCTGAATTGGATGAATAAAAACAAAGTTATGGAGATTGTCGCGGAGGACGCAGTAGCCCAGTGGTTAGCGCGCGGGAATTGCACTCGGTAGGCCCGGGTTCGATTCCCGCCACTACCAAAACTGCCGTCGTGTTCACGCGGAGTACGATCACGTTAAACATGTGGGCCCGTAAGTCCTTCCGAGAGGTTGGTGGTAGGGGAAGGAGGGTACGGTTCCTGTGGATGCCTACCCCACCTTACACATTTCTTGTAGGTCGCGCCAGCGAGTTTGCCACGGTCCGAATTTTCAAGGGTAGCGAACAGGCAGGTCGCCAAAGGCGGCTAGTAAATATAAAGAAATTTATAATTCGCAATCATGTGCAAATTCTGTTAAAATATTAAATTTATTGCTCCTAAAGAGAAGTTTAAGAATATATGTTTTCACTATGAAAAGTTATCTTTACGGGCATATCTGAAGACTCCTGGCCCTTCCTGGTCCCTTTTGTAAGCAAATTTACAAAAAAACAAAAAAGATCAATCATGCTTAAAGCATTGATTATGAAACACTTTCCAACTTCAATGCAATTTTATTTAAACATGTCTAAAATGCAATACATTCCTTGGTAATATTTTAAAACTTCTCACAATACTACATTGATTTATTATATTTGAAAACTTAAACCTTCATCGAAAAAAATGAACTGCATTCAAATGACGGCATTGAAATATAAATTGCCTGGCTTAAACCTCTCTAAAATATGATATATTACTCGGTAATAATTTTAGAATTATCATAATACCACGATACTTTATTATATTTAAAAACTTCATCGAAAACAACTGAAATTCATTTAAATGACGTTATAGAAAAAATAACACGCCTGGCTCTCTCTAAAAAAAAGCAGCATTTCATTCATAAATAATTTCCCATTCATGTCATTCATCACAATACTATAATAATTTGTGTTATTTAAAAATTAAGACTATGGAGCTAAGTAATTTAACTCTAAGCTTAAAACTTCATCGCAAAAAATCGTCCTTCTCTCGGTAAAGTCAATGAATATTTCTTTCATATCAGCTATGCAGACTCCATGAGCTAAATTCTTTTGCGTTAAAAAAATACAGCAATTCCTATACAACTCATCCTACATATTTTGCAGTTTACATTTTACATAAGTGAAAAATAGGCTTCGTTGTAGAAATATTCAAATTTGGATGAGCATTTAAACTCATATATATTGTAATTGCGTTGTTTTAGTATGTAGATGCACATAATTTAAACCAAAATAAAGTGGTTTTAGGACGAATACAACACTCAATATGAAATAAAAAGAACTTTAACAAGAAAGATCAATCATGCATAAGCATTGATTATGAAACACTTTCCAACTGAAATGTAATTTCATTTAAAAATTTCTAAAATGTGATTCATTCAGTGGTAATATCTTTTACATTATCACAGTACTACAGTAATTTATTATACTTAAATACTTAAAACTGTATCGAAATATAAATCATCTGATTCTTTATGCAAAATCAATGAATATTTCATTCATATAACTTGTATTCCAGACTCCAGAGCTAAATAATTTTGTGTGAAAAAAATTCAGCAATTCTTATGTAATTCATCTTACAATCGCTTGAGATATTTGCATTCTGCATATGTTAAAATTAGGCTTCCTTGAAGAAATAATAAAAGTTTAGGGATCATTTAAAATCACAACTATTGTAATTGCATAGGCACGGAATTTAGATACACAGATAATACACAGATAATATATATGTGTATGTGTAAGTACTCAAAGTATTGGAATCGGAACTCGAATTTTCAAAGGATCACGTTTTGGGACTTCTAGAACACGAAAAAACTACTTTTAGGAAGACGTCTGTGTGTGTAAGGGTGTATCTGTGTATGTTTCTGTGTGTCTGTGTGGATATTACATCCACTCTAATTGAAAAACTAATGGACCGAATTTCATACAATTTGGTAGGTATGTTTTTTGTGGGAAATCCTGATGTTCATTAGATTAAAGTACGATTCGTAATGAAAGAATCTGCCTTCTTTGAAAAATGGCCGCAGAAATTGCCTTTATCCACTCTAGCTAAAAACTAATGAACCAAATTTAACAAAATTTGGAGTATAATATTTCAATAACCTACAAGTGATTTATATACCAAATTTAACAAAATTTTGTATATAAATCATTTGTAGGTTATTCTACTACGATTCGGGAAAAAGGAACGGGCTATTTTTGCGAAATGGCCAGCAAAAATCGTTATATATAAAAATAAAAGACTACGTGTGCTCAATTATATCAATTAAATTCCTATTTTATATGTGATTTTTGACAACAAAAAGAATAAGACTAACCCCATTACTCTAGGACTAGCCGTTCTTGAGATATTCTAGTTTTTTCGCGTTTTCGCTACGCCACCTTTGACAATAAGTCCAGCTATCAAATGAGAACCAAATTTAAGTTTAACGTGTAAATTCAATGTCATTTAAAATACTTATGTTGTGCAGATAAACTCAAATTATCATTGAATAAATAAAGAGAACGAATATGAGTCTGCAGAGAAAGACATGTGCTGTCCACATCAGAATTTTTAACAATATTACACCAATAATTTATAGAAGTGAACGGGGATTATTTTCAGGCCATTTCGAAAAAAATGTATGATCTATATTTAAAGATCCATCAAATTTTTGTCGAATAAAATGTTCAACAAATTTAAGCTGTGTACCAAATTTTAACTCTCTAGGACGTAGGAAAGTGCATTTAAAATGCCATCAATTAAATTTATCATGAAGAGTT
Organism: Amaurobius ferox; assembly: GCA_951213105.1. NCBI lineage: Eukaryota > Metazoa > Arthropoda > Arachnida > Araneae > Amaurobiidae > Amaurobius > Amaurobius ferox. Next base: position 25,096,079 of record OX578141.1, read on the forward strand.
ATATAAAATTTTAAAAAAAATGAAAAATTGTTATCTACCAAATTTATTTTAAAATATGAAGCCACTCCCATATGCAAAACGTTTAAACAAATGGAGAGATATTTATTATATAATATCTCTCTCTTTTCTTTCTGGAAGATCCCAAAGTCAGAATTTAATTGAATTTGTTTTTTTCCCTATATTAAATAATTTTTTTAATTAAAAAACTACTTAACATATTTTACTGAATTTTTTTTTATATATTCTATGGGATAATGTGAATATTTCCTAAAAATTTCGAAGCAATTCGTGAATTTTAAATTTACTTAAAAAATGTTTGAAAAATTAGGTCTCATAGGGTTCAATGTATTTCATTTTTTCAACCCGGGTTCAATAAAAAACTAATTGGGTGATATTATTTATTTATATTCCCATAGGTCCTACAGACCGTCTGAACAACATACTAAAATTTCATTTTGATAAACTCATTTTTACGGCAGTTATCGTGCTAACGGACAGACAGACAGACAGACAGACATACAGACAGACAGACAGAATGAATAAAGTCATAAACACTTTTCAACTTTGTTGTAAAGTGTTAAAAATGACGATTTTGAGACAAGATGGATGCCATATATCATTTTGAAGTGGATCTCGTGATACTTTCATATCATGGTCATGTGATCGTTTCATATAAGAGGTGTTATTATTATTTTCATTTTTATTTAAAAAACTACTGAATATATTTCGCTGAATTTTTTTTATATATTTTATAGAACAATTTGAATATTACCTAAAATTTTTTAAGCAATTTGTGAATTTTAAATCCGCTTAAAAATGTTTGAAACATTAGTTCCCGTAGGGCTCAATGTATTTCATTTTTTCAACCCGGGTTCAATCCAAAACTAATTGGGTGTTATTATTCATTTATATTCCCATAAGTCCTACAGACCGTCTGAACAACATACTAAAATTTTGTTTTGATTAAGTCATTTTTACGGCAGTTATCGTGCTAACGGACAGACAGACAGACAGACAGACAGAATGAACAAAGTCATAAACACTTTTCAACTTTGTTGTAAAGTGGTAAAAATGGAATTGAATCAATATATGCAAAATGAAAGCATTAACATTATATAGGACACGTACCTCTTATATACGCGAATATTAGAAGATATAACCTGTATTAGTACATTAAAAGATTACCCGTATTTCAATATGAGTCTCAAAATTTTTTGCAAAAATAAAAGAGATAACGTAATAAATTGAAAATATCAATAATCCCCGTAATCTTTATACCAGAAGGTCGTAATTAATTCCAATATATGCCAATATATATCAAAACATATGCCTATATATATCAAAACATATGCCTATATATATCAAAACATATGCCAATATACCTGTATTACTTATATTCTCGTAGATTAGAAGATATACCCGTGTATTTGTAGAAGATTACTCATACAACGTACAATGAGTTTAAACAATTTTTGTCATAATAAAACAATGGCATAATAACTTGAAAATATCAATAATTCCTGAATCAATAATCCCCGAAAATATCGTTAAAACCTGAAGACCGTAATTAATATTATCCAGTCAAAAATGCTATTAGAAAAATCAAATCATTATTTTCTAAAATATATTTTTATATCCATTTGTTTATTACTCAAATCGAAAAAAAAATAATTAAAATTAACAGACAGATTTAATTTAATTGCGTTTCTGAGCAACATGATATAAGATAGAATCTTCCTCATAAACTGCGAAATTAAATAATCATTTTGATTTCTTTATACTTTTGTTCAGTAAAAGCTTGTGAAAATAAACCATGGAGATATATTTCCCATTTAAATGATGTTTCAAACAATTCATGTTTTCAGAAAGTGACTAATTAGCGCAAAAAATCTCCCACCAAACTCAAAGATAAAGTTTTAATTCAGTTTCAAATAATTTTCAAGCTTTTCGTTTGGATAAACCACGTAGTTAGAGTACAACTCCTAGGAAGAAGTTTCGTTTTTTCATTAATATCTCGACAACCCCTGGTCTTAGATACTCGAAACTGGGGCTAAATTTATAGGGGGCTATTTCAAGACTATCCATAAAATTTCATCAAATTCGGTTTAGCCGTTCTCTCGTGATAAGGAGACAAACGAAAATTTAGTTTTCTACTAATATCTCGAGAACCACTGATCGTAGAAACTCCAAACATGGACTAAATTGTAAGTGGGACTATTTCCAGGCTACCCACAGAATTTCATGAAATTCGGTTCAGCCGTCATGGGACAAACAAACAGACAGACAGGCAGACAGACAGACATATTTTCTATTTTATTTATATAGATTGCCGTAACGTTGGAGTAAAGTTTTGATAAGTTTGTCATTTGTTTGAACTATGAGTGATATGGGGAAATAAGAAAAAGGAAAAGAACTGTAATTAGTCGTTTAATAGCTGAGATAGAAATTAAGATTGAGAGTTCCTGGTCGAAAGTAATTATTGCTGATCTGAGCGACTTAAAACAATCAATTAATTGAAAAAATGAATACCTTGAGGGCTCTCGATGTGGAAATCAAAGCTATATTAGTTAATGGTGATTAATTTGAAAATAAAATCATGAAGAGTCTGGATTTCCAAGATCAAATTTTTGTTTAGAAGTGTAAATTAGTAGATTATTGAAAAGATCTGAAATATCTCGTTCAGCGTTGGTGATAATCAATGGAAAAGAAACTATCTTGAATAGAAATATAAGCACAGTAACTTTGTTTTGGAAAGTAACTCGCACGTTACGAATGTTATTAGATTGCCTACATTGGAAAATTCAAAATCTTGTGAGATTTGAGAAAATGGTTAAATTTTTGGAATCACTATGAGATCACCATGTATAAAAATGATTGCCATAGTAAATTGAGAAATTTAATTGCATTAAGATGCAGTTAGGAGGAAATACATTAAGTGCAGTTTCAGGATTTTCTTTAAAAAACAAAAATCTTCTTCCTTAGAGGTTTTGAAAGTAAAGGTTGAAAGACAGGATTAAATTATTAGCTCCCATATGCAGAGACATTCGGCTAACGATCTTGTTTTAATGATAGATCATTACGAAATTTGATCGACAAAAGTCAACATTTATAGATTTAAGTCATTGAATGCTACAGTTGTTCGTTCTTGTAACTTGTTGTGTCCTGAAATTTTGCAAAAATTACCTGAGGAATTAAATTTAGAATACAACAGAACATGTGCGTTAAGCATGGAACGTATCATAGATGAATTAACCGAATTTATTACTAGACAAGAAAGATCAATCATGCTTATAGCATTGATTATGAAACACTTTCCAACTTCAATGCAATTTTATTTAAACATGTCTAAAATGCAATACAGTCCTCGATAATATTTTAAAACTTATCACAATACTACATTAATTTATTATATTTGAAACCTTAAACCTTCATCGAAAAAAATTAACTTCATTCAAATGACGGCATTAAAGTATAAATTGCCTGGTTTAAATATCTCTAAAATGTGATACATTCCTCGGTAATAATTTTAGAATTATCATAATACTACGATAATTTATTATATTTGAAAACTTCATCGAAAACAATTGAAATTCATTCAAATGACGTCATAAAAAAATAACACGCCTGGCTCTCTCTATAAAAGCAACATTTCATTCATAAATAATTCCCCCATTCATGTCATTCATCACAATACTATAATAATTCATTTTATTTAAAAATTAAGACCATTGAGTTACAAGTAAGTAATCTCTATGCGTAAAACTTCATCGAAAAATATCGTCCTTCTCTTTCTAAAATCAATAAATATTTCATTCATATCAGCTAAGCAGACTCCATGGACTAAATTATTTTGTGTTAAAGAATTACAGCGATTCTAATACAACTCATTCTATATATTTTGCTGTTTACATTTTACATAGGTGAAAAATAGGCTTAATAGTAGAAATAATCATATTTGAATGAGCATTTAAACTGAAATACATTGTCATTTCGTTGTTTTAGTATGTAGATGCACAGAATTTAGGCAAAAATAAAGTAGTTTTAAGACGGATACAACACTCAATATGAATTAAAAAGTACTTTAAAAATCACGATTTTGACACAAGATGGATGCCATATATCATTTTGAAGTGGGTCATGTGATCGTTTCATATCATGGACACGTGATCGCTTCATATAAGAGGTGATATTATTATTTTAATTTTTATTTAAAAAACTACTGAATATATTTCGCTGAATTTTTTTTTATATATTTTATGGAACAATTTGAATATTGCCTAAAATTTTCGAAGCAATTTGTGAATTTTAAATCCGCTTAAAAAATGCTTGAAAAATTAGGTCCCATAGGGCTCAGTGTATTCCATTTTTTCAACCCGGGTTCAATCCAAAACTAATTGTGTGATATTATTCATTTATATTCCCATAGGTCCTATAGACCGTCTGAACAACATACTAAAATTTCATTTTGATTAAGTCATTTTTACGGCAGTTATCGTGCTAACGGACAGACAGACAGACAGACAGACAGACAGACAGACAGACAGAATGAACCAAGTCATAAACACTTTTCAACTTTGTTGTAAAGTGTTAAAAAGGATGAAAGTCGGGAAACCTCTCATATGTTATAAATAATTTTAAAAGTATTGATAGTAATGCTGATATACAGTTTCGAGGAAGAACAGAGTATAAAAATAAACTTAATCAACAGCGTTGGGTTTGTTCCGCCTTAACATTAATAATGTCGTCACAACAACGTCGCCTTAAAAACAATAATGTTGTCACATTAATAATGTCGTCACAATAATGTCGTTTCTACATATTTTGTAAAAGCAAAATCAATTGATAAAAAATATTTCCTTTATCAGTGGTTAAAATACACTCTCAGAAATAAATTTCGCTATTATTGTTGTCTGGAAAAATCATGTTTCTAAAAAATGTTAGAGAAAAAATCCCCCCCCCCCTCCTTTTGAAAATAATAGAATGAACTGCATAATAAATTAATTTGAGACAAAGTAGAGTAGCACTGAGTGAACCTGAAGATGAAACTTACGATGTTTCAGCATCTAACTTCCTGCATTTCGAAAAGAAAATGAAATCAGCACGTTTTATTACATACAGATCTAACCAGTTTAAAATCGGGTATAGAAATAAGGTGGTTAGAATTTCGTATGACTCAGCAGTTTTGTCAAACTCATTTCATGCAATGAATTAAATATTTATTTTATTAATGACCAGGCATTTGATTAACTAATCATTCGCCCATACAACGGCCAAAACGTAAACCATTTCGTCTCCATATAACGTTATACTTTACTGGCAGTAGTTTAGTAAAGGGTGTGGGCATGGATGATGCAGATCATCTATGCTGATTCGTACCCACGACCCTTGCAGTCGAGATCATAAGAAAACGCTTGCCTTAGACCTCTAATCTATCGGAGTGGCATAAACTAAATGTTTATACTATTAAACCTGAGAAGATGTATAGCTATGGATTAAGCTTCAAAAATTTCAAAAATTAAAGTTCAAACTAGTGCTAATACTCTTTAGTTACGTTACGGCTTTAAAATTAAATATATAAAGCTTTTTATGATGATAGAATGCAATGAAAAAATATGTCTCGTGGAGACAGTCGTATACATATGGTAAATATTGCATTGTTAAATTAATAAATTAGTAGAAATATTGAATAGGAATATATTGAGAAAAGTATAAAATGCCAAATTGCAAAATGTTAATTTAATCAAATTTATGCAGAAATTAAATAGTGCATCTACAATAATGCTAAAGCTTGATAATTTTAAAAGTGAACATATCTATCATTTATGTATACAAGCATTACAGGCAATGCTGAAAAGAGTATTTAGAACTTAAATAAGACTGAATAGAATACATTGAATTGAAAACTTTTATTGACGCAGAATTTCATATTTTGTGTATATTTTTGAGAATGTAATGTAATTTCAATGTCTCCCACTCTGAGAAGTAGGGTAGAGAAAATTTAACAAACAAAAACTACCAATATTAAGATTGTCAAAAAGTTGAAACAGGCTAAAACTCGCATACCCACATTATATATATATACTGCATATTCGGGCAATGAGGAAGAAAGTATAATCTGATTCTTCAAAAGATTTAAGTATATCGCGTAGTTCGAGGAATAGAGAGATGACAAAAATATAATTTTACTGCAAAATAGGCCCCGTGTTAGAGCACTAATTTTAATGATTGAAAATACAGATGCGTGGAATGAGAAGAACCTGAGGCAATTCGAAACCCTTTTGAAAGTCACCTTTGAAAATACAGTATCATTGCAAGGAAATCAAGACAAATTCATGAATATCAGACAGAAAACTAAAGAAAATACGAAATATCTGGTGGAAGAAGTAGAAACAGTCGTGACAAGGTATTTAACCTACCAGCAACGACAATGACCAAATAAAAGTGTTTATTGAAAAAAAAATCTCGCCAAATTTCAGGATGCTATAAAAGCAAAAATTCGAATAGAAGCCCATAAACAAATACCTTACAGCTTCAAAAAATCAAAAACAACTGCTAGGGAAATGAAAATCATACTAAAGGATGAAGTTGTGGAGGTGAATAACATAAGTCACTAGAAAACATCAATAAACAATCAATAACTAGTAAAATCAATTAAAACATCAATGCAAACCATATAAAAAATCAATTAGAAACTGCAATCAAACTAAACAAATTGCATGAGGATATAAATAATTTAAAAATCAGAGAAAATCTACAGAATCCAAAAAGAAGTACGTATGAGAAAAAATTGCAATAGGATACCATATCATATCGGGGCATAAGGCACTTAACCTGCCATTATTTCACGAATCAAAATGTCAATACACAGCGATCAGATAGTCAGCGGTATTTTGAAAAGAGAAAAAAAATTCAAGGAAAATGTGTTCAGTTCTCAAAGCGAGGAAATAGACCAATATTAAAATATACTTTAATAGAGACTTCGTTTAAAAAGAAAATTCTGATTTCAAGAAACAAAAATACAGGGGGATTTAATCTAATAAATTGCTCTCAGCATTCAGAAACAAGAAAGATCAATCCTGCATAAAGCATTGATTATGAAACACTTTCCAACTTCAATGCAATTTCATTTAAACATCTCTAAAATGCGATACATTCCTCGGTAATATTTTAAAAATTATCACAATACTACATCAATTTATTATATTTGAAAACTTAAAAGTTCATCGAAAAAAATGAACTTCATTCAAATGACGTCAATTAAATATAAATCGCCTGGCTCCTAGGTAATGTTTTTAACATTATCGTAATACTACAATAATTCATTATATTTGAAAACTTCATCAAAAATAACTGAAATTTATTCATATGACGCCATCGGAATATAATACGCCTGGCTCTCTCTATAAAAGCAGCATTTCATTCATCAACATTTTCCCATTCATTCATCACAATACTATAATAATTTATTTTATTTAAGAACTTAAGACCATGGAGTTACAAGTAATTAAACTCTATGCTTAAAACTTTATTGAAAAAATCGTCCTTCTCTCTGTAAAATCAATGAATATCAGCTACCTATAAGCTAAATAATTTTGCGTTAAAGAAATGCAGCAATTCTTATACAACTCATTCTACATATTTTGCTGTTTACATTTTACATAAGTGAAAAATAGGCTTCGTTGTAGAAATAATCAAATTTGGATGATCATTTAAACTCAAATATATTGTAATTGCGTTGTTTCGGTATGTAGATGCACAGAATTTAAGCAAAAATAAAGCAGGTTTAGGACGGATACAACACTGAACATGAATTAAAAAGAACTTTAAAAATAACGATTTTGAGACAAGATGGATGCTATATTTCATTTTGAAGTGGGTCACGGGATCTCTTCATATAATGGTCACGTGATCGCTTCATATAAGAGGTGTAATTATTATTTTAATTTTTATTTAAAAAACTACTGAATATATTTGCTGAAATTTTTTTGTATATTTTATGGGATAATTTGTATATTACCTAGACAGACAGACATACTGAACAAAGTCATAAACACTTTTCAACTTTGTTGTAAAGTGTTATAAAAGTGGGGGAAATATTATATGAAGAACATATAATCAGTATAAATCATAACTGAGACCTTCCCCAAAAAATAAATCAAATAGGTATCAAAATAGAGAAAATCAAAATATCTCAATTCGAAAAAAAAAAAGAAAAATTTTCAGAAGAAACAAAATGTGCTCCAAAATTTAAAAATGAGCAAAAACATGAAAAGCAAAGGTAGCACATACAAAATCAGAAAGACAAAGAGACAAATCCTTCAAAAATTTTTTAACGGATATTGTAATATGGGGTTAGTGAAAACAAGTTTCAAGTAGTTAAAATAATATTTAAGGATATAAAAGTCCTGGATCTCATAGATTCTAGCCCCAGTATATCACTGGTATCGCCCGAATTAATCTCCAAAATAAAGGATAGAACTTTATTTCCAGACACGTTGAAATATAGACAAAGTTTCAATTACATTATTTTCAGTAGCAGAAATTGGACGTAATATAGATGCCAAATTAATTAAGAATACCTTCTTCATAACACAAAAAATCTGATGTGGGCAATACATGGCTTTCCGTATAGAATTTAATAAATTTACTCCTTTTACAGTCAGCTTCAGTTTTATCCATTTGGCGAATTTTTAATAAAAGAGTGACACTTTCGTGAATTTGGCAACATTTAAAAAGTCACCAAGTTGGAGATATTCCGAAAAATTCGTCACCAGACTTTTATCCAAACGTTATGGATGGAAAAATAGGTTATTCTTATAGTACTCGTAGATTCTTATATTATTTACAAGATATTGAATTTTCGCCAATTAGTCATTTTCATTGATTTAGCGTCATTTTTATCAATTTGGCAATATTTAAAAAAGTCGCCAAGTTGGCGACATTCCGCCAAATTTGTCACCAAATTTTCGCCAAGCGTTATGGGAGGCGAAATAAATTATTCTTATAGTAGATAAATGACTATTGGCGTCCAACTACAAAAGTATTATCCAAAATACCTTTTCTCATAAACTGAACGATCTAGATCCACTAGAAATATGTCCCCAAATTTATCACATGATATCATGTAAAAAATGAACATACTTCATAATAGTTACTATTTTTTTATTATTTGATGCTTTGATAAATTTATTTGAAAACTGTGCAATGTCTAGATAATGGTTCATACTAGCATTCTAAAGTTCATATAATCGTTTTCTAATGAAAGATTACATAAGGAATGGTTATTATCACAACTTTATTGAAAGTTTTGATTCTTTGGTGATTTTTCAAAATTTCAATCGCAAATTTGAGAGGGTTCTGAACATTCGATTGCGTTTAGAAACAGTAGGCTTCCAATATTCATGGATTGTAATTTTGTACCAAATTTCCTTTAAATCGCTCAATTCGTTCGTCAGATATCGTCTTCACACACACACAGGTTGGTTTTTGGTGGAAAACGAGGACGCTGCGGGGAACCCACCAAACTGAGGACCTCCAGAATTAATGATTTTTCTGATATAATTTTCACATTTTAGGCATCCTGGAAGGAAGTTAATGACATATGTGGCAAGAAAATTTTAGAAATAGTTTTATTTAAAGTATGTATCTTTGCAAGGTAATCGAGGACCATGTTTATAAACCGTTAGAATGCGGACCATGCATATCCACCGTCTGAATGCGGACAATGCGTATACACCGTTAAAATGCGGACAAAGCATGTACACCGTTAGAATGCGGACGATGCATATACACCGTTAGAATGAGGTCTATGTGTATACACCGTTAGAATGAGGACAATGCCTGGCATTAGATATATAAGTTTTTACCGAGGGTAAACGTACGTATATCTAATAACTGAAAAAACAAGGGTACGTATATCTATTAAATAAGGATCGTGAATACACATTTTTACTGAGGACACTATTTAAAACTGATAACTGTGTAATATTTATATATATACGCTATATGTGCTGCAACTTCTTTCATTCGAAACTAGTTGAAAAGTGAACTAAAATTACCTAAATAAAAGATTCGCTCGTAGTTAGAAGAGAAGAAACATGAGAAATTATACATTCTATAACACATGCCCTAACACATAACCGAATGAATGCAAAATTGAGAAAAAAATATTAAACATATAAAAGTGTATTATACACAAAACCCACTTATAAGGGGCGCCCCCCAAAATAAGAATGGCTCTCCCATTGCAAATACCAACATCCATGGACCGGTTTCGTGTTTATTATGCGCTCGTTAGCATGGAAGATATAGCTTGTCGGCTGCAAAAGTAGTGCAAAACTTGCTAAAATCCTCAATTTTAACAAGCTTTTATGGAAAATGACAATTTAAATCCTTCTATATGACCGGCATAAAATTGATTAAAAATTGTGGCTGGGATATCTTTCATATTTTGGGGGGACGTCCCTTTTAGGCCGATTAGTGTTTTATGAAATTTGTCTTTGCAGCTCCGTGTGGCCTGAGTTAAATTGTAAGCAAATGTTATACCAACCACGTGGAAGGACTGAAATTGTCAGTTCCCATAAAGCTCGCAAAAAATTGTGACATGTTTCTTACTATCATTACAGATTTCTGCTATTCCCTGCTGACGAGCGCAGAATAAGAGCGATACCCGTACATGGATATCTGCAATGAGATAGTATCTGCAATGAGAAGTGTCTTTTATATAAAATGTTTTTAAAAATTTTTAACTTATTTAAAAATGTTATTTTGGCACGACAAAATTTTCGCCAAATGCTCTATATACGTATTATTATTCATGAACCCGGTGGATTTTGCTGTATTGCATACGGTCTGAAGGACAGATGGATGAACTTTGGAGTGGGATAGTCCAGTGGTTAAGGCATGGGGATTGCACTCGGAGGACCCAGATTCGAATTCTAGCTCTGCCTAAACTGACCCTCTGTTCACGCTGAATACGGGAATGTTTAATATGTGGGTTTGAATGTTTTTCCGAGAAGTTGATGTTAGAGGAAGGAGGACACTGTCCTTGTGGATCTCGCTTCCACTGGGTTATGGTTTTAATTGGGTGGCACTATCCCTGACGTCCAAACAGACCGTCCCACTGAATATGTGCAGCTAATATAGCAACAGATAAAATTATATACTTGCGTATGCAATCAGACTCTGTATTCTATTTATATTCCACGTCATTATAACACCTGCCATTTAAATACCATAGCCTCTGCTTCATCCATATGGGTTATCGTATTCTTTAAACAATTGTATATTTTCGGTTTCTTTTACAGAATAGCATAAAATTAATAAAATCTATTTTAATATATGTCATTAAAGCATTCAATTTTTCTAGATTTTTATATAAAGAATATTTTATTTTGCCTTCATTTCTTTTATATATTTTTCAAAATTATATTTTTGCCTAGAAACAATTTGATTAGTATTAATATATTATTTATTCTCAAAAATTATCTAATCAAATTATGAAATTCAATAACTGTCTTCCATCAGGATATTTTCCTTCAAAATTTTGAATTCGAAAATTCTCAAGTAAACAATACCTATTCTATACAATAGTATGTGAAAATAAAATATATATTTTTATACTCTGATGACGATTGTGACAGAAGTAGACTTAACCAATGAGGTATAACGAATATATAAACAAGTTCAGTGGATACTTAAACTCCAGATCCTTTATATTTAAAAAACGGAACGAATCATCTATTTAAAATAATTTTCCTTTTAAATGACATATTTTTACTTTCTCATACTAATTGTATGAAAGGAATTTCTTTCCCTCGAAATTATTCGAATTCGAGATATTAACAAATAAGCAGGTTTCAAAACTTTTTGAGCCCACCTCGAATACTATTGAATGTGTAAGATAAGAACACGATAATAAGGAATGCAGCTACTAATATCAAATTATTATGTGGAATCTGATAGCATGCTTTTTTAATATTCCTAATAAGAACTCAACTTTTTAGGACTTTCAGATTTTATAGCAATATTTTGTTTTCAATATAATTTTTATTCCCGAAATTATACTAAATGTATAAGTTGTATAACACAGATAAACGTACATTTATCAGCGTGATTAAGCTGTAGCTAATTAAACAAAAAATTACTTTTAATGTGGTATTTCTACGTTATATTTTAGAAGAATAACTTGAATACAAAATTTCAAAAATATTTTTTTTTATTTACGTACATCAATATATATCCACTTTCTAGATATTTTTTTAATTGTAACTTGCTTTTTAATTGTAACAACCAGATTGAAAACAATTTTGAAAATGTTTCAAAAGAAACAATTAAAAATATTTTTTCGTGTCAAGAAAACGCAAGTGACATTGCTATAACAATAAAATTCAATTGGAGCTCTAGTTTCAAATGTTTGATTTTTATTTTCTGTGTTCTACATGAGTTTATATTTAGTTTGAAATTGCAAACTTTCCATTAAATCCTATGAATGCCAATTTTCATCATGCAATGTCGTGACGTCTTTAACAAGCATTTCCGGTTTCAAGGGAGAAGGCGCTAAGACCCACAGGTGCTAACTAACCCATTACTTCTATAGCCCTGCCACAAGGTAGAGCATGCCTTCAGGCCATAGTCCCCTTAGTAGAAGATGTCTGCTTGAACAATACTGCTGATAATACTAGGCTTCAAAGGAATCCGAAACCTGTTTGTTCGCTCTGTGAACACCAGAAAGTTTTAAGCCATGCATCCTTCATAAAATGAAACTACCATCTACTAATGTTGGTCTACGTGTATAGTGCGCAATATTCTATTGCGCAAGTTTCTTTTACAATCACACTATAAGTAGATATAAAATAATATGCAACATTCAAATAAGAAATTATTTTTATTAATACTTTACAACATAGTTGAACAGTGCTTATGACTTTGTTCATTCTGTCTGTCCGTTTACGCAACAACTGCCGTAAAAAGAACTTTATCAAAATGAAATTTTAGTCTGTTGTTGAGACAGTCTGTGGAACACAAGGGAATGTAAATGAATAATATCACCTAATTAGTTTTGGATTGAACCCGGATTGAAGAAATGAAATACATTGAACCCTATGGGACCTAATTTTTCAAACATTTTTTAAGCGAAGTTAAAATTCACAAATTGCTTCGAAAATTTTAGAAAATATTCAAATTATTCCATAAGATATACAAGAAAAATTTCCAATAGAATATGTTCGGTAGTTTTTTAAATAAAAATTAAAATCATGAAGAGATAACGTGACCCACTTCAAAATAAAATATGGCATCCACCTTGTGTTAAAATCGTGATTTTTAAGTTCTTTTTAATTTATATTTAGTGTGACATCCGTCCTAAAACCGCTTTTTTTTTTTTTTTTTTTTTTTTTTTTTTTTTTTTTTTTCTTTTTTTTTTTTTTTGCGTTTTTTCTGTGCATATTATGCGCCAACGCAATTACAACATTTATTAGTTTAAATGATCATCAAACTTTGTTTATTTTTACAACGAGGCCTAACTTTAATAAATGTAAAATGTAAACAATTAAGATGATTTGTATAAGAATTGCTGATTTTTTCAAGCAAAATTATTTAACCCTTGAGTCTGGAATAAAAGTGTTTGAGTGAAATATTCGCTGCTTTTACATAGAAGGCCAGACGACTTATATTTCGATGATGTCATTTGAATAAAGTTTGAAATAAAGCTTTAAGCACGGAGTTAGAAAATACTTTTACCTCCATGGTTTAATTTTCCAAGTGAAATAAATGATTGTAGTTCTGTGACAATTAAGACAAGTAAGATCAATCATACATAAAGCATTGATTATGAAACACATTCCAACTACAATGCAATTTTATTCAAACATCTATAAAATGCTATAATTCAGCGGCAATATTTTTTAAATTATCACAATACTACAATAATTTATAATATTTAAAAACTTAAAACTTCATAAAAAAAAGAACTTTATTCAAATAGCGTCTTCGAAATATAAATCGCCTTGGTTCTCCATGTAAATGTAGTAAATATTTCATTCAAACTCTTTTATTCCATTCCTTTTATTCATCACAATACCATAATATATTTTTTTACTTAAAAAATAAAACCATGGAAGTAAAAGTACTTTCTAACTCTACTATGCTTAAAACTTATGCTTGAAATTTATCAAAAAAAGCAATGATAAAAAATCGTCTGCTTCTCTATGTAAAATCAATAATTATTTCATTCATCATCTTTATTCAGTTTTATTCATTTTTCATCATCTTTATACCGAGCTAAATTTTGCGTTAAAAAGATTCAGCAATTCGTATACAACTCATCTTACAGCTTGATGTGTTTATATTCTGCATACGTTAAAATTAGGCTCCGGTGTAGAAATAATCAAAATTTGATGATCATTTAAGCTAGAAAAATATTGTAATTGCGTTGGTGCAGAATATAGATGCACAGAAAAACGCAAAAAAACAGCGGTTTTAGGACGGATGCAACACTAAATTTAAATTAAAAAGACTTTTAAAAGTCACGATTTTGACACAGCATGGATGCCATATTTTATTTTGAAGTATGTCCCGTGGTTTTTTCCTGTAATATGGGTGTAATTATTATTTTAATATTTACTTTAAAAACTAACGAATATATTTTGCTTATCTTTTTATATATTTATGGGATTATTTAATTATTTCCTAAAACTTTAGAAGCAATTTGTGAATTTTAAATTCACTTAAATATTTGAAAAATTAGGTTCCATAGAGTTCAATGTATTTCATTTTATTAAGCCGAGTTCAATCCAAAACTAATCGGGTGATATTATTCATTTACATTCCCATAGGTCCTACAGACCATCTGAACAACATACTAAAATTTCATTTTGACAAAGTCATATTTACGGCAGTTATCGTGCGAACGGACAGACTGATAGACAGAATGACAAAGTAATAAGCACTTTTCAACTATGTTGTAAAGTGTTATAAATGCAGTCTCCGAATGTATCGTATTTTAGAGATGTTTAAATAGAATTACAGTTGGAAATCATTTTATAATCAATGCTTTATGCATGATTGATCTTTCTTGTATTTATATTTAGTGTTGCATTCGTCCTAAAACCGCTTTATTTTTGCATATTATCTGTGTTTCTAAATTCTGCGTCTTTACAATTACAATATTTTTGATTTTAAATTATCATGAAACTTTTATTATTTCTACAACGAAGCCTAATTTTAAAATATGCTAATTTTAAATAAGTGTAAACTCGATTGTAAGATGAGTTGTATAAGAATTGCTGAATTTTTCAAAGCAAAATTATTTAGGTCTGAAGTCTGGAATTTAAGTGATATGAATGAAATATTCATTGATTTTACTTAGATAGAGAAACAAGCGATTTTATAGCATTGTCTTTTTCGTTGAAGTTTTAAGTTTCCAAGTAAACAAATTATTGTACTATGAAAATATAAAATATCACCACTGAATGTATGGAATTTTAGAGATGTTTAAATAACATTGCATTTCCGTTGGAAAGTGCTTCATAAACAATGCTTTATGCAAGATTAATCTTTCTTGTTTCTATCACTATTTTCTCATAAGATGAATTCATTGAAGTGGAAGAAATAAAATTAATACATCATAAACTAAATACATCATTTTTTCTTTTGTTTTATTTATTTCTTTATTTATTTGAAAGAAGAAACGCCTGATTTGAAACATATTCTGAAGTATATTAGATGAATCAAGATTAGCATATATAGCGAGTTTAAAATATAAAAAACCTTTTTCTGGAGGTATTTTCTTTCCTGTACCAAGGAGTCCTCTATTCTTTCTTTGACCGACAGTCGACAGCCAGCGGGCCAAAGGCGTTACTTTTGATCTATTGTGCTGTATTACTCCTCGAAGGGTATACCTAGAGGGTGAACTTCAACCAAGGTTCGTAAAGTAATAGAATCTGAAATGGGCAAAGAGCAACTCTCAGAAGAATTGGGTTCAAGATGTTTGGGATAGTATTATGCTATACACCTGTCCTTTTGAGAGACTCTCCCTTTGAGATTACCATTGTCCCACTCGTAATCTACACTGATTTTTTAAAGAGATCTTCTCTTTGAAAAAGCAATGAGCAAAAGGGTAAATTTTACTTCCGTACGTGCGACTTCCGTGCAACTGAAATTTTGTGCCATTTCTTGCGATTTATGTATATATGAAGTAAAATTTTACAACAACGAACAAGTTCCATACAAGTTAATTTTTCAATAATGTGCGAGTTCCGTAGAAAGGAGTATAGGGAATTCTGCCTTTCAAATATAATCGTTTAAGTAATGAAATAGCTTTAATAACAAATTAGGAAATATTTTTAATATTTTATTTTTAACTTTAAAAAAAAATTGCTTTTCTTTTATAAATTTTAACTTTTTGAATTTTTATTCTCAGTTCTTCCTTATACAAATACGAAAACGAAAACACATTGTGCTAAGGATTTGGAAAACAAGGCCAAGATATTCAAGCAAAAAATAAATATAATTGTGGCTAACAACTGTTTCGAGAATACGCGAAATCTCCTTCGTCAGTACTAAAGAACCAGCAAACCTGAAATCGAAAGGACAAAATCTGACTCAAAGAGAAGAAACAGAATGGTATATATGCCCAAATCGTAGATTGAATAATGCCAAACATTAATGCTTAAACGTGCATCAGGGCAAATATGACAAAGTTTCATTTTGTATTTGAAAGAAACCTGTTGTCTTTTATGAAACTTACGACCAGATTCCTGAAAACTCTTACTGCAAAGTGTTTCTTTCATATGCAGACCTCCTATCATAGGCATAGTTGGAATCCCAAAAATAGTGTGTGGAGGTGTAGATGATCAAATATGGGTTACACTTCTGAATTTGATCTATCCTCGAATTATAAAAGTATAAATTATTCTTGTAGGGTCGTAAGCTATATTTTATTGGTCATGAAATGCGATTCATAAACACATTAGGTCAGTATAGTTGTGCTTCAATGTTGTAGTTCACAAGCATAAAAAGTTGACACCACAGGTTTACATAATACTGATTCTCTGTTTATAACATTTATATTACTGCAGTTAGATGATGGATATAAATGAATGCTCTTTTAGGTTAATTTATTAGAATGTAACCGAAAGATTATTTTCAGCATTGTATCCTCTATTTGATTGTCAACCCCCCAACACACACGCACACACTTTAAGATCCGTTAAACATGTGGGTCCGTAAGTCCTTCCGAGAGGTTAGTGGTAGAGGAAGGAAAGTAGGGTCCCTGTTGTCCCAGTCTAAATTGGGTGGCTCTTCCCGGCCGTCCAAACAGTAACCTTACACCTTTCTGGTAGGTCAGACAGTCTGGGTCTCAACAACAACACTCTAAGATCCTTACTATTCTCCTATTATAATAAGTTTACCTGAGATAGAGAAAATTTTGAAGCAAGAATTTTCAGTAATATGGTTGTAAGCTTTATAAAAAAATGTAAATACAAAAATAAAATATTTCAGCTTTGCATTGATGTAATTTTTATCATTAATTTTGAGCATTATTCAATCCATGACTTGGATATATATGCACACCTCTGTTTGTGTCCATTTCGTCTTTTTGACTTGTTGGTTCTATAGCACTAACAAAGGGGATCCAGCATATCCTCGAAACAGTTTCACGCTGCTTTTTCCTTTAATTATCGATTGAATTCGTTGTTCAAGTTTACCTTATCATTTGCACAAATAATATTTTGCTTATTGGTGTCCATATCGGCTATAAAGTATCCAGCATTGTAGATCCATTTGATCTTTGAACACCGGACCCCCGCTCCCATCTGAGATTCTGGCAATGCCTATTAAAACGGCTTGTATACAACAACGAAACATACTGGGTCTTTTAACACCAGATGCTTATGCTTGGATTTAAAATACAGAATCATTTTGATTAAGTGTCACGACTTTTTTATACCTTTGAGAGACACAACATTTTGAGGGATGTTCCCATGTAGCTGTATACTACCAACATGGCAGACAGTTTTGCAGCTATTGGGGATCATTCAGCTGCATGATAAGAAAATCATTAAAATATGATTAGCTATGCATTTCTGAGTAAGTAAATTTCATAGTTTAAGCAATTTTAGCACATAAAACAACATGATTCTTAATGAATGCACGGAAAGTAAATGCATGTCAGTTTAGCACGCCCGAGTTATCTTGTGTTATTCATTTGTAAACACATCTCTTACTTTTGACATGTTCAGATGTGTCACATTTCATCATATTCTGAGGCGGGGCACAATCCAATATTTTTGGTACAACCAAAAATATAAATACAAAGGTTAAAATATAATACAATCCAATAAGGTTTAAAATACAAAGAATTAATGTATATCACAAAAGTCAACGACAAGCTAAATTTGAGTTTTCTAGCTGCTCCGGTTCTTGTGTTATTACTAAACAAGAAAAATTAATCATGCATAAAGCATTGATTATGAAACACTTTCTAACTGAAATGCAATTTTATTTTACCACCTCTAAAATGATGGATGACAGGAAGTAGATTTAACGATAATAATATCACATACAAAAAGTCATTACATATTTTAGAAAAAAAACGGATTTGAGAAAAAATCAAGAAACTTTTGAAATTTCTAAAGATAACCAATAATTTGTTTACAATTTAAATTTAAAAGCACATATTTTATCAAACTATTGCAATAATAATCATTAGTTATGTAAAATCTGGGTTGTTAATAAATTAAATGTTTCTGTCAAGGTATTCAGAATCTCGACTCGACAAATGAAAGTGCCCCATCATATGTAATCTATGGTGAACTAGTTTCGATATGATAGAAATGATTTTTGTTTAAGTGAGGGATATTCAAAGGACACAATAATTATTTTATGGGTAGTTTTTAAATGTTATTTTAAGGATATGTCTGTTAAAAAAGGAATTATAATCCATTCAAAATGACACAATTATCCCTAGTTATGTTAAAAGAATTCCTTAATTTGAAGCTTAAAACCATAAACATAAAAAAATTTCGAAAACTATTTCTAAATAATTTAGTTCTCTGTACTATAGGGTCCAAATGGAAAACCAAATCCTGCATTATGAGAGTTTTGATTGTCACCCTTACGTTTCCGAAATCATGACTATTGTCTATGCTTACAGTTTTTAAATATAGCTAAACACATCTTGTAATAATTTAACAACATAAATTAAAGGATCCAAACTTCTGTTGCCAAATGCTAAAAATTAGTTTATTGCAAAAATTCGATGTTTTATAAGAGTGTATAATTTCCCTCTCAATAGTGCTTGCTGATAAGGCATCCTTGGGACAAACCAAAGAGAGCCGTTTGAGGGAAAATATTGATATGGTTTTGCTGACAGTTCAATGCAATTTATGAAAATCAATAATTTTAAATTTTTTTAAAAAGTCTCAAGATTGGTATATAGGTGCCGTCAGGATCCCGAACAGGGGAGGGAGGTCGAAGATCAAATGTGGTTGTTTACAGTGCTGGATTTAATACTCCAATACAGACTCTATTTAGAACATAATGCAATTACATATGAAGAACTAACGTAATCATTATCAATGTATGGTTATGACGCCTCCTACATAACTGCAGTTGCACGATATGTCTCCTTCGATACTACATTAATGTCATAACATGAACTAAAATTTGTTAAAATATGCATGCAACTATGCATCAAAAATTCAAGAAATAATCACATAAAATAAAATACATGTATTTATATATTTTGTTCGAATATCATTTACGCATCGGAAAGCATTTAAAAACAGGGAATTTCACCCAAACTCAAGCAAACTATTATTGCAAATCAAAAGTTTTTATATCATTATTCAAATGCAGTTAAAATTTTCCTATAGTGAGTAAATGTTATTGCTGTAACCAACTAATGTGCTTTTCTAAGTTCTTGACACGTAGACTTTGTTGTTTATCATCTAAAAACATTTTAATGCCAAAAATGTTCTTTTAATATTAACTGATATTATTGGACAATACTCGTAATCTTTAGAACTAAAAGTGATATTTAGTTTTTCAATATTTTATGCTGAAAACTATTTAGTTATAACTGCGTATTCACTCTCCTTTTTTTTTTCCTCTGAAATGTGGATAGCAGATTTTACAAGCTGATCTGATATTTTTTCTGAATAATTTTTTCTCGCATTTACACTATATATAATAACACCACCTGCAAACAGCTTTTTCTATCATTATAAATGCATAATTTTATTCGGTTTGATTTACTAGATTTAATTTTAGGCATTTTTAATCATAATGCTTATACAGAAAATTTTACACAACAGCTCTTTGAAAAAAACGTATGTAAAACGTCAGGTACTCGTATAAGTTGCTTTCCATTTCTTTTACCAAACCTGTCACTTGTTATTTTACCTTGGAAAGATTCTACCATTTCTTATGATATTTTTATAATTTTAGTACTTCATGTAATTTGGGTGTTGAATGTGAAATATGTTTAGCTTTGTACAATGTTAACTTATATAGCTATTTTAAAAAGGTAAAAAAATAGTTAAAATATAAAAAATGCAAGCTAAAAAAATAAAGTACTTGAAATATGCATATAAAGGCCTTTTATGCATTTACATGCTCTACAATTAAGTGTTCAAATATGCAATTGCATATACAGATATGGAATTTCATATAATTTGAGCTTTAGTCATAATCTTAATCAATATATTACTTTTATAAATCAATATTTTTATAAATTTTTTTGACTGTGATTGTTTTTAAAACGTGTTTGTAAATATATTTTTAAATGAACTTTTAATAAGACATTTAGTTCAAACTATCACATTTTTTTTAAAAATGCGCACTGCAGAAATAAATTAATAGTTGCCGAATTTTGCTTTTGAAGGATCCCATCATATTAGCTATTTTTCTAAATGTCTATAAGTGTAAAATTCCTACAAAACAACCACTTCTAGTATTCTAAAAATCGGCACATTTATTTTCTTGCATAAAATTATGCATAAAGTACATTTTCATGAGCTAAATATAAGAATAATCGATTTTTTTAATTTTGATGTGAACCGGCTAAAGTGGACGCCACATTTGTAGTTTAGTCAATTTTTTTTTTCTGTGAATATCTTTAAAAATGATCCACACTTTTAGGACTTACAATAGAATACATTCACAAGTATCTGGGAGAAAGAATTGTATGTATACATATCGATCGCATAAAGCCACTCAAAGTCAAGGTACTTTAAACAGACTCAAAGTCACAACAATATTTACAACCAAATGAGTGGTATGTGAACTCGTGTGAACTAATATAGCGGGACACCATTAGCGTTATCCTTCACCCTTTGTCGGTTTTCACTGCTCCGCAGGGTGAAATCAAGGTATCCCTCTGAGCTTGACCACACAAGATAGGCGGAAGGGCGATAATCTCCGTTACCGTAAAGGGTTTTCATTGTTCCCCGTGCCTGGGGTGAACATTCATTCTTCCCAATGTTTAAAGTACCTTGTACCAGGTATTAAAATTCCCACATCGGCGATTCAATTTGAAAACCTAGCGATTAGAGAAATGACCGACCAAACCCCGTAGATATCCTATACTTAGATATTTCGTCTAATATATCCGTTTTATATTTTATAGCCGTCTAATTCCTTAGATATATAGGATGTGTCTTGATACATGATCTGGCGCGGAGGTGGTGAAGTGATTCTATCCTTTGACCCTACCAGCGCCCTGCCGAACTTTACACGCTGCACTAAGGGTTTTCATCATTTTTACAACTGCCTCAAATTTTAAAGGGTTTCCGAAAGCGGATGTATAACCGGAATTAAAGTTGTACATCAAAATTAAAATGATATTCGAAACTCTATTGGCTAAATATTCATTATAACATATTTTGCATCATGATAAATTAAAAAAATAATAATCTATATGCAATAGTTTCTGGTAAGACTCATATTCGAATAATGCTGCTTAGTTTCGGGTATACGCTGCATCTTTAGGAGCCGAAAGCAAATAAAGGGCATCAACCGAGTCATATTGCTGATAATACGACGACATATTGTTGTTCTACTTTAACCTACATATGTACTGTCTATAAACTACTATACGGTAAATATGAAGGACAGTGACAAAAATAGTGCGTTTGTCGTGACAAGATTTCTTAATCTCTCGACACCTGTGTAAAAATATGTCAAAATCATGAAAATCTATATTATATTTTTATATCTATATTTTTATGCATCCTTTAATATATTCAATCCTGTTATTATATCCCTCTCGTCTTATATATATGCAATTTATATTCTACATGTATCTATCAGTTTCAAAGGAATATTCAGCCATTTTAATTCTTTTAACGCGCACTGTGAGAGAGAGAATTATTTTCCGTTATGAGTTCAAGGTCTGCATTCGGGTGATGAAAAGCTTAGTAAGATTTCATATGTACATGTTCTTCGGCAGTTGAAATCGGAAGTAATGTAAAGGTTTCGATTGTTCTATGTATATGCAAGCGGTCCAACGTACTGAAAGTCTAGACTGAGTGTCGGGGCAAGCCTGCGGCTGATGGTGAGAACTTATTTCTCGGCATGTATGTTTTCTTGTTTGGTTCTGAGTCCTATGAGTCTCGGAAGGTTATATAAGCTTGGAACGCAAAAGTTCGTGGCGCATTCCCATCCTGAATACTACACGGAGATGTGGTAGTTGAATTTACTTTCGATGCTCGCCCAGAGCTCCGGGATCCGACTCTCACTGCGGAATCCGGGGTTCGCGAGTGGGGAATGTCGCCACCGCCGCCACGGAGAAGAAGGGGTCCGAGGTAGCATTGCCGGACATTGCCGAAAAATTCTCATGCCCGAACATCTGTCCGAGAATTCATCTGATACGCCGACTTAGATCTTCTGCGATGCCTTTTCGTCCCTGCAGGACCGGGAACTGAGATGACCTGTACTGTGAGCAATCAATGACGTAATTCTCTCCTATTCACACTATCCTGTGTACGAAGGTAAGCTCCTTTACATGCATTGGCGGAGCCATTAGACTTTCTCCGAAATTCCTTAAGTTCTAACAGATCTCTCCAAGAACGCAAAACTAACATATTTACAGATCCTTGTGTTAACTCCTAGAATCAGCAATTCTAAATAGTATTATTATTTGTGATTATAATTCTCTCCTGTGCTCTGCCCTTGTCTGCCTATTTCCATACTTTAGACCATACCTTATTTTATTCAATTGTGGTTCTATATGAAATGTGTGTGCCACGTAACGTATTAAATTCTTGGTATTATATTTATCATTTGGTGGCAAATTGTGTTATAATATCCTGCCGGTGTCCAGTGCGTAGATATAATGAAAGAATAGGTGTAACTCCATAATATAACTTATTAATTACATATTTAATAAAGATTGGATTAGTTAATTACTGTGTGCTTATTGAGTTCGGTAGTGATTATTTGCAATATTCTGTATTTTCTATATCCATGCTTTAGCTGAAGAATCATCCACTCAAGGTAAGGGTTTATTATTATTACGCTTTGTATTTGCGGCTGGTCATCTGTGAGTTTTACTTGCAGACGAGAGAAGTTTCGAACCTGGGTTTACAAAAATTGGAGAAAGTTAGAATTCTCCGGTCAGCCGTGTCGACGGAATACCGTTATGACACGTTTATATGCTACTATTCTGCCCAGTTTTACTTTATATTCATTTTAAAGCTATAGATCGTAAGAATTTCGCATTTTTTTAAGTTTCGGTGCGCGACAGTTTCTCTCTCAGAGCAATTTCAGCAATTCAATGTTAAATTCGATCGATTTTCAACTTACTTGCAGACACGGATAAAGTTGGTTTATGCCCTCCTCCCCCTCTCTCATTCTTTTGATCAGTAAAATTAGCAAAATGTCATATGTGTTTAGTGATACAGAGTGATACTCTTTAAATTCATAAACGTCGAAATATTAAGAAAAATACAATTCATTCAAAAGAATATAGAATTTAATTGTTATGAAATAAACATATTGGGGAATTTTTACAATAAAAAGGGTTGGCTCAATTCATAACGTCTGATAATATGACGGGGGAAGTGACCGAAATATCGGGATCGCGATGTTTTAAAAGTTATAGAGTAAGTGATCAAAAGGTAGAAACAAGAATAGAAATTAATTAAAAATCGCCAATACTCATTGATAAAATCCCATAAATTAAAGAAAAAGTAGTGGCCGGCTTTCTTAAAAATTAAAAAGGAATATATAATAGTAAATGCTTTAGCTCGAACAGGTAAAAAAAATTAAAATGGGAAAACCCAAGAAACTGCCATATTCGGAAATAATCTGTAATTTTAATCATACAATTAAAGCTGAAATATTCTTGAAAAATTAAAGTGTTATGTGGGGGGGGGGGGAGTGCATTTAAATTTGTCACAAAAAGTATTTGAATTCTTCATGGTAAATTAATTTTTCTATGATGACCTTGAAAACAACTGTATAACACTTATAAAGGCCTATAACAATAACATTGATATGATTTAGAATAAGATTAAAGAAATGAGTAATAATAAATGTTTAAAATATTCAGAAACTGGATAAATGAAAAATCTAAATTTTGATAACTTATAAGAAATGAAAAGGAAGGGGAAACTGACAATGACTTAGATTTAGGAAAAACACCTAAAATTTTGAAAAATTATTTAATTTCAAAAATGATAATATAGCAATAATAAAGGCATGTTGGCAATATTGCTCATTAAAAAATAAACATGTTTCTGATAATTTGTCTGTCTTATCAGAAAAAATAAATTTTGTATTTTGCCAATCTCTTAAATTTTCTTTAATTTTTAAAAATCTCCCCCTCGGCCTCAACAGTCAAATAATAGATTTTAAAAAAGTAGATCCACTATAAGGAGTGTTTTCTTTACTAATAGACATAGGAGTGCCTCACAATTAACTTTTATATAAATATATGAAATAGATAAACTGCCTGTATCTGTTTTACATTCTACGTGTGGGCTACATTATACAATGTATTCTTTAGCTAAAATGTTTAATTAGGCCCTTCTAAAAATATTTGGTCTTATCATACGTAATGTGCCCTTTTTCCGAAGGTAGCTCCCAGCCCTTTTGAAATCCTAGAATAAACTATATATATATATATAATATATATATATATCCTTTTTTTAAAGAAATTTAATTACTTATATTTTAAATACCAGTGACTTATATGTGATTGAAAATAGTCTGAATAGCATTTGTAAAAATAAAATAGACTTAATGTTTGGCTGGAGAAAAATCCCTTTAGGCTGGAAAAATATTCCTTTATATATAAATCAGGTACTAAATATGTATTAAATACCCCTATTTCCCTGTTCCACATATAATGTAAGCAATTGAAAATTGGATTTCATGGAGTGAATGTCTGGTAAAAATAGGCCTGTAACAACACCCAAAAATTAAGTATTATACATCATATATGCAATACAGGCACTAAAGGTACTATGCTCATTGGTTAGCGCGCTGGAGTTGCACTCGGTAGGCCCGGGTTCGATTCCAGCCACTGCCAAAACTGCCGCCGTGTTCATGCGGAGTACGATCACGTTAAACATGTGGGTCCGAAAGTCCTTCCGAGAGGTTGGTGGTAGGGGAAGGAGGGTACGGTCCCTGTGGATGCCTCCCCCACTGGGTTCCGGTCTAAATTGGGTGGCACTTCCCGACCGTCCAAACAGTTACCTTACACCTTTCTGGTAGGTCGGACGGTCTGGGTTTCAACAACAACCCCTTTTTCCTTGCATTAACATACATGTTGTAAGTGCATGAATAGTGTAATAGATGAAAATAATTTGAGAGAAGGACACGCGTGTGGAGCCTCCATATTTTTCCGTCATATATTACTACGGTACGGAAGGCTTTGGAAAGATCCCATCACATTAACTATATTTCTAAATGTCTATAATTGAAAACAGATAGTTGTAGCATTCTAAAAATCGACTATTTATTTTGTTTTGTGTAAAAATATGCATAGAGTGAATATTCACGGATTACATATAATACTAAGGCAATTTTGTTTTTATTCTGCTATGGGCCGGCACAAACAAATACCATTTTGGTAGCATAGCTAATCTCATTCTTCTGGAAACATCTTTAAGAAAGGACAACACTCTCTAATACATACAATAATTTGTTCCCAAAAATCTGAGAGAAGGACAGGCCTGTGGAGTTCTTCATCCTTCCCACAAATATATCGACGGTACGGAGGGCTTTCGAAAGATCCCATCAATTAACTATTTTCCTAAATGTCTATAAATGTAGATTTTCTTGAAAACAGATATTTCTAGCATTCCAAAAATCGTCTAATACATTATCTTTTTACATAAAAATAAGCATAAAGTTAATATTCACGTGTTACATAGAATAATCCAGCTTTTTTTATTAATTTTTATTTTTTTTTTATTTTGATGCGGTCAGGCCATTTTTGATTTTGATGCGGTGACGCCATTTGTGAAATATATTCCATTTTTTTCTGTGAATATCTTAAAAAATGATTAGCACGCTTTTAAACATACCATAGAATGCTTCAAGAAGGATCTGAAAGAAGGATTTGTATGGATATCCGTTGATTATTGCTGACATTTAAAACGGCGGTATTTAGAGTATTTTTGAATGTTACTTATGCGCGACTGCACAAAGCACTTATACAAATATGTACTCTGAACGCGGGAACAGTTTGGTCAATGACAGGAATCGAACGTGGATCCTCTAAGTGTACTCACTATATTTTAACCACTAGGTTGTCCAGCCCCCTAATGTTAAGCTAATTTGAATTAAAAAAAATCTCGTCGAACCGTATTATTCAGAGAACTTTAGTACCGCACAAAGTTTCGCCGTTGTCCGAAACTTCGATTTTCGGTTACAGACGACACGCACATGAGACAAGACAATTTATTTTACTACGTGAGATAAAAATATATGAACCATGGGTATTTATAATCAGTGAAAATGAAACAAAATAAAATTATTAATTATTTATTTTGTACGTCAGAATTTTTTCTCGTAGATCCATGAATAAATAATAAAATAATACTCTTATTTCCAAATTTTGCTTTTGTAATACTCAAAGTTTCCCACACATGGAATATTTTAGATTACATGAAAAAATTCTTAAACATGAAATCGACGGCAACAAACTGTCCTCAGAACTCCCGAACCTTTCTGTAAAATGCAATTGTATGTAACTCTCCCCCACTCACACACCCAGACAAAAAACAAATATGGAAATTTATAGCTTTATACTGATTTTAAAGTTAGATGTTTCAGTCTACTTCTGCGTTAATAGCCAGGGCTGTGACTAGGGATAAGACGGCGAGGCGACGTCCTCGGGCGCCGTATCACAGGGGCGCCGAAATTGAAATTTTTATTATTAGTTTAAAAAACTAAAAATTGTTTTTAAACAAAGCACTGTACTTTCTCTAGTTCTAAAACCGGAACGTCAACAGAAATATAGTGCTTTAGTAATAAGAAAATATAAACATAATTTTAATAGCATTTCCTCTAACAACTGGGATTCAACTTGAATTAGGTAATTAAATAATTATAAAAAAGGTAATCCTTTAGGAAATTATAACTTTTGTAAATTGCCTTTTTCCTCGATTCAAGACGATACATAAATTAAAGAACCAAGAATTAATACCAGATTTCAGGCAACAGATTCATTTAAAGGATACTGTTTTCCTTTCAATTTAAGGTGCAATGAGAGATAGAAATAAAAATTAACATTGCTCGAAAAAAATGATTAAACTTTCACACATTTAAAGCACCATATGAATCGTGATAGAAGAAAGGGCCATCACCCTCAAACCAAGTTCATTCTTCACAATACAAAAATTTGAACACTATATATCTCTTTGTAGTTAAAATACCTCGCTGGCTTAGCAAGAAACAAACTCGCAAAATGTTTACATTTCTAACTATTAAAGCTTCTTTGGAAAAATTCTGAGCATTAATATTGAGCGCATTTTTAGAGTCCAATAAGTAAACTAAATTTGGACACTTAAATGAAAATGGTATTTAGCATTTTTATGAATCAAATAGTTTTACTTGTACAATCGAGGCTACACAGCATTTCTTGTATAGAGAAGTAGTTTTCGCTTATGTATGAAAATTCAAGGTAGTGATTCTCCACAGAATCTATCAAATTTTTCTTTGTTTTCACTTATCCTACTATACATAACGTACTGGTGAGTAATTCGACTCTTCGATTTGGATGAATTTAAACATTTTGAGCCTTACTGAATACAAATCAATCAGTTTTAAACGATGTCTTCCTGTAGACACGATATCTCTCAAACAAATTATGTGCTCCAAACGAAGTTTCGTACTGTTATTTTAAGCAGTAAACTTAGTGGCCTATTTATTTTACTGATCAACTAATTTTACACGATAATTTGTATCTTTTATGATTTTGCACTTTTCTTTTTCTTTTTATATAAAAAAATAGTAAGAAAAAGTTATTTTACTCTAGTTTTCCAAAATTTTCATAAAATCTGTTGTTCCAGTATCAGGTAAACAAGATCAAATATTTCTATTTAACTCTGATTTTCATAAATTGAATAAACATATAATCTATAACAGATATGGATACATTTAGACTGTTGACATTCAGAGAGATTAGACAAGGGGTATACTCAATCTTTCAAACATGTTTTGTTTTCGATAATTAAAATAACATTATAAAAATATTTGTATTGAAAACTTTTTGCAATTAGTCATTTTATATGAAATTATTCATTTATAAGTGAATATCATTTAGGGGGGATGTAAAGATGTTTCGTTCTTAAAAGATTGCACGTTTTTTGTTCTAAAATGAGAAGATCATATAATTAAATGATCAGTATTACAAAATAAATGGATGTTTTTAAAATACTTTCGGTATTATAAAATAAGTCGATGTTTTTTAAGTACTTCGAACCAAAAATGAATTGAGATCAGAGCATTTCCGTCTCAATTTTAACTGGAAATAAACTGGGGTACATTGTGCTACTCCAATCAATCGGTATATTTGTTTGGAACTAGAGACTAAAATTTTCTCCACTCCTATGCAATGATTATATATATATGCTATATGTTTACAGTAGGAAACAAACTTTTCCAGAAAAGCATGTTTTATTTGGATATATTACGCAAAAATTGAGGACACGTAATGTGACTCAGTTTTTTAAAAATATTTTTCATATATGCCTCTGCCTGAGCTATCCTGACCGCATAGCGAACACTTCAGAATATATTCCTACTAATTCGATGAAAATACTTCTTGGCCTTAACAAATGAATAAATTTTTTAAAAATTATCATATACTTGCACTTATATTCATTTAATATACCAAAGTCGACAATAACGAGCATGAGTCTGTATGAAGTCTTGTACGGACTATAAAGATTTAGAACCCTAGCCTGTTGATCTCGAGACAAGCACTCTAAACTATCAGGAGAATGTGCTTGTGTCAAATGTATGCAGTTTTATCATATTCGCTTGTCAGAAAGTAGTTTTTTGGTTAGTTGGTAGAATACTCATATAAATTATCGTGCAATAGGCAGTTCTACCCATACCGACTAGCTTCTCAAACCTCAGCTATTTGCTCTGTATACGTATTTCTATATTCTGTTCTATTGTGGACAGAATTGCCATAACAAATTTGTACATATGGTGTCTTTAAATATCTATACAGGGGAATTTAGCAATATTTGTACTTTTTCCGCATATTAAAACATATGTATTTTTCGTTTAGCGTTCTATATTTTGGCTTCCATTGTTAAAGCATAGATACTTTTCGAAATAAACAGATATGCAAACTTTTGGGAAGGGGCTCAACTCAGATGGCATTAAAAGACTGTGCCCATTGAGTTTCTGTGGTTTTATTAGTATGGAGCATGAGCGTGGTGCATATTCTCTTATTAAGTAATTTTCCCCTTATTTGTATGTCCATATCTACCCTTCCATTCATTAAAATCAATTAATCCCATATGACTATTTTTTTCCTTTCAGCACACAGTATACGACTATATGTAAAAACAATTTTGATGAGTCAAAAATCAAATTCTTGTATTTATTTTGAAGGTTATAGGTTACACGCGCTTTGGAGCAACCCTGAATACGAATTAACCAATTTTAACCATCTGTCTATTTCTTTGTGGGCACAATAGTATTGAACAAGTTGATAATACAGAAAAAAATTTGGTACGATTATTTCAATCGGTAAATGTTAGAAGTCTTACCTGTTGGGGTAAACGGATCAAAGAATAGATCTTATTTTTTTATCATGCTTTTCAAATTCGGAAAAATAAGTAAGCTTAAACATATGAAAATGTTACAGAAATATTTATGTATTTATAATGTCAGCTTTTTAACACGAATGTCATCATTTACATGAGGTTCTTGAGATAGTTTATGGTTTTGGTCAAAAATGGAACAATTCGGAAAAAAAAATATAAATTCCCTATTATCAAATGAGTGAATGCTTTATAAACAAACAGCTTAAATCCGAAATGAATGGACATCATTATTTAGAAATTATCCCGATCTGCTCTCGAGATATTAAAACATTTATTCATCTATATTTTTTTAATGTAATGCCATATCTTTCGAACAAATTGAATAAATCGAATAAAGTTTGGTGAGTATTTTTCAATCGATGAACATCACTCAGAGACCTATTAATTTTCGGAGGAAACGAACCAAATAGAAAGTAATCTAGTTCTGAATATTTATTTTAGAAAATCAAATAAATAATATAAAACCACAAGATGATAATATGCGCCCCACTAAAGATATTTTTTTTAATCTTTTTTGAAAAATAATTCACATTTAAAAAGTGTAAACGTATGGTCCGCTTTTTAAAAGTATATATGCATTGTCCGCGTTTTAAAGGTGTATACGCATGGTCCGCGTTTTAAAGGTGTATACGCATGGTCCGCGTTTTAACGGTGTATATGCATCGTCCGCGTTTTAACGGTATATATGCATCGTCCGCGTTTTAAAGGTGTATACGCATAGCCCGCGTTTTAACGGTGTATATGCATTGTCCGCGTTTTAAAGGTGTATACGCACGGTCCGCGTTTTAATAGTGTATATGCATCGTCCACGTTTCAAAGGTGTATTCGCATGGTCCGCGTTTTAAAGGTGTATATGCATGGTCCGTGTTTTAAAAGTGTATAAGCAAGTTTAAAAGTGTATATATTAAAGTCAGAACAAAATTTTTGCTCTCAGACTGCTTACATTTAAAATAAAGTACATCCATTTTCCCGATTTTACGAAGTCTTTTTAAAACTCGCATTAGCAGCAAGAATTAAACTGTTGAACCATCTCAGGAGAAATGTTTTTCTAACTCACTGAAGAGAAAATGCCGTGTCAAGAGTCTAAGGATTAAAAGAAAATAAAAAAATAAGCATATGAAATATAAGTTTTAATTGAATTAAAAAAAAAAAAAAACAGTGCGCTTCGCGGTTTGAGTTTATCCGTGTTTTGAATTCCGAACCTGTGCTCCATTTATTACCAGGCAAATGCTTACACAGATACAGAATATACATACAGAGAGAAAGACTGTATTTTACAATTGCACACAACTCTTCAAAAACTGAATCACACTGTATTTCTATAAATGCTATGCAAAAATATCCTGTGAAGATGGTTGTATATACTTAATTTCTAAACATTTTCAGCTTCCTGGACGGGAATATTTCTTGACATATGGGAAAAAATAAAAGACAGTCTAGCTAGAATTTGTTTCTTATAACATTGGCTCCCAAACTATAAATGGGACCTCAAAAGAAAAAAAAATTACATTAGTTTCAGAAGTGTAATATTTTTCTCTTTTGACGAGCGAGATAGAAATATATTTCAAAATCAAAATCAAAATTACAACAATTTGCGGAGGGGATTGTGCCTGCTAAAAAAATGTATGCATATCTCTTTGCTTTTAGGGGGGGGGGGGGCTCTAGTGGTTCTAGGGGCTCCCAAGAAGTTAATACTTCAATTTGATAGTTCTATGGGTTGTCCTCGGTTTCCCTCAAAGACAAACACGGGTGTTTCGCAAGGCCAACGACCGTACCGTGCTGAAAACACCGTTAGATCACCGAAGTCAGGCAGCATCGGGCGCGGTTAGTACTTGGGTGGGTGACCACCTGGGAACACCGCGTGTTGTTGGCTCTTTTCGGGCGCTGCAGCCCAGTGGTTAGCGCGCGATTCTCGCCGCTGCCAGAACTGCCGCCGTGTTCATGCGGAGTACGATCACGTTAAACATGTGGGTCCGTAAGTCCTTCCGAGAGGTTGGTGGTAGGGGAAGGAGGGTACGGTCCCTGTGGATGCCTCCCCCACTGGGTTCCGGTCTAAATTGGGTGGCACTTCCCGGCCGTCCAAACAGTTACCTTATACCTTTCTGGTAGGTCGGACGGTCTGGGTCTCAACAACAACAACGGGTGTTTCGCAGATTTAGCTAGAGGGCAGTTAACGCCTTCCCTCTGAAAACCAGTTCCGCATACACACAATATGTTGCAATTCTGATAAACCGCGGACGTGTCTTTTTGCAAGACACACACAGATATTCGCGAGCTATACACAGTTATACACAGACTATATACATATACAACCTAACTGGGGACCTATGCCAAAAGTCAACCAAACTTTTTTCAGAATATTATCTGTCATTAAATAGCACATTTCTGCAAAAATCCAAAGCGAGGACGTCCCCACTTGCCGGTGCGTCCCCACTTGGAAGGTGTGTAAACATATGAATGTCCCCACTTCCCACCATACGCCAACACACACACACACACACACACACACACTCACACACACACAGACATCACCTCAAAAATGTTTGATTCGTGTTCAGGGATGTTTGGAACGTGATCTCCCGTCAAAAACTCGAATTCGAATGTTCAATCACGTCACAATACTTTCCTTATACATTTTACTATGTATATAAGGAAGGTAAAAATGGAATACCAACTACACCATAGTATATTACTAGGATGAGATTTTATAAAAATTAATCAAATCGTATTGGATATGTAAAATTCTAAATTGATTGTGAAAAGCGCTGAATTAAATGCTCAAACATAACGGAAAGAGAGGATTAAGCCCACAATACGAGTACATAGTATCATGGGGAAAGGCCATAAGCCGAATTACTGTGAAACCTAATGATTTCAAAATTGTGGAATTAATATTATCGAAAGAAATAGAAAGAAATACTGAAGTTTTAACAGTAAAAATCAAAAACAAATAAAAAGTTACAGCCACTGAAGCAATACACATAGTAGAGAAGGAAAATAAAATTGACATAATTATAAATAGTACCTCGGAGAACAAAAGGACAATCCGAAAACTCAGGATCAAATAATCTGGAATGATTACGTACATAATTATCAAACATTACCTATTTTAATGGTTCAACATTTTATCAAAAAAATGTATGCTCAAGTAATATGTACTGCATACTACTTGAAGTATTTACACCGAGTAGTGTCTGAAATATATTCCTCTTTATATAGAAAGTAATGGTCTGTTTTGAATACATATTTTAATAATTTTGTCATTCATGATATGAACACAAAGAAAAATATATTTAAAACTTACCAAAGTCGAATAGTTGCACACGTTTCTAGATCATATTATTTAATAGTAATTTAACTGTTATCATGCAGAAAATAACATGGACTTAACACATATGAAAATTTTCACATTTTTTCTTGCTAATGACGAGTGAATATAAAACAGTGCATCTTGAGTAAAGCCACACCGTAACCTTACTTTTGAATATAAATATAACTTTTGTTATAAAATATGACCTAAACCTTTTAGCGGAACATCAAAAGACCCTATACTTACAAAAGGAACAAGAAACCCTGACTGTACAGTGCATTAAGCAAAATGATAAATTATCTCAAAACATCATAGTGCACTGTAAAAGGGGTAAAAATGCAGCAAATCAGAGATAGTTTTTATTAAGGTACTTGAGTAGGATATTAAATGTGTTATATTACAGTCTTGGGATAGAAAGCTGTCAGATTTTAAAAATATGTATCAGTATATAATAAGTCTTGCAATATACTGAGTAGGCGTTTCTTTAGGGTAGTTTTAAAACAAACGAGAAGAAGATAAACATTTATTATTATTTAAATCATTAAAAACATTTTTAAAACATTCGAAGAATTTTTTATAGAGTACGTTAACTCCATGTTATATTACTTTATTTTAAATATTTTTATATGCCACTGTAGGAATTTGGATATAGTTACGAATTGCATTGTTGTTTTTATAAAAAAAAGTTTGCAGCGTTAGAAATGCTTTTAACGCGGGAGGACGCACACATACTTTTACTGACGTAGTTTATCTCGTAGGGTATATGGCACGACCCCAACCAAACATGTATCCCATTTTTCTATAAAATTAGGGCAATATACATTAAGTTTATATAATTAAGATTATATTATCTAGTTAGTTTGTAAACCTTATATTCATAAGGAGACGACATTTTCAGTCCCGGTAGGGATTACGAGAATGTGTTGAAATATGCAGAAGTGTAGAAATACGAGAATGTGTAGAAATATGCAGAAGTGTAGTAACTTTTGCTCCAAAATACTGAAAAACAAATCTACCATGAAATACAGCACTGAAAATCAAAAGGAAATACCGAAATGCATGTACATCATCGGTTCATAATGAAGAAAGTTCATTTACAACAGTGGGTGTCGTATGGTTTTCCCCATACTTTTAAGTTGGGATCAGAATTTACAGATGTCGGTCCCTGAGACGGCAAGGCAATGCTTATCCTTTGCCCCATCTGGCCATCTGCTACGACAAGGCCGTAAACAAGTTAAAGCTCTGGAATTCTGCACGACCTGATAGTCAGAGGCGTTTGGTGTTCCAAATGGATACCGGCCCTTTATATTAGGCCGCAGTGGGGTCAGAGGTTACGTGGGGCTTAAATACCGTTGATACCCAGAGGAGGGATTTTGTCAAATAGTAAGTGCACTGGACGCTGTTTTTAAGCCCAAAGATTAAACAACGAATAGGTAGACGGGTGTTAATTTCAGAATTTTTTCGAAGAGAGACAGATAGATAGATAGATAGATAGATAGATAGAGAGAGAAAAGTTGAAATACGCAAGGAGAAGGTTTTGTGATATAAAAGTGAAAGGTCCTGACAGGAGGCTGATTGTGTAGCGACGAAGTTGACGATCTCCGAGAGAGACTGCCTGAGCCCCGTGCCACGTCACTGCAATCAACAGTCATGGTAGACCAATTCAATATCCATCTCCGCTGTTCTCTCCTTGCTCACACGAAATGCATATTTCCTGTCACTTCTAGAAAGTGGCAGTTTTGCTAAGAACACGCAACGTTTATTTTGCACCGAATCAGGCCGCTTTTAGAGAAGGGGATAATTAATGTTAGTTGATAGGCATAAATTGTATCTGTGTAAAATACTTCATATTGCGTGTTTTGTGTTTAATATAGTAGGTGTCAATAAATGTTTTATGTTTTAAAATTAAAGGTGTCCTCATTTTCAGTTAATATTTAATTGCATTTTTTTCGATCACGGCTACTCTTCGCGTCCCGAACAGGACATGTGGCAAGATTCCCCGTAACATTGGGACATTAAGAATGACGTTTTTACCTAATTTTCCAAGTCATGACAACCTTCCATTACTTTGGTAAAAATGTGAAACATTCCATTCAAGCCTCGTCTGATAAAGGACAACAATAATCTCAGCTACACACAAAACTAAAATAACAGAATTTCTACAATTTTCTAGAAAATTGTAATTGCCACAGTTAGAGAAATCAATACCCCATGACGTCCTTTTGGGGTTAAACGACCTAATAGAAGTTTTTACTATTGAATAATCGCACTATTTTGACCTTAGTTGTACAAAGATAATTTGAAGATACTGTCAAAATGTCGTACTGGTGAATTGTTATAGAGAAATTGTGCCATATTTATTTTACAGGAATGGCAGATGAATACAGCTAGTATACTGTATTCGATAACGACTGGTATGTCTGAGACATAAACATTGGAAACACTAAGAAGATAACTTTTCGTGTAGTCATTAAATCAAAATTTTAATTCACAGTGTTGCAATAAAATATACATTACACATCCAGGCAACGATTATTTTTCTCCAAACTGATTCTTCAGAAATTTTTACATCGGAAACTACTTGAAGGTAACAAATTTGGAAAATGTGTTTCATAATTTTCGACCTCTTTCATCTCTAAATATACAAACTTGGTATGCCTTGTTGTTCACAGCAGTCGTGGTTTATCTAATATCATTTATAGGACAATGGAAGTAATTTTGTTGGAGCTGACAATCTTTTACGAAAAATTAATTGGAAAGCAGTCGAAATATCGAAATAAAAGCATATGTCACAAGTAGTACTTGGGCATTCAATCTACCCTCTGCCACTAAGTAGGGGGTTTGGGGCATCTTCTCATATATGTGGTTAAGAGACTGTTGGAACATGTCCTATGAGTAGTGTCTCTGGACTACGAAAAATGATGAACATTCTGTGCGAATGTGAAGCAATAGTGAATGCCAGATCTCTGACTTACATTTTCGAAGATCTAGGAAACCTCACTATTTTGACTCCGCTATTCTTTTACATGACAGTTAGAGTGTAGGAGTGCCAGATTTGGATCTTCTGAGAAAAGTGGATCTCACAAAAGACAGATATCAGCATACATTAAGCCAGAGGTTCCCAAACTTTTCTGTACCACCGCCCCCTTTACAAGAAAAAAAAATTTCAACGCCCCCTTTCCCATAATAGTTATACCAAATATTAAAATATTGTTGCACATTATCTATCTACTAAATACCACAAAGTAGAAATTAAAAGGACTATCAAAAGTAGAAAATTGTTTATTAAAAATTTCAAAATTAACACAAAAATGGTAATAAAAAATGAATGAGATGGTTCAGTTTTATCAATTTATTAATGTCGGGTTCCAATTTTGTCAACATCAGTCACAAATCGCCACGCTCAGTGATCTGCAGTCTGTTCCTTTTCTTAGAAAGTAAATTTGTACTGCACTGAACCCACGCTCAACCAAATGCGATGAAGAAAATTCAATTACAAAATTTCTGTACTATTTCCCACAATTCAAGGTAGAGTGCTGGTATTGATTTTTGAAGCCAGAACTCTTGGTATCCATTTCTGAATTTTACTTTTAGTTCTTCGTTAGTTGTGAGTTCTACGAGTTCCTCTTCTAAATTTGATGATTCTGCTGTATCTGCATTTGCGAAAGGATCTAAAACCCAGCTCGGTATATTCATGCCTGAAATATCCTGGAATAGCTCCTTAAAATCTGCATAAAGAACGACCAAGTGTGTGTGTGTGTGTGTGTGTGTGTGTTGGCAGTAAATAAGTAAATCTTCCTGTTTTGCAGAGACTGCTGATAATGCGGGAAAGTGGCTGTATTCACCTCTATCTAAATTTCGTTTGAACGTAAGAAGTTTCCCCACAAAAGCAGCTGTGACGCTTTTGGTGTTAATTTAATTCAACTCATCACCTTGCAATTGTAAATTTACTTCATTAAATATTTTAAACAGGTCTGTTAAATAAGCGATGCCATTTTTGGATGTAATAAGGTTTGCGAGCAGTTTCTCGTCTCTGTTTTCAAGGAAATCTAGTACTGAATCAAATAAATTGTAAAAACGATTCAGAAAAGTACCTTTTGAGACCCAACGAACTTCTGTGTATAGCAGCAAGCGATAATAATCTCCATCATTTTCACTACAAAGTTAGCCAAACAGTCTGTTACTCAATGGATTGCATCTAATCTTATTGACTGCTCTAATAAGGTAATCAAGCGATGTATGCAGGCGTTCATTAAGATTTTTTACAACCGAATGCTGACGATGAATAACACAGTGTACAGCGAGTACATTCAGTACTGCTTGTTTCAAATGTGCTATGAAACCCTTATGACGCCCCGTCATTGTTGGAGCACCATCAGTAGCAGCTGATAAAATATTACGAAAAGGAATTTCTTTCTCTTGAAAAAACTTGCTCATGGTATTAAATATCAATTCGCCCTTTGTATCGGATTCCAATTTTTGGCAAATAATAGCTCTTGACAAATTGTTTCTTCTTTTAAAGAATCGTACGTTATACGTATGATAAGAGTAGTGCTTCGTTATTTGGCAGAGTTGATTAATCGAATTGAATGAAAAATTTGCAAGTCTTCAAGTAATCGCATAATGATATTTCAACATCTTTAGCCATTTCATCTATTCTTCTTTGCACTGAATTATTACTCAGAGGTACTTTGCTGATGATATCTGATGGTGTCGTATAATGAAGAACAGTTTTCAATTACTTCTTTGACTGCCAGCAAGATTAATTCCTCGTCAATTGTGTGTGGTTTCCCGATTTTGCGATTAACAATGAAATATTATATGAAGCTCGTAGTCCATCATCTTCTTGTTTAGAAGACGACGCAAAAAGGTTGAATATAGTTGGCTGTTTTAAATATTTTTTTTCCAGTCCTTGAAAATAGAATAATTCCTTGATCTTTTTATCAGAATGCATTTTATTCAAATGCTCTTGCAGCCTAGAAGGCTTCATGGCTTCATTTGAAAACACTTTTTCGCAAATTAAACACATAGGTAATGATTGGTTGGTAGGAGAGTGCGTAAATCCATATTTCAAAAACTCAGTACTGTACTGCCGGCATTTCCTCTTAGTAGCGTTAGACATGTCGTGAGTAAAAGAACATTTGCCGCGATTATGATAAAAAAACTTTTCAACATATTTATATATATAATATAATAGCTAATGACTTGCTCTTAAAACGCCCTTAGTTTTGCCCTTAAAACGAACGACTAAAAATATTTTACTTCTCATTATATGTAAAAAATTTATAAATTATACGTTATATATATTTTATTTGCTCTTTCTATTCGCTTTGAGGTTGAAATATTAAACACATTTTAGTTAAAAAATATTTTTTATCAACTTTTATGCCGCATTATTTCTTTTAGCGGAAGATTATATTTCGTATCTTCTATCCACTACAGGTTAGGTGTTCGTCAAGTATAGAGGCTTGTGATGTTTCTCAGTGTTGTGGTGCACGTGCAAAACTATATGTATGGTATTCACTAATACACCAATTGAACGTTTTTTTGTGGATAAATAATGCGTATTTTATGTTGCTGTGTATAATAGTATAGTGCAAATTCATTTAAAAAGTTGTATGGAATATATAGATTATTTCGTAACAGACACAGGAAGCCGTTGTCTTCGAAGCATATTCCAGTTCTTCATCTATTACATACACATTTTATAATTATATATACAGCTTTTAACACAATATATTTTACTCTCCTGGTTTGCTCATTACTTTCGTTAAAACTTTAATCACTCTCTATATTACATTCCCTGCAATACATTGAAGAGCAATACATAGAGGAAGTATTGGAATCATGTTAAAAATCGAAATCCCGAATTTCCGACGGATCTACACTTTTCAAGACCTTTAGAACACGAAAATACTATTTTTCGTGTGACGGCTGTGTGCGTATGTGTGTGTGTATTAGACGAAATATCAGAACATTTGGTGAGTAAGTCGCTTGTGGGTTACCCTGTTGCTGATTTCATTTTGATACAATTCGAAAAAAAAAACCTGTTTCTTTTGCGAAATGGCCCTCGAAAATCGTCAAAATCTGAAATCAAAGGCTACATATGCTCGAATGTATCAATTAATTGTTTGTTTTATGCATAATTTTTGAGGAAGAAAATAATAACAACCCCATAACTCTAGGAAAATTATTCTCTAGATATTTTAATTTTTTCGCATTATTACTATTTCGTATTTGAAATTACGTCCAGTCGCCAAATGAAAACGGAAATTGAATTAAAACCGCTAATTCAAATTAATTACCCGTGTTAATGTGTGCAATGAAACTCAATTAAATGAATTATGAAGGAAATAATGAGAAAATGAATTTAAGTCTGTAGGCAAATTCATGTGCTGCCCACATTAGAATATTTTTCTTTGATAGTGCGTAAATGTATACACGTAATGTATGACAGTGCGTAAATACTAGCAGTATAACCTTCTTCATATAATATATATAATATTAATAAACTTAAAATTTACAAATATGCTTAAATTCCTATAGCATTCTAACTGACATTGTTATTCAAATCATTCTGTTAAAATATTTAATTTAATTCCCCTAAAAAGTGTATAAGAATCTATGTTCTTGTTATGCAAAATTATCTTTCCAGGCAGATCTGAAAAAGAAAACATCCTGGTCCCGTGTGTAAACACATTTGCACAAAATATGGAATTGGATATATGCCTATATATGCCAATATGAAAGCGTTATGATATTGGATCAATATCTGCCAAAGAGAAAGCGTTAAAATGGTATTAGCACACATACCAGTACCATAAGGCCAACGGCCGTACCATGCTGAAAACACCGGTTCTCGTTAGATCACCGAAGTCAAGCAGTTAGTACTTGGCGCGGTTAGTACTTGGTGGGTGACCACCTCGGAACACCGCGTGCTGTTGGCCATCTCGGGTGCGGTATCCCCGTGGTTTGCGCGCTAGATTTGCACGCTACCACAAATGCCGCCGTGTTCATGCGGAGTACGATCACGTTAAACATGTGGGTCCGTAAGTCCTTCCGAGAGGTTGGTGGTAGGGGAAGGAGGGTACGGTCCCTGTGGATGCCTCCCCCACTGGGTTCCGGTCTAAATTGGGTGGCACTTCCCGGCCGTCCATACAGTTACCTTACACCTTTCTGGTAGGTCGGACGGTCTGGGTCTCAACAACAACATACCAGTACCACTTTTATTATGATTCAATTATTGGCTAAACACAATATGTACCTTAAAACTATTTTACAAAATAAAACAGATTATGTAAAAAATTAAAAAGGTCAATAATTCTCATAATAGTATTTAAATTGTATTTTTGATTATTTTTAAATTAAGGGTTCGTTAATTATGAGTATGATTAACCAGTATCTTTTCCAAGTTGTAGGATAGAGTA
This sequence comes from Amaurobius ferox, assembly GCA_951213105.1. Lineage (NCBI taxonomy): Eukaryota > Metazoa > Arthropoda > Arachnida > Araneae > Amaurobiidae > Amaurobius > Amaurobius ferox. The sequence goes on from OX578141.1 coordinate 25,137,115, forward strand.
CATAATATATGAAGGTAAAAAAATTTGAAAGGTAAAGTAATTTTGAACACGTAGGAATATATTTATTGTTCTAGTTCTACTTTGTATTACGCTAATAATTTTTATTACAAAGTTGTCAGTTTGAATACATATTTTGGACCTTTCGTCATAGCACAAGATAGGATAAGATAAGTAGTCCTGCCATAGTTTGCCATAGGATAAGTAGTTCTGCATGCAATACAGGACTACTTATCCTTATCCTAGCGCCATCTAAATTATTGTCTCAAACGATATTGGCGTTTGACTCATTACTTTTAACTTCATAATTATTTCTATAGGCGGTTTGATTTAGATTAAAATCTTGATAACGACTGGTATTATCAAATAAAAGCATGGACTGGACTAATTATTAAGTGGAGCTATTTCAAGGCTATCCACAAAATTTCATGAAATTCAGTGTAATCTTTATCCAGGGAGGATGCAATAAACACATAAACACATATACAAATTTGAAATTTTACTTATGTAAATAATGTGCATATTCCAAAAATAGGTATATAATTTTTTTAATCCTGACAATACTATTGCTGTAGTAAAAATCAATGTCCACAGATAATTTGCCATATTATCCGTGGATCCCAAACACCTTGTTAGCACCATTTACTGACATTGATTGAAATAGACTGTTCTTAATTCGTAAATAATTACGACACTTTTAAAAGAAAAACATACAAGGGTTTTAATTATATATTCATGCCGCATAAGTAAAGTAATTATTACCTAATGGCGTTTCTGCCACATTTTAACCGCAGTTACACCCATTTGAAGGAAACGAATGTGAGACAATGGCATTAGGAGGAAATTTTAGTCACGAAATCCTACTCGTAATGGCAAGAATAATTGCTTCGGATAAAACTAATGGATCAAGCTTTTGCGCGACTCTTAGATTGAGTTATACAGAAGTTACCTTAGAATACAAAAATACACATTAAGTAAGATCTTGTTTTATACAGACTTCTTTGTAGATTAACTTTGTCATTTCTTAACTTGTTATATTCAAGCTTTCGGTGCTATCTCAATTACTTTCTCTATGCAATTAGCGTCTTTATCTTTTAGTTAACTTCTAAATATACGTAGTATTTGAGGAAAGAAACAGAGCAAAAACAAGTGTGATTGTATTTATTTGCTATCATGTGTTGGGAAGTACTGCAAAGAATTGTATCATTGTACAATTGTTAGAATCTTACTTTATAATTATTCTATTATTTACAAAAAAAAATTCAACGAAGACAGATGGATTACAGGACTCTAATTAACACTTTTGGACATAATTCTATATGCAAAAATATGTCCTTATACCGCATGAGCTTTATTAGTTATTTTAAAAATAAAAATATAAAAAATGAGAAACATATGCACTCTGTTGCAAAAAATATATTTACCTAAAACAATTTGAACTACAACCGCGAAACTGGGAATGCAAATGTCGCTTTAAGAGTTATGAAATGATCAAACTGTCGTTGACATAGGGCTAATGCAACGCACACGAGAATAACACATCGTGCAGCATTTAAAGTGAACATAGTTCTCATTTATGGACAATTGGAACTGGATTTTCTGCTTTGATACAGCAAGTTGTGTATAAAGATGTCTGTGAGACGCCGCTACGAACAATTTTCGAATTTAAAGGGAGGTCGCATTATAGGCCTAAGAGAAGTTGGTTGGTCTAATAAATGTATCTAATATATGGGAGGAGTCGTGTCCATAGCAATACCTTCGCTATCAGACATTCCAAGGTTTTGGTCATGCCCCATGCATACTGCATTCAGCGATACTATTCGAAGACGACTGGAAGAAAGTAGGATTAAGTGTCGACATACATTAAGGCGCCTACCACTGAACTCTCAACATAGACAGAGCTGTCTGGATTGGTGCCAAGCATGTTGTCCTTAGCGTAGAATCTCATTTCTCGCTAAGCGCTGATAACTGTCGCATACGTTTGTGGAGGAAGACATGACAGCATTCGGATCCCACATTTTTTTTCGAGCCATTACAAGTGGTGTGACTGTTTATGAAGTCATTTCGTGGGACAGCCTATCTCCTCTAGTTCTGCTGAAAGCCAATCCGACGGCTCACTTGTACGCCCACGATATTCTGCGACCAATTATTCTGCCTATGCTATCAAGTCGTCCAAGTTCCATTTACGAACAAAACAACACTCGACCACACACAATATGGCTTTCTTAACAATGTCTTTAAAAACATAAAACCCTCCCATGGCCATCTAGGTCCCAATAGAACACATCTGGGACATGCTGGTACGGCAAATAGAGCCTTTTCAGAATACCATTGAATTAGCTGATCAGTTATTAGCTGATTTGATTTTTTTATGCCCAATTTTAACCTCAGTTTGTCGTTTTTTTCGTTTCTGTAATAATTACTGACACACGTGCACAATGTTTTAAAACATAGGCTATGTCAGCAATTGTCAGGGCCGTGATATTATTGTATTTATTTTATAGTTGTACTATGAGGCTTTTCTTACATTGATAGTATTTAACATTATCTCGATCTTAAGCATGTTTTTAACTTCATCACAAGTATCTGTTTATCTGTAGTTTTATCCATTTCATTGCTGTTATCTGTATTATTGCATTGAAAATTTCTTTATTGCTTTGATCTGTATTACTGCATTGCATTTATACATTGATTAGTTCATCTTTTGCTTGTCGCAGCATGTCCTAAACTTGAATTTTGAGCCATTAAACCCCATCAACCGACCATTTGTAGCAAAATATTCCGGAGAACATAAGTAGCTTACTTATGTTCCTCCGACGCACCAAATATCGGCTAGTATATCTGACAGGGAGGATTTACCACTTACTGAAATGTCATTTTCTTTTTGCCACCATTTCTGAATAATTTTCTTTTTTCTTCCAAATTTTAATCTACTGCATATCTCCTGAAACGGTATTGTCGAATTTCCCGGCTGTAACTCAATTTCTTATGGGTGCATATATGTTTTGTAATAGAGAGGATATTAACTTTTGTTATATGATGAAAAACAATGTGTACAGAATATGTAAAAGTGAAATAGTAAAAAGAAAGAAGGGTTATGATGGATAAACAATTGGGCATTTTGTTACTTTTACAACCTTTCCACGACCCAGGCCTCACGGCTCGCCAAAATGACTTAGAGAATCTTGATGTGTTTTACAACGTTTAAAGTTTCAAATAAGCAGAAATACTGTTATTAATATGTAATTTCATGTAATTTAATATAATCGTACTATCTATACATCTATACATTTAAGAGATAAGCGATTTTTTGTCGTCAATTTCTGAGAATCTATTGAATGGATTTTCAAAAATAATTTTTGTTTGACAACTGATACCTCCAGATGCATAAACGCTACCGAATTTTGATCCCAAACCTCATATTTCTAAATGGGGTTGAAAAGAATTTCACTAAGTTATTTTATTCTTATACTTGGAGTTGTTCTATTCACTTAAACGTCTCTGCGCATCCCTTCATTATGGATAAATTTGGCTAAAAATTTCTGTGTGATGTATTTTCGACTAAAAATTGGCCTCCCTTATTCTAATTTCTCTTCGGCACTCTGCTAAAGATGCGCATTTTGATGTTTCGTACTTCGTTCGTCTTTTTTGCTTGAATTTTATTGGCAAGCGATGGCGTCGGTCAGCTGAGTAATTTTTATGTCTGTCTTTAGCGTGGATGAGCCACCATTGTTTGAAATGAGTTAAGTCGTCATCGAACGTGCTAAAAGAATGACGCAACCTTGGGAAGTGTCAGCCGTTTGTTTTTTGACCAATAGAAGAAAATTGTGACGTAGGTGACTCGGCTTTGGTCCCGGATTTTTTTCATTTTTCGAAGGAGAAGACGCGTAGATTTAGCTGTAGTCGGATGTGGAAAAGACTCTATGCTGAAATGAGTAAAATAAAGGAGTTTGACTTTGATACTTAATTTTTTAAAATGTAACTCAATTATAAGATCTTAACCATTATTTAAATCTTGTTGAAGTTTGATAATCAAGTTATCGCAGAGTTTTTTGTAAAACAATCTGCGGGGCTTCTGGAGTATAATTTGTCCTATATGGATACTTCGAATTCCTGAGGGGTAGAGCGATTGCCCATGTGTATACGTCGACCATGGTGCAGAGTATAATTCCCAATTAATTCTCCCGAACATGAAACTGCGACTTTAAAGTGCTGTACCCTATATTGGTAGCAACTTTATTAATAAAAGTTGTCTTGAATGAGTTCTTAAGTACTTTAAATACTTATTTTTCATTTGTCTTTACCCGAACAGATCTTCCATTTTGTATGAATCATTGTACACTTATAGATATCATCACCAAAGGACATGTATCGATATCTAGAGGGCCCTAAATGTTTTAAACAAATTACCATCCCAGCCGGTCCCGAGACCTTGTAAAGTTTCTTTCCTGGTCGGGAGTTATTGTAAAATTTTGTGCTTCTGGGTTATTAGAATCTTAAACCTAAAGTGGCATAACTCCAATTTTATCCCGAAAAAATATTTGTATTGAAAACTTTTTGCAATTAGTCATTTTATATGAAATTATTCATTTATAAGTGAATATCATTTAGGGGGGATGTAAAGATGTTTCGTTCTTAAAAGATTGCACGTTTTTTGTTCTAAAATGAGAAGATCATATAATTAAATGATCAGTATTACAAAATAAATGGATGTTTTTAAAATACTTTCGGTATTATAAAATAAGTCGATGTTTTTTAAGTACTTCGAACCAAAAATGAATTGAGATCAGAGCATTTCCGTCTCAATTTTAACTGGAAATAAACTGGGGTACATTGTGCTACTCCAATCAATCGGTATATTTGTTTGGAACTAGAGACTAAAATTTTCTCCACTCCTATGCAATGATTATATATATATGCTATATGTTTACAGTAGGAAACAAACTTTTCCAGAAAAGCATGTTTTATTTGGATATATTACGCAAAAATTGAGGACACGTAATGTGACTCAGTTTTTTAAAAATATTTTTCATATATGCCTCTGCCTGAGCTATCCTGACCGCATAGCGAACACTTCAGAATATATTCCTACTAATTCGATGAAAATACTTCTTGGCCTTAACAAATGAATAAATTTTTTAAAAATTATCATATACTTGCACTTATATTCATTTAATATACCAAAGTCGACAATAACGAGCATGAGTCTGTATGAAGTCTTGTACGGACTATAAAGATTTAGAACCCTAGCCTGTTGATCTCGAGACAAGCACTCTAAACTATCAGGAGAATGTGCTTGTGTCAAATGTATGCAGTTTTATCATATTCGCTTGTCAGAAAGTAGTTTTTTGGTTAGTTGGTAGAATACTCATATAAATTATCGTGCAATAGGCAGTTCTACCCATACCGACTAGCTTCTCAAACCTCAGCTATTTGCTCTGTATACGTATTTCTATATTCTGTTCTATTGTGGACAGAATTGCCATAACAAATTTGTACATATGGTGTCTTTAAATATCTATACAGGGGAATTTAGCAATATTTGTACTTTTTCCGCATATTAAAACATATGTATTTTTCGTTTAGCGTTCTATATTTTGGCTTCCATTGTTAAAGCATAGATACTTTTCGAAATAAACAGATATGCAAACTTTTGGGAAGGGGCTCAACTCAGATGGCATTAAAAGACTGTGCCCATTGAGTTTCTGTGGTTTTATTAGTATGGAGCATGAGCGTGGTGCATATTCTCTTATTAAGTAATTTTCCCCTTATTTGTATGTCCATATCTACCCTTCCATTCATTAAAATCAATTAATCCCATATGACTATTTTTTTCCTTTCAGCACACAGTATACGACTATATGTAAAAACAATTTTGATGAGTCAAAAATCAAATTCTTGTATTTATTTTGAAGGTTATAGGTTACACGCGCTTTGGAGCAACCCTGAATACGAATTAACCAATTTTAACCATCTGTCTATTTCTTTGTGGGCACAATAGTATTGAACAAGTTGATAATACAGAAAAAAATTTGGTACGATTATTTCAATCGGTAAATGTTAGAAGTCTTACCTGTTGGGGTAAACGGATCAAAGAATAGATCTTATTTTTTTATCATGCTTTTCAAATTCGGAAAAATAAGTAAGCTTAAACATATGAAAATGTTACAGAAATATTTATGTATTTATAATGTCAGCTTTTTAACACGAATGTCATCATTTACATGAGGTTCTTGAGATAGTTTATGGTTTTGGTCAAAAATGGAACAATTCGGAAAAAAAAATATAAATTCCCTATTATCAAATGAGTGAATGCTTTATAAACAAACAGCTTAAATCCGAAATGAATGGACATCATTATTTAGAAATTATCCCGATCTGCTCTCGAGATATTAAAACATTTATTCATCTATATTTTTTTAATGTAATGCCATATCTTTCGAACAAATTGAATAAATCGAATAAAGTTTGGTGAGTATTTTTCAATCGATGAACATCACTCAGAGACCTATTAATTTTCGGAGGAAACGAACCAAATAGAAAGTAATCTAGTTCTGAATATTTATTTTAGAAAATCAAATAAATAATATAAAACCACAAGATGATAATATGCGCCCCACTAAAGATATTTTTTTTAATCTTTTTTGAAAAATAATTCACATTTAAAAAGTGTAAACGTATGGTCCGCTTTTTAAAAGTATATATGCATTGTCCGCGTTTTAAAGGTGTATACGCATGGTCCGCGTTTTAAAGGTGTATACGCATGGTCCGCGTTTTAACGGTGTATATGCATCGTCCGCGTTTTAACGGTATATATGCATCGTCCGCGTTTTAAAGGTGTATACGCATAGCCCGCGTTTTAACGGTGTATATGCATTGTCCGCGTTTTAAAGGTGTATACGCACGGTCCGCGTTTTAATAGTGTATATGCATCGTCCACGTTTCAAAGGTGTATTCGCATGGTCCGCGTTTTAAAGGTGTATATGCATGGTCCGTGTTTTAAAAGTGTATAAGCAAGTTTAAAAGTGTATATATTAAAGTCAGAACAAAATTTTTGCTCTCAGACTGCTTACATTTAAAATAAAGTACATCCATTTTCCCGATTTTACGAAGTCTTTTTAAAACTCGCATTAGCAGCAAGAATTAAACTGTTGAACCATCTCAGGAGAAATGTTTTTCTAACTCACTGAAGAGAAAATGCCGTGTCAAGAGTCTAAGGATTAAAAGAAAATAAAAAAATAAGCATATGAAATATAAGTTTTAATTGAATTAAAAAAAAAACAAAACAGTGCGCTTCGCGGTTTGAGTTTATCCGTGTTTTGAATTCCGAACCTGTGCTCCATTTATTACCAGGCAAATGCTTACACAGATACAGAATATACATACAGAGAGAAAGACTGTATTTTACAATTGCACACAACTCTTCAAAAACTGAATCACACTGTATTTCTATAAATGCTATGCAAAAATATCCTGTGAAGATGGTTGTATATACTTAATTTCTAAACATTTTCAGCTTCCTGGACGGGAATATTTCTTGACATATGGGAAAAAATAAAAGACAGTCTAGCTAGAATTTGTTTCTTATAACATTGGCTCCCAAACTATAAATGGGACCTCAAAAGAAAAAAAAATTACATTAGTTTCAGAAGTGTAATATTTTTCTCTTTTGACGAGCGAGATAGAAATATATTTCAAAATCAAAATCAAAATTACAACAATTTGCGGAGGGGATTGTGCCTGCTAAAAAAATGTATGCATATCTCTTTGCTTTTAGGGGGGGGGGGGCTCTAGTGGTTCTAGGGGCTCCCAAGAAGTTAATACTTCAATTTGATAGTTCTATGGGTTGTCCTCGGTTTCCCTCAAAGACAAACACGGGTGTTTCGCAAGGCCAACGACCGTACCGTGCTGAAAACACCGTTAGATCACCGAAGTCAGGCAGCATCGGGCGCGGTTAGTACTTGGGTGGGTGACCACCTGGGAACACCGCGTGTTGTTGGCTCTTTTCGGGCGCTGCAGCCCAGTGGTTAGCGCGCGATTCTCGCCGCTGCCAGAACTGCCGCCGTGTTCATGCGGAGTACGATCACGTTAAACATGTGGGTCCGTAAGTCCTTCCGAGAGGTTGGTGGTAGGGGAAGGAGGGTGCGGTCCCTGTGGATGCCTCCCCCACTGGGTTCCGGTCTAAATTGGGTGGCACTTCCCGGCCGTCCAAACAGTTACCTTATACCTTTCTGGTAGGTCGGACGGTCTGGGTCTCAACAACAACAACGGGTGTTTCGCAGATTTAGCTAGAGGGCAGTTAACGCCTTCCCTCTGAAAACCAGTTCCGCAAACACACAATATGTTGCAATTCTGATAAACCGCGGACGTGTCTTTTTGCAAGACACACACAGATATTCGCGAGCTATACACAGTTATACACAGACTATATACATATACAACCTAACTGGGGACCTATGCCAAAAGTCAACCAAACTTTTTTCAGAATATTATCTGTCATTAAATAGCACATTTCTGCAAAAATCCAAAGCGAGGACGTCCCCACTTGCCGGTGCGTCCCCACTTGGAAGGTGTGTAAACATATGAATGTCCCCACTTCCCACCATACGCCAACACACACACACACACACACACACACACTCACACACACACAGACATCACCTCAAAAATGTTTGATTCGTGTTCAGGGATGTTTGGAACGTGATCTCCCGTCAAAAACTCGAATTCGAATGTTCAATCACGTCACAATACTTTCCTTATACATTTTACTATGTATATAAGGAAGGTAAAAATGGAATACCAACTACACCATAGTATATTACTAGGATGAGATTTTATAAAAATTAATCAAATCGTATTGGATATGTAAAATTCTAAATTGATTGTGAAAAGCGCTGAATTAAATGCTCAAACATAACGGAAAGAGAGGATTAAGCCCACAATACGAGTACATAGTATCATGGGGAAAGGCCATAAGCCGAATTACTGTGAAACCTAATGATTTCAAAATTGTGGAATTAATATTATCGAAAGAAATAGAAAGAAATACTGAAGTTTTAACAGTAAAAATCAAAAACAAATAAAAAGTTACAGCCACTGAAGCAATACACATAGTAGAGAAGGAAAATAAAATTGACATAATTATAAATAGTACCTCGGAGAACAAAAGGACAATCCGAAAACTCAGGATCAAATAATCTGGAATGATTACGTACATAATTATCAAACATTACCTATTTTAATGGTTCAACATTTTATCAAAAAAATGTATGCTCAAGTAATATGTACTGCATACTACTTGAAGTATTTACACCGAGTAGTGTCTGAAATATATTCCTCTTTATATAGAAAGTAATGGTCTGTTTTGAATACATATTTTAATAATTTTGTCATTCATGATATGAACACAAAGAAAAATATATTTAAAACTTACCAAAGTCGAATAGTTGCACACGTTTCTAGATCATATTATTTAATAGTAATTTAACTGTTATCATGCAGAAAATAACATGGACTTAACACATATGAAAATTTTCACATTTTTTCTTGCTAATGACGAGTGAATATAAAACAGTGCATCTTGAGTAAAGCCACACCGTAACCTTACTTTTGAATATAAATATAACTTTTGTTATAAAATATGACCTAAACCTTTTAGCGGAACATCAAAAGACCCTATACTTACAAAAGGAACAAGAAACCCTGACTGTACAGTGCATTAAGCAAAATGATAAATTATCTCAAAACATCATAGTGCACTGTAAAAGGGGTAAAAATGCAGCAAATCAGAGATAGTTTTTATTAAGGTACTTGAGTAGGATATTAAATGTGTTATATTACAGTCTTGGGATAGAAAGCTGTCAGATTTTAAAAATATGTATCAGTATATAATAAGTCTTGCAATATACTGAGTAGGCGTTTCTTTAGGGTAGTTTTAAAACAAACGAGAAGAAGATAAACATTTATTATTATTTAAATCATTAAAAACATTTTTAAAACATTCGAAGAATTTTTTATAGAGTACGTTAACTCCATGTTATATTACTTTATTTTAAATATTTTTATATGCCACTGTAGGAATTTGGATATAGTTACGAATTGCATTGTTGTTTTTATAAAAAAAAGTTTGCAGCGTTAGAAATGCTTTTAACGCGGGAGGACGCACACATACTTTTACTGACGTAGTTTATCTCGTAGGGTATATGGCACGACCCCAACCAAACATGTATCCCATTTTTCTATAAAATTAGGGCAATATACATTAAGTTTATATAATTAAGATTATATTATCTAGTTAGTTTGTAAACCTTATATTCATAAGGAGACGACATTTTCAGTCCCGGTAGGGATTACGAGAATGTGTTGAAATATGCAGAAGTGTAGAAATACGAGAATGTGTAGAAATATGCAGAAGTGTAGTAACTTTTGCTCCAAAATACTGAAAAACAAATCTACCATGAAATACAGCACTGAAAATCAAAAGGAAATACCGAAATGCATGTACATCATCGGTTCATAATGAAGAAAGTTCATTTACAACAGTGGGTGTCGTATGGTTTTCCCCATACTTTTAAGTTGGGATCAGAATTTACAGATGTCGGTCCCTGAGACGGCAAGGCAATGCTTATCCTTTGCCCCATCTGGCCATCTGCTACGACAAGGCCGTAAACAAGTTAAAGCTCTGGAATTCTGCACGACCTGATAGTCAGAGGCGTTTGGTGTTCCAAATGGATACCGGCCCTTTATATTAGGCCGCAGTGGGGTCAGAGGTTACGTGGGGCTTAAATACCGTTGATACCCAGAGGAGGGATTTTGTCAAATAGTAAGTGCACTGGACGCTGTTTTTAAGCCCAAAGATTAAACAACGAATAGGTAGACGGGTGTTAATTTCAGAATTTTTTCGAAGAGAGACAGATAGATAGATAGATAGATAGATAGATAGAGAGAGAAAAGTTGAAATACGCAAGGAGAAGGTTTTGCGATATAAAAGTGAAAGGTCCTGACAGGAGGCTGATTGTGTAGCGACGAAGTTGACGATCTCCGAGAGAGACTGCCTGAGCCCCGTGCCACGTCACTGCAATCAACAGTCATGGTAGACCAATTCAATATCCATCTCCGCTGTTCTCTCCTTGCTCACACGAAATGCATATTTCCTGTCACTTCTAGAAAGTGGCAGTTTTGCGTAAGAACACGCAACGTTTATTTTGCACCGAATCAGGCCGCTTTTAGAGAAGGGGATAATTAATGTTAGTTGATAGGCATAAATTGTATCTGTGTAAAATACTTCATATTGCGTGTTTTGTGTTTAATATAGTAGGTGTCAATAAATGTTTTATGTTTTAAAATTAAAGGTGTCCTCATTTTCAGTTAATATTTAATTGCATTTTTTTCGATCACGGCTACTCTTCGCGTCCCGAACAGGACATGTGGCAAGATTCCCCGTAACATTGGGACATTAAGAATGACGTTTTTACCTAATTTTCCAAGTCATGACAACCTTCCATTACTTTGGTAAAAATGTGAAACATTCCATTCAAGCCTCGTCTGATAAAGGACAACAATAATCTCAGCTACACACAAAACTAAAATAACAGAATTTCTACAATTTTCTAGAAAATTGTAATTGCCACAGTTAGAGAAATCAATACCCCATGACGTCCTTTTGGGGTTAAACGACCTAATAGAAGTTTTTACTATTGAATAATCGCACTATTTTGACCTTAGTTGTACAAAGATAATTTGAAGATACTGTCAAAATGTCGTACTGGTGAATTGTTATAGAGAAATTGTGCCATATTTATTTTACAGGAATGGCAGATGAATACAGCCAGTATACTGTATTCGATAACGACTGGTATGTCTGAGACATAAACATTGGAAACACTAAGAAGATAACTTTTCGTGTAGTCATTAAATCAAAATTTTAATTCACAGTGTTGCAATAAAATATACATTACACATCCAGGCAACGATTATTTTTCTCCAAACTGATTCTTCAGAAATTTTTACATCGGAAACTACTTGAAGGTAACAAATTTGGAAAATGTGTTTCATAATTTTCGACCTCTTTCATCTCTAAATATACAAACTTGGTATGCCTTGTTGTTCACAGCAGTCGTGGTTTATCTAATATCATTTATAGGACAATGGAAGTAATTTTGTTGGAGCTGACAATCTTTTACGAAAAATTAATTGGAAAGCAGTCGAAATATCGAAATAAAAGCATATGTCACAAGTAGTACTTGGGCATTCAATCTACCCTCTGCCACTAAGTAGGGGGTTTGGGGCATCTTCTCATATATGTGGTTAAGAGACTGTTGGAACATGTCCTATGAGTAGTGTCTCTGGACTACGAAAAATGATGAACATTCTGTGCGAATGTGAAGCAATAGTGAATGCCAGATCTCTGACTTACATTTTCGAAGATCTAGGAAACCTCACTATTTTGACTCCGCTATTCTTTTACATGACAGTTAGAGTGTAGGAGTGCCAGATTTGGATCTTCTGAGAAAAGTGGATCTCACAAAAGACAGATATCAGCATACATTAAGCCAGAGGTTCCCAAACTTTTCTGTACCACCGCCCCCTTTACAAGAAAAAAAAATTTCAACGCCCCCTTTCCCATAATAGTTATACCAAATATTAAAATATTGTTGCACATTATCTATCTACTAAATACCACAAAGTAGAAATTAAAAGGACTATCAAAAGTAGAAAATTGTTTATTAAAAATTTCAAAATTAACACAAAAATGGTAATAAAAAATGAATGAGATGGTTCAGTTTTATCAATTTATTAATGTCGGGTTCCAATTTTGTCAACATCAGTCACAAATCGCCACGCTCAGTGATCTGCAGTCTGTTCCTTTTCTTAGAAAGTAAATTTGTACTGCACTGAACCCACGCTCAACCAAATGCGATGAAGAAAATTCAATTACAAAATTTCTGTACTATTTCCCACAATTCAAGGTAGAGTGCTGGTATTGATTTTTGAAGCCAGAACTCTTGGTATCCATTTCTGAATTTTACTTTTAGTTCTTCGTTAGTTGTGAGTTCTACGAGTTCCTCTTCTAAATTTGATGATTCTGCTGTATCTGCATTTGCGAAAGGATCTAAAACCCAGCTCGGTATATTCATGCCTGAAATATCCTGGAATAGCTCCTTAAAATCTGCATAAAGAACGACCAAGTGTGTGTGTGTGTGTGTTGGCAGTAAATAAGTAAATCTTCCTGTTTTGCAGAGACTGCTGATAATGCGGGAAAGTGGCTGTATTCACCTCTATCTAAATTTCGTTTGAACGTAAGAAGTTTCCCCACAAAAGCAGCTGTGACGCTTTTGGTGTTAATTTAATTCAACTCATCACCTTGCAATTGTAAATTTACTTCATTAAATATTTTAAACAGGTCTGTTAAATAAGCGATGCCATTTTTGGATGTAATAAGGTTTGCGAGCAGTTTCTCGTCTCTGTTTTCAAGGAAATCTAGTACTGAATCAAATAAATTGTAAAAACGATTCAGAAAAGTACCTTTTGAGACCCAACGAACTTCTGTGTATAGCAGCAAGCGATAATAATCTCCATCATTTTCACTACAAAGTTAGCCAAACAGTCTGTTACTCAATGGATTGCATCTAATCTTATTGACTGCTCTAATAAGGTAATCAAGCGATGTATGCAGGCGTTCATTAAGATTTTTTACAACCGAATGCTGACGATGAATAACACAGTGTACAGCGAGTACATTCAGTACTGCTTGTTTCAAATGTGCTATGAAACCCTTATGACGCCCCGTCATTGTTGGAGCACCATCAGTAGCAGCTGATAAAATATTACGAAAAGGAATTTCTTTCTCTTGAAAAAACTTGCTCATGGTATTAAATATCAATTCGCCCTTTGTATCGGATTCCAATTTTTGGCAAATAATAGCTCTTGACAAATTGTTTCTTCTTTTAAAGAATCGTACGTTATACGTATGATAAGAGTAGTGCTTCGTTATTTGGCAGAGTTGATTAATCGAATTGAATGAAAAATTTGCAAGTCTTCAAGTAATCGCATAATGATATTTCAACATCTTTAGCCATTTCATCTATTCTTCTTTGCACTGAATTATTACTCAGAGGTACTTTGCTGATGATATCTGATGGTGTCGTATAATGAAGAACAGTTTTCAATTACTTCTTTGACTGCCAGCAAGATTAATTCCTCGTCAATTGTGTGTGGTTTCCCGATTTTGCGATTAACAATGAAATATTATATGAAGCTCGTAGTCCATCATCTTCTTGTTTAGAAGACGACGCAAAAAGGTTGAATATAGTTGGCTGTTTTAAATATTTTTTTTCCAGTCCTTGAAAATAGAATAATTCCTTGATCTTTTTATCAGAATGCATTTTATTCAAATGCTCTTGCAGCCTAGAAGGCTTCATGGCTTCATTTGAAAACACTTTTTCGCAAATTAAACACATAGGTAATGATTGGTTGGTAGGAGAGTGCGTAAATCCATATTTCAAAAACTCAGTACTGTACTGCCGGCATTTCCTCTTAGTAGCGTTAGACATGTCGTGAGTAAAAGAACATTTGCCGCGATTATGATAAAAAAACTTTTCAACATATTTATATATATAATATAATAGCTAATGACTTGCTCTTAAAACGCCCTTAGTTTTGCCCTTAAAACGAACGACTAAAAATATTTTACTTCTCATTATATGTAAAAAATTTATAAATTATACGTTATATATATTTTATTTGCTCTTTCTATTCGCTTTGAGGTTGAAATATTAAACACATTTTAGTTAAAAAATATTTTTTATCAACTTTTATGCCGCATTATTTCTTTTAGCGGAAGATTATATTTCGTATCTTCTATTCCACTACAGGTTAGGTGTTCGTCAAGTATAGAGGCTTGTGATGTTTCTCAGTGTTGTGGTGCACGTGCAAAACTATATGTATGGTATTCACTAATACACCAATTGAACGTTTTTTTGTGGATAAATAATGCGTATTTTATGTTGCTGTGTATAATAGTATAGTGCAAATTCATTTAAAAAGTTGTATGGAATATATAGATTATTTCGTAACAGACACAGGAAGCCGTTGTCTTCGAAGCATATTCCAGTTCTTCATCTATTACATACACATTTTATAATTATATATACAGCTTTTAACACAATATATTTTACTCTCCTGGTTTGCTCATTACTTTCGTTAAAACTTTAATCACTCTCTATATTACATTCCCTGCAATACATTGAAGAGCAATACATAGAGGAAGTATTGGAATCATGTTAAAAATCGAAATCCCGAATTTCCGACGGATCTACACTTTTCAAGACCTTTAGAACACGAAAATACTATTTTTCGTGTGACGGCTGTGTGCGTATGTGTGTGTGTATTAGACGAAATATCAGAACATTTGGTGAGTAAGTCGCTTGTGGGTTACCCTGTTGCTGATTTCATTTTGATACAATTCGAAAAAAAAAACCTGTTTCTTTTGCGAAATGGCCCTCGAAAATCGTCAAAATCTGAAATCAAAGGCTACATATGCTCGAATGTATCAATTAATTGTTTGTTTTATGCATAATTTTTGAGGAAGAAAATAATAACAACCCCATAACTCTAGGAAAATTATTCTCTAGATATTTTAATTTTTTCGCATTATTACTATTTCGTATTTGAAATTACGTCCAGTCGCCAAATGAAAACGGAAATTGAATTAAAACCGCTAATTCAAATTAATTACCCGTGTTAATGTGTGCAATGAAACTCAATTAAATGAATTATGAAGGAAATAATGAGAAAATGAATTTAAGTCTGTAGGCAAATTCATGTGCTGCCCACATTAGAATATTTTTCTTTGATAGTGCGTAAATGTATACACGTAATGTATGACAGTGCGTAAATACTAGCAGTATAACCTTCTTCATATAATATATATAATATTAATAAACTTAAAATTTACAAATATGCTTAAATTCCTATAGCATTCTAACTGACATTGTTATTCAAATCATTCTGTTAAAATATTTAATTTAATTCCCCTAAAAAGTGTATAAGAATCTATGTTCTTGTTATGCAAAATTATCTTTCCAGGCAGATCTGAAAAAGAAAACATCCTGGTCCCGTGTGTAAACACATTTGCACAAAATATGGAATTGGATATATGCCTATATATGCCAATATGAAAGCGTTATGATATTGGATCAATATCTGCCAAAGAGAAAGCGTTAAAATGGTATTAGCACACATACCAGTACCATAAGGCCAACGGCCGTACCATGCTGAAAACACCGGTTCTCGTTAGATCACCGAAGTCAAGCAGTTAGTACTTGGCGCGGTTAGTACTTGGTGGGTGACCACCTCGGAACACCGCGTGCTGTTGGCCATCTCGGGTGCGGTATCCCCGTGGTTTGCGCGCTAGATTTGCACGCTACCACAAATGCCGCCGTGTTCATGCGGAGTACGATCACGTTAAACATGTGGGTCCGTAAGTCCTTCCGAGAGGTTGGTGGTAGGGGAAGGAGGGTACGGTCCCTGTGGATGCCTCCCCCACTGGGTTCCGGTCTAAATTGGGTGGCACTTCCCGGCCGTCCATACAGTTACCTTACACCTTTCTGGTAGGTCGGACGGTCTGGGTCTCAACAACAACATACCAGTACCACTTTTATTATGATTCAATTATTGGCTAAACACAATATGTACCTTAAAACTATTTTACAAAATAAAACAGATTATGTAAAAAATTAAAAAGGTCAATAATTCTCATAATAGTATTTAAATTGTATTTTTGATTATTTTTAAATTAAGGGTTCGCTAATTATGAGTATGATTAACCAGTATCTTTTCCAAGTTGTAGGATAGAGTACATAATATATGAAGGTAAAAAAATTTGAAAGGTAAAGTAATTTTGAACACGTAGGAATATATTTATTGTTCTAGTTCTACTTTGTATTACGCTAATAATTTTTATTACAAAGTTGTCAGTTTGAATACATATTTTGGACCTTTCGTCATAGCACAAGATAGGATAAGATAAGTAGTCCTGCCATAGTTTGCCATAGGATAAGTAGTTCTGCATGCAATACAGGACTACTTATCCTTATCCTAGCGCCATCTAAATTATTGTCTCAAACGATATTGGCGTTTGACTCATTACTTTTAACTTCATAATTATTTCTATAGGCGGTTTGATTTAGATTAAAATCTTGATAACGACTGGTATTATCAAATAAAAGCATGGACTGGACTAATTATTAAGTGGAGCTATTTCAAGGCTATCCACAAAATTTCATGAAATTCAGTGTAATCTTTATCCAGGGAGGATGCAATAAACACATAAACACATATACAAATTTGAAATTTTACTTATGTAAATAATGTGCATATTCCAAAAATAGGTATATAATTTTTTTAATCCTGACAATACTATTGCTGTAGTAAAAATCAATGTCCACAGATAATTTGCCATATTATCCGTGGATCCCAAACACCTTGTTAGCACCATTTACTGACATTGATTGAAATAGACTGTTCTTAATTCGTAAATAATTACGACACTTTTAAAAGAAAAACATACAAGGGTTTTAATTATATATTCATGCCGCATAAGTAAAGTAATTATTACCTAATGGCGTTTCTGCCACATTTTAACCGCAGTTACACCCATTTGAAGGAAACGAATGTGAGACAATGGCATTAGGAGGAAATTTTAGTCACGAAATCCTACTCGTAATGGCAAGAATAATTGCTTCGGATAAAACTAATGGATCAAGCTTTTGCGCGACTCTTAGATTGAGTTATACAGAAGTTACCTTAGAATACAAAAATACACATTAAGTAAGATCTTGTTTTATACAGACTTCTTTGTAGATTAACTTTGTCATTTCTTAACTTGTTATATTCAAGCTTTCGGTGCTATCTCAATTACTTTCTCTATGCAATTAGCGTCTTTATCTTTTAGTTAACTTCTAAATATACGTAGTATTTGAGGAAAGAAACAGAGCAAAAACAAGTGTGATTGTATTTATTTGCTATCATGTGTTGGGAAGTACTGCAAAGAATTGTATCATTGTACAATTGTTAGAATCTTACTTTATAATTATTCTATTATTTACAAAAAAAAATTCAACGAAGACAGATGGATTACAGGACTCTAATTAACACTTTTGGACATAATTCTATATGCAAAAATATGTCCTTATACCGCATGAGCTTTATTAGTTATTTTAAAAATAAAAATATAAAAAATGAGAAACATATGCACTCTGTTGCAAAAAATATATTTACCTAAAACAATTTGAACTACAACCGCGAAACTGGGAATGCAAATGTCGCTTTAAGAGTTATGAAATGATCAAACTGTCGTTGACATAGGGCTAATGCAACGCACACGAGAATAACACATCGTGCAGCATTTAAAGTGAACATAGTTCTCATTTATGGACAATTGGAACTGGATTTTCTGCTTTGATACAGCAAGTTGTGTATAAAGATGTCTGTGAGACGCCGCTACGAACAATTTTCGAATTTAAAGGGAGGTCGCATTATAGGCCTAAGAGAAGTTGGTTGGTCTAATAAATGTATCTAATATATGGGAGGAGTCGTGTCCATAGCAATACCTTCGCTATCAGACATTCCAAGGTTTTGGTCATGCCCCATGCATACTGCATTCAGCGATACTATTCGAAGACGACTGGAAGAAAGTAGGATTAAGTGTCGACATACATTAAGGCGCCTACCACTGAACTCTCAACATAGACAGAGCTGTCTGGATTGGTGCCAAGCATGTTGTCCTTAGCGTAGAATCTCATTTCTCGCTAAGCGCTGATAACTGTCGCATACGTTTGTGGAGGAAGACATGACAGCATTCGGATCCCACATTTTTTTTCGAGCCATTACAAGTGGTGTGACTGTTTATGAAGTCATTTCGTGGGACAGCCTATCTCCTCTAGTTCTGCTGAAAGCCAATCCGACGGCTCACTTGTACGCCCACGATATTCTGCGACCAATTATTCTGCCTATGCTATCAAGTCGTCCAAGTTCCATTTACGAACAAAACAACACTCGACCACACACAATATGGCTTTCTTAACAATGTCTTTAAAAACATAAAACCCTCCCATGGCCATCTAGGTCCCAATAGAACACATCTGGGACATGCTGGTACGGCAAATAGAGCCTTTTCAGAATACCATTGAATTAGCTGATCAGTTATTAGCTGATTTGATTTTTTTATGCCCAATTTTAACCTCAGTTTGTCGTTTTTTTCGTTTCTGTAATAATTACTGACACACGTGCACAATGTTTTAAAACATAGGCTATGTCAGCAATTGTCAGGGCCGTGATATTATTGTATTTATTTTATAGTTGTACTATGAGGCTTTTCTTACATTGATAGTATTTAACATTATCTCGATCTTAAGCATGTTTTTAACTTCATCACAAGTATCTGTTTATCTGTAGTTTTATCCATTTCATTGCTGTTATCTGTATTATTGCATTGAAAATTTCTTTATTGCTTTGATCTGTATTACTGCATTGCATTTATACATTGATTAGTTCATCTTTTGCTTGTCGCAGCATGTCCTAAACTTGAATTTTGAGCCATTAAACCCCATCAACCGACCATTTGTAGCAAAATATTCCGGAGAACATAAGTAGCTTACTTATGTTCCTCCGACGCACCAAATATCGGCTAGTATATCTGACAGGGAGGATTTACCACTTACTGAAATGTCATTTTCTTTTTGCCACCATTTCTGAATAATTTTCTTTTTTCTTCCAAATTTTAATCTACTGCATATCTCCTGAAACGGTATTGTCGAATTTCCCGGCTGTAACTCAATTTCTTATGGGTGCATATATGTTTTGTAATAGAGAGGATTTTAACTTTTGTTGTATGATGAAAAACAATGTGTACAGAATATGTAAAAGTGAAATAGTAAAAAGAAAGAAGGGTTATGATGGATAAACAATTGGGCATTTTGTTACTTTTACAACCTTTCCACGACCCAGGCCTCACGGCTCGCCAAAATGACTTAGAGAATCTTGATGTGTTTTACAACGTTTAAAGTTTCAAATAAGCAGAAATACTGTTATTAATATGTAATTTCATGTAATTTAATATAATCGTACTATCTATACATCTATACATTTAAGAGATAAGCGATTTTTTGTCGTCAATTTCTGAGAATCTATTGAATGGATTTTCAAAAATAATTTTTGTTTGACAACTGATACCTCCAGATGCATAAACGCTACCGAATTTTGATCCCAAACCTCATATTTCTAAATGGGGTTGAAAAGAATTTCACTAAGTTATTTTATTCTTATACTTGGAGTTGTTCTATTCACTTAAACGTCTCTGCGCATCCCTTCATTATGGATAAATTTGGCTAAAAATTTCTGTGTGATGTATTTTTGACTAAAAATTGGCCTCCCTTATTCTAATTTCTCTTCGGCATTCTGCTAAAGATGCGCATTTTGATGTTTCGTACTTCGTTCGTCTTTTTTGCTTGAATTTTATTGGCAAGCGATGGCGTCGGTCAGCTGAGTAATTTTTATGTCTGTCTTTAGCGTGGATGAGCCACCATTGTTTGAAATGAGTTAAGTCGTCATCGAACGTGCTAAAAGAATGACGCAACCTTGGGAAGTGTCAGCCGTTTGTTTTTTGACCAATAGAAGAAAATTGTGACGTAGGTGACTCGGCTTTGGTCCCGGATTTTTTTCATTTTTCGAAGGAGAAGACGCGTAGATTTAGCTGTAGTCGGATGTGGAAAAGACTCTATGCTGAAATGAGTAAAATAAAGGAGTTTGACTTTGATACTTAATTTTTTAAAATGTAACTCAATTATAAGATCTTAACCATTATTTAAATCTTGTTGAAGTTTGATAATCAAGTTATCGCAGAGTTTTTTGTAAAACAATCTGCGGGGCTTCTGGAGTATAATTTGTCCTATATGGATACTTCGAATTCCTGAGGGGTAGAGCGATTGCCCATGTGTATACGTCGACCATGGTGCTGAGTATAATTCCCAATTAATTCTCCCGAACATGAAACTGCGACTTTAAAGTGCTGTACCCTATATTGGTAGCAACTTTATTAATAAAAGTTGTCTTGAATGAGTTCTTAAGTACTTTAAATACTTATTTTTCATTTGTCTTTACCCGAACAGATCTTCCATTTTGTATGAATCATTGTACACTTATAGATATCATCACCAAAGGACATGTATCGATATCTAGAGGGCCCTAAATGTTTTAAACAAATTACCATCCCAGCCGGTCCCGAGACCTTGTAAAGTTTCTTTCCTGGTCGGGAGTTATTGTAAAATTTTGTGCTTCTGGGTTATTAGAATCTTAAACCTAAAGTGGCATAACTCCAATTTTATCCCGAAAACAAACACTCGCGGTTTTAATATCCAAGGCGAAGCACAATGAGACTAGAATTTAAAAGAACCTATGACATATAAACATGGTTATATATTCTATAGCGCGCGCCATGCCATTTTCTACATAAAATATTTCAAAAATTACCTTAAAGCATCCAGAATATGCCGGATTCATACTTGGTTACGGTCGATCCATTTCCAACCTCATTCCCAGCTTTCAGCAGGAGGATCTTTAAGCATGAAATCAATTCTTTCCACCTCACACATCCACTATCCAGCAACTGCAATATGTTTTATTTCCTCAAATCGAACTGATAGATTTATCCTGCCTTAACCAGAGGATGGCAGAAATTGGTTAACCGGTGTTTGATTGGATTAAAAAGACCAAAGTTTGTTAGTATCAATGAACTTTAATTTAAAACGTAAAATGAGGCAAATTATAACTGAAGGTTATCAAGACTTCGCAATCTTGCAAGCCGGAACTTTACGATAGTCGGAATAAGCGGCTGCTTAGGGTTCTAGAGATAGTAAATCCGACTCTGCAAAACATTTCAACCGAATTAAGGCGACCCGAATTTTTTAAAATCAGGGAAGAAAATGGTGCAGTCATAAACCTCACATGTGGAATTAATATAGGTGGTCCCTTCAGGAGGAATTTATCTCGCGTATGATTGACTTCATTTTTTTAATAATTTACAACATAGTTGAAAAGTGTTTATGACTTTGTTCATTCTGCCTGTCTGTCTGTTTGTCCGATAGCACGATAACTGCCGTAACAATGATTTTATCTAAATGAAATTTTAGTATGTTGTTCAGACGGTCTGTAGGGCCTATGGGAATATAAATGAATAATATCACCCAATTCGTTTTGGATTGAACCCGGGTAGAATAAATGAAATACATTGAACCCTATGGGACCTAACTTTTCAAACATTTTTTAAGCGAATCTAAAATTTACAAATTGTTTCGAAAGTTTTAGTAAATATTTAAATTGTCCCATAAAATAGATAAAAAAATTCAGCAAAATATATTAAGTAGTTTTTTAAATAAAAATTAAAAAATAATTACACACTTTATATTAAGAGATCATGTGACACTATATGGAGAGATCACGTGACCCACTTCAAAGAAAAATATGTCATCCATCTTGTGTCAAAATCGTGATTTTTAAAGTTCTTTTCATTTTATATTTAGTGTTGTATCCGCCCTGAAATCGCTTTATTTTTGCTTCAATTTTGTGCACCTACATCCTGACACAACGCAATTATAATATATTTGAGTTTGAATGATCATCAAACTTTGATTGCTTTGACTACAACGAGGCCTAATTTTCCCTTATGGAGGATGTAAACACCGAAATATGGTGAATGAGTTATATAAGAATTGCTGCATTTATTTAACGCAAAATTATTTAGCTCATGGAGTCTGCAATATAGCTGACATGAATGAAACATTCATTGATTTTACAAAGAGAAGCAGACGATTTTTTCGATGAAGTTTTAAGCATAGAGTTAAATTACTTGAACCTCCATGGTTTTAAGTTCTTAAATAAAATAAATAGTATTGTGATAAATGAAATAAATGAAAAAAAATTATGAATGAAATGCTGGTTTTATACAGAAAGCCAGGCGATTTATATTTCGATGACGTCATTTGAATAAAGTTCATCTGTTTTCGATGAAGTTTTCAAATATAACATAATTTTAAAATTATTACTCCTAAATGTATCGCATTTTAGAGATGTTTAAACCAGGCAATTTATATTCCAATGCCGTAATTTGCATAAAGTTCATTTTTTTTGATGAAGTTTTATGTTTTCAAATATAACAAATTAATGTAGTATTGTGATAATTTTAAAAATATTACCGAGGAATGGATCGCATTTTAGGGATATTTAAATAAAATTGTATTGAAGTTGGAAAGTGTTTCATAATCAATGGTTTATGCATGATTGATCTTTCTTGTTTTTATTCTTGCTCTGCACATATGATGACACGGGAATAGCAAACACTTGCATTTTGTTCTCGGGTTCGCTGAAAAGACCTAAAACCTGTTTGGGCGCCACTAAGGAAGGTGTGCACAGCACAATTAAAATTCTCCTCGCAGGTTGTTTACATCTGGATATTGCCACTTCAAAATTAACAAATAATTTTTAATTGTAATAATGGGAAAAATTGCTGTGTTTTGGCAACAACTATTCTGGTTCGTAGCATCACGAATGACAAAATGCCTAGCTCGTCGATGTCAAGCTGACAATTTTTGGATTGGTTTTCAGGCTGATAGCCCAACCTTATATTAGAACCTTGGGTCGCTTAGTGGCCCCAACACAGTAAGTAAATCTGATACTAAGAAACCTTTTAACAGAAATACTGCGTACACGAGTTTTTTTTACGACCTACAAGTCCGGCATGGTACCTCACATGAATAGTTTCGATAGCAGAATAAGCGGTCGCTTAGGGCCACTAAGACAATAAATACGATGATGTGAAACCATCTAACACAAATTCGGGAGCTCAATTACTTTAAATTAAGCACGAACCAATCCGGGTCTGAAATCTCACATATGGATTTATGATAAGCGGACTAAGCGATCGCATAGGATCCGCAAGATAAGAAATCAGATGCTGCGAAACCTTTCAGAATCTCATGGAGTCAATATGTTCCAAAACTATGAACCAAACACAAAATCTCGCATGTGGATTTACGATAGGAGGTCTTGGCGGTCGCTTAGTCCCTCTGGAGCAGTAAATTCGATGCTGTAAAACCTTTAAACATGGGACCCGGACTTTTAGAAACTAAGAACCCGGACCAGCCCGAAACCTCACATGAGTATTTACGGTAGTCGGATAAAGTGAACCAATGCTACGAAACCATGTTAGAGAAATCCAAGTTCCTGATTCTTTTTCAAACTACGGGCAAACCCGGCCAAGCCCAAATTATCCAGTGGATTTATGATAGGCGGGCTACACTATAGCTGAAGGACCCAAGACAATAAATTTGATGCAGCGAAACTATTCAAGAGAATTATGGAGTTCCCATATTTTTTTTTATAAAGCACCAACCCCAACTGGTCAGAAATCTTACATGTGAAGTTTCGATAGGCGGACAGAGCGGTTGCTTAGGGACAACACAGTGCATCTGATGCAACAAGACTTTATATCACAAACTGACAGACCCTTGCTCTTAACAACTAAGTATAAACTCGATCCGGCCCGACACCTCACATGATGATTAACATAGGCCTGTCATAATTGGCTGCTACGAGCCTCAAGACAATAAATCCGTTGCTGCAAAGCCTTTCAGAAGAACACCTGGGGACTCGAATAGTTTAAAACTAAGTACGAACTCTACGCGGCCAAAAAACTCACATGTATATTTACGATTAGTTTCTAATTACTTTTTTTTATAAACATACTGCGAGCCCGAGATTTTAAAAACAAAGTACAAACCCGGTCCGAAATATCAGATGATTACTTATTATAGGGGGATAAAGCGGTCGCTTAGGTACCCAAAGACAGTAAATCTGTTTCTGAAAAACTGGTGGAAATATGGTCGCAAACACAGGCATCACAATTTATCCAGACTCAACTTTATATAGAATATACGTATGACTATTACACACTGAATTTTAAGTTTATGAATTTTAAGTGACGTTGCCAAAGGAAGTGTCATAATCATAACCCCCAACCCAGGCAACTATCGGAACCCATTGAAGTTTGAAGAAATGGGAAACTTAACTTTGTTTACCACTACTCCTATATCTATTAGATATATCAAACCTCAAACAATATCGTCAATTGCACGCCTCTGCAGATTGATTGAAATGTATTTTCTTAAGAACAAGGAGAATTATGTCAGAATTATTAACTTTACTCAAATGTAATTACATTATATATATTTTTCTATTCTCAACTTCGGAAGTTTATTTAAGTTGCATGCTCTTATAGATATTAAATCAAACAATTTAAAATATAAATCCTTCGATTAATTAAAGAAAAATCAATTTTTAAATTAAAGAGATAATATTAAATTGGAGATATGTAGATAAAAAAGTTTTCAAACTTAAAATAAAGACTAACAAATTGACATTTATTGCCCATTCTAAGATGTGTGAAAAAATGGCGGTCACAAATGTTCGACAAAATATAAAAACTATTGCAACAATACTGTTAATCGAACAAAGTATTTACTTGAGATTCATTTATAAGTTTCTATTTACGGAGTGTATTTATTGACGATGTGGATTTTTTCATATTTTAAACTTAAAAAGTTAATATATCGAGCGAGGTTCCCCTATATTCTTAGCAATGAGTTTATGAATTTTATACGATAAAGTTGCATAGCATCATCCGTTGTTATAACGGCATATCTAATACTTTGTGTTTTATAACATTGGGTAGTACGGCGGAATAATAAATTTTCTGCAACGGATTTTGCTAAATTTTAGCACTAAATCAATATACTGTAATCAGAATGAAGTGATTTGTAACACTTTACAACATAGTTGAAGAATATTTATGTTCATTCTGTCTGTCTGTCTGTCCGTTCGCACGATGACTGCCGTAGAAATGACTTTATCAAAATGAAATTTTAGTATGTTGTTCAGACGGTCTGTGGGACCTATGGGAATATAAATGAATAATATCACCCAATTAGTTTTGGACTGAACCAGGGTTGAAAAAATGAAATACATTGAACCCTATGGAACCCAATTTTTTAAATATTTTATAAGCTACTTTAAAATTCACAAATTGTTTCGAAAGTTTTAGGAAATATTAAAGTTATCCTATAAAAAATATGAAAAAAAAATTCAGCAAATTATATTCGGTAATTTTTAAAATAAGATTTAGAATAATAATTACACCCATATTATATGAATAGATCATGTGATCCACTTCAAAATAAAATATGGCATCCATCTTGTATCAAAACTGTGATTTTTAAAGTTAT
Organism: Amaurobius ferox; assembly: GCA_951213105.1. Taxonomy (NCBI): domain Eukaryota; kingdom Metazoa; phylum Arthropoda; class Arachnida; order Araneae; family Amaurobiidae; genus Amaurobius; species Amaurobius ferox. Next base: position 25,163,445 of record OX578141.1, read on the forward strand.
TTACAATTTATATTTAGTGTTTTATCCGTCCTGAAACTGCTTTATTTTTGATTCATTTCTGTGCATCTATATTTTGAAACAACGCAATTACAATATATTTCAGTTTAAATGATCATCAAACTTTTATTATTTCTACAACAAAGCCTAATTTTCACTTATGGCGAATATAAACACATAAAGATGTAGGATGAGTTGTATAAGAATTGCTGAATTTCTTTAACATTCCTTTAATGCAAAATTATTTAGCTCTGGAGTCTGCAATATAGCTGTTATGAATGAAACATTTATTGATTTTACATAGAGAAGTAGGAGATTTTTTCGATGACGTTTTAATCATAGAGTTAAATTACGTATACCTCCATGGTTTTAAGTTTTTAAATAAAATAAATTATTGTAGTGTTCTGATAAATGAAATGAATTGAATAAAGCTGTATGAATAAAATATTTACAGCTTTTACATAGAGAGCCAGGCGATTTACATTTTAATGACGTCATTTGAATAAAGTTCATTTTTTTCCATGAAGTTTTAAGTTTTCAAATATAATACATTTTTGTAGTATTGTGATAATTTAAAACTATTACCGCTGAATGTTTTGCATTTTAGAGCTGTTTAAACCCGGTAATTTTTATTTCAATGCCGTTATTTAATGAAGTTCATTTTTTTCGATGAACTTTTAAGTTTTCCAATATAATAAATTAATGTACTATTGTTATAACATTAAAAATATTTCCGCTGAATGTATCGCATTCTAGAGATGTTTAAATAAAATTGCATTGCAGTTGGAAAGTGTTTCATAATCAATGCTTTATGCATGACTGATCCTTCTTGTTTTTAGTTATTGAAGGTCAAATAGGACTGAAGGACTCATCCGAACATTTATATCTAATTTATGAGATTATGTCTATTACAAAATCTTTGGTAATAATAAATATCCCTAAAGAGTCTAGTAGTAATTTCTTGTCAAACAATCATTTTTGAAAGATTTTGTATAATTTAAAAGATAATAAAAATTTGAAGTTAAACTTCAATTTCTATCTAAATATGTTCATGATATTTAAGAAGCCTCAAATGAGTTTTCGTATAAACACAAATGCACAATTTTAATAAAAGTACATAAAAGTGCAGTCTTCAAGGGCTAAATAATGTGTCTAAATAGACACATTATTTAGCCCTTGAAGGGGGAGCCATATTATTTAGCCTTTGATATGGGATTTTCATTGTATTTAATAATGAAACTAAAGACGAAACACCGGAGGAACCTCAGTGACAAATCCTATGAATATGTTTCCAGGTATCTTCCAATCGATGCTACTCAAGTAAAATCCTCTCGGCCCAGAAATGATCATTTATTCCTGTCTGATAATTCATACATTCGTCTTTTAATGGAAAAAAAATTCGAAAATATATTCTCTTGAAAAATGGAAGATTGAATCAATCACGCGTTCATTTTTCCAATTTTATACCACATAATAACTTTACCATGTGCATATCAGATACATATTTACTCTGCTCCACTTTTCAGATATTAAACATTTATATATGCGGGCTGATATCAATACGGTCTGTGATTACACATGGTAAGAGCGTGTAGCAAGCAGTTAGGAAAGCAGTAAAATATCAGATTTTGAACAGTAAATAATATAATACACCTTACTATTTTATTTTAAGTAAAATGCGTAATTCGAACTGAAATGTAATAAAACTTGTAGTAGGGTGTAAATAATTAAAAAATAAAATATAACCCATTTTTACTGTGGACACACAAAAATCTGCAACACCTAAAAGTGAAACCAAACGATATATTAGAAAAATTATAAGACCATATTCAATCGCTTGTTCTGTCTAATATTTTAATATACTGAAACAACATGATGACATGTAAGTACAAACAAACTTCTTCTTGAAAGCAGTATATAATATAAAAACAATAATCGTATCGATCGAATTCGAGGAGAAGAAATGGCCTTCCTCGTCAGGACACACAAGAATTGCAACCTTCACTCGCCGGAGAAAGATCGGATTTTAAGTTTTGCGATTTAATTGGAATTTAAATTTTTCGAAAGATAAGATCGATTTTACTCTTAACTCCATTTTTGAAATGGGTTTTCTTGAAAGTACCTAGATTGTTTCTCAGTCAAAATCCTGTATTAATAATAATTATCCCTTCTTCACTTCAGCTTGGAAATATCTGGCTTAATTTTTCGATTTCCTTTGCTGCCTTCTTATTATTTCAGAAATTTCCATCCTTGTCCTGCTTTTTTAATTTAATTGGGCTTTTATAAACAACTGAAAATGTGATTTGAATCCTTTTTTGGATGTTCACTTTTCTGTTTGGCATTTCACCCTTCATTCATTATATCCTTCGTCCTGGGTGCTTTTACACCTTTTTTTCTCTAGCCGCTGGCAACATCATTTACCCGTTTTTGCAACGTTTGCTGTTTTTGCATCAGTTGCAGATATTTTTCTAATGAGTAAAGGTTGCGTTTCTTCTGTGTCCTGAAGATGAATGCATTTTTTGACTTGGAACTGGTCAATACTATTCATTTTTATATTATAAGCTGCTTTTGACGAATGTATTTCAATTTTCTACGACATATATCGAATAGTAATAGAATTGTGTTTAATATGTCAATATAATTAGAGAAATTACAGAGATCAAAATAATGTTTCCTTTAACGAATGTCATTGATCAATGAAAACGATAGCGATTTATAACGATAAACGATAAGGACTCTCTGGATAATTTCGATGATTTTAATAACTTTGCTAACGCATTTTAATACGTTTGCTTAGAATTGGGAGATTGATATCCGCAAGTTAAAATGAAGCACTTTTATTAAGAAGAAAGAACATATGTTGAATTTCTGCAGCAGTAGTATTCTCAAACAGTCAAAACATGTAATCATCCTGGATAGCACATGTACAACCATTGTACAAGGCGATTTGAAACTTTATACAAACTTTTATGGGATATATAAATCCCTAAAACAAACATTTTTTGCCAACGAATGTATCACAGCAGATGTCAGCTTTTTTTGCTTGGTTGTTAGGTAAACCGTAAATTGCTAATTTTTCGCGTCGCCATTCGTAACGTCCACTGACTAGACGAAGGAGGGGGAGGGGGGGTTGCCAAAAATTGGATTATAAAATGGAGAATCTCACGAATTCTGACAGGCATCTGGCCGTAATAGCACAGTGGTTATGGCCGAAGGATCGCACGCGGTAGACCCGTGTTCGACACTCGATGTCGTCCAAAACATTAACCATGTCTTCGCAGAGTATGGGTATGATAAATATGTAGAATCGAATATCCATCCGGGATATGATGAGTTGGGGGAAATATAGTGCGGTCGTTGTGGTTGCCACTCCCAATGGATTCTGGGATATATTAGGTGGTTCACTTTTGGTTATTCAAACAGATACCTTGCACATTAGAGTACGTCTGACGATATCGGTAGTACGGACGATGTGCATATAGTGTGTGGAGCTGCTAATAGAATCGGTAGAGCTTCTGTAAGATTGGAACAGATAATTTTACAGCAGCTCTGCCGTTTAATCTAGTAGCCACAGATTTATTGTCTCATCATCCAATGACGATCTCTAGCGCCAGAGGGTGATGTTTGCGGCCCAACCTTCATGAACGAGAAAGGCTTTCTATCTCCCATTAAAGTTTGTACAGATAGTTTAAAATCACCTTGTATAACATGTTTTTAAGTAACGTGCATTTTTTTACTTTATTTCCGGAAACAAATTAAATGCAAATTACTTTCACTTTTTCAATTTTTATGAATTGTCATCTTTAGTTGAAAATTTCACATTCGAAATGTTCAGAATGTTCTTTTAATACGATACTCAGCACATCAATTTGGTAAATCAATGGTTCAAAGCATTTGATAAGAGCATTTTATTCAAGCAATGCTTGCAGCTCTTAGATTTGATTGGATTGGATAATTTTAGAACTCTACACATTTTTTTACACCCATCAAGACAATATTGACCAGAGCCAAAAATTTAAAATAGATTTGTAACTATTAAGAGCAGGTAAGCATACGCAAACTTTCCCACCTGTAACTAGAAATAAAATTCATTTCTTATGTATGTGAAGGTTAGAAAATGAACCGATTGGCCACAGTGAGCTTTGTAATTTGTGTAATTTATTTTGATGACAAATGTTTCAATGTAGTTTTTATCAAATATTTTCAAACGGAAAAATTGCTCGAAATGAAACTGCTCCAGATTTGGATTCAAACATTTCTTCTCATTTGATTCTAATGCAAATATTCCAGGCTAAAAACTTTAAAAATAAAAAAAAAATAACAAAGTAAAAATAGGCCAATTAAAGCTACGCTAAATATTGTTATACATTATTTCCAGCTGTTAAAGGAGTGAATACTTTTTCTAGTACGTTCACAGATTATAAGGTAGCGATATAATTTTCGTTCCCCAGTCATACTACTTTCCTTACATACATAGTAGTATATGAAAATGACCTGCTATGGAAATTAGATGCACATTTATTTATAGAAGACATTATTCGTATGGTTGATGTTACATTTGGTTTTTCTGTACTATTCTAAAAGCCGTAATAACGAGCGGAGTTCTGGTTTTTAGTTGTCTATGCATATCCGACTGCACATTTTTACTGTGAAACAAGGGGTCATAGCAATATGTAGTTACATATATGAGCTTCCCACATCAGATTTTCTGTCGTACATAGTAGCCCCCGCAATGCAATATTAACCCACAAAATGTGTACCTATATTTCACAACTTTAATTTCAGTGATTACCAGTGCATCATTAAAAACAAATTATATCACTAAAATAAATTAAAACCCGAAACTCTTTTAAAGACTGAAATTTAAAAACATGTTTCTAATTTTTTTTTCTCCGTTTAATGTATAAGCAAGAAATATCAATCATGCATACAGCATTGATTATGAAATACTTTTCAACTAAAATGCAATTTTATTTAAACATCTTTAAAACGCGAGACATTCAGCGGTGATATTATTCAAATTATCATAATACTACACTAATTTATTTTATTTGAAAACTTCATCGAAAACAAATACACTTTATTCAAATAACATTATCGAAATATAAATCGCCTAGCTCTCTATATAAAAGCAGTGAATATTTCATTCATAACATTTTTTCCATTCCTTTCATTCAGCAGCAATATTTTTTAAATTATCACAATACTACAATAATTTATTTTACTTAAAACTTTAGACCATGGACGTAAAAGTATTTTCTTACGCCATGCTTAAAACTACGTTGAAAAATGCGATACTATAGAATCGCCTGCGTCTCTATGTAAAATCAATGAATGTTTCATTCATATCAGCTATATTGCAGACTCCATAGCTAAATAGTGTTGTGTTAAAGAAATTCAGCAATTCTTATACAACTCATCTTACAGCTTCATGTGTTTACATTCTCCATACGGACTCCATATGGACTTCATTGTAGAAATAATCAAAGTTTGATGATCATTTAAACTCCAAAATATTGTAATTGCTTTGACGCAGTATATAGATGCACAGAAAAAAAATAAAAAATAAAGCGGTTTTAGCACGGATGCAACACTAAATATAAATTAACAAGAAAGATCAATCATGCATAAAGCATTGATTATGAAACACCTTCCAAGTGCAATGCAATTCTATTTAAACATCTCTGAAACGAGATACACTCAACGGTGATATTTTTAAAATTATCACATTACTACAATAATTTATTATATTTGAAAACTTCATCGAAAACAAATGAACTTTATTCAAATGACGTCATTGAAATATACATCGTCTGGCTCTGTATGAAAAAGCAGTAAATATTTCATTCATATACTTTTATTCCATTCCTTTAATTTATCACAGTACTACAATAATTTATTTTACTTAAAAACTTAAAACCATGGAGCTAAAAGTAATTTAACTCTATGCTTAAATCTTCCTCGGAAAAGTCTGCTATAAAATCGCCTGTTCTCTATGTAAAATCAATGAATGTTTCATTCATATCAGCTATATTGCAGACTCCAGAGCTAAATAGGTTTGTGTTAAAGAAATTCAGCAATTCTTATACAACTCATCTTACCCTTTCTGGTAGGTCGGACGGTCTGGGTCTCAACAACAACAACTTATCTTGCAGCTTCATGTGTTTACATACTCTATAAGGGAAAATTAAGCTTTGTTGTAGAAATAATCGAAGTTTGATGATCATTTAAACTCAAATATATTGTAATTAAGTTATTTCATAGCATAGACGCACAGAAATTAAGCAATACTAAAGCGGTTTTAGGGCGGATACAACACTAAATATGAAATAAAAAAGACTATAAAAATCATAATTTTGACGCAAGATGAATGCCATATTTTATTTTGAAGTGGGTCACGTGATCTCTTCATAAATATGGGTGTACTTATTATTTTAATTTTTATTTAAAAACTACCGAATATATTTTGCTGAAATTTTTTTCATATTTTTAATGGGGTATTTTGAATATATCCTAAAACTTTTGAAGCAATTTGTGAATTTTAAATTCACTTAAAAAATGTTTGTATAATTAGGTCTCATAGGGTACAATGTATTTTATTTTTTTCAACCCGGGTTCATTCCAAAACTAATTCTGTGATATTATACATTTATATTCCTATATGTTCCACAGACCGTCTGAACAACATACTAAAATTTCATTTTGATAAAGTCGTTTTTACAGCAGTTATCGTGCGAACGGACAGACAGACAGATTGAATAAAGTCATAAACACCTTTCAACTATGTCGTAAAGTGTTAAAAGTACTGTTGTTATTGCATAATTTCGAATAAGGTGTTAATCGGAGCACGGTCATAACAAAAAACTGCATACAACTTTGTAAAAAAATATTTTCCATAATATGAAAAGATTTGAATTTCCAAGCAAGAGATGTAAATTTATAGCCCATTCGCTTGATTGTTTACACTTTTATACTCCTCTGCATAGCTTCCCAACTTCATTTTTCCAGTCACCATCTCGAAAAATGCGAAACATAAAGTGGACGAGAATTGTAACTTTTGTTGCTTCAATGTGTCGAACATAATACTGACATAAACTCAACATATAACCTTAAATTCAATTATACATATAAACTAATGAAGATAGTTGAAGCAAGAACTATGCATACCTTTATATTGACAAAGAACAAAACTATACATGGTGACAGAAAAAATCATGAACCAGGACAAGGACTCGAGGAGTAGTAGGATTATAATATTTTTTTATAGAGTATAGCAAACCCCTATGCCGCTACACGATGGTACAATATTAGAGGCGAGGGTACATATTTTGCTTCCTTTTAGAGACAGGGGAAAAATTCAATTATAAAGTTTTAGAACTTTTCAAAATGAATGCTAAGCATTTTTGTTCAACAGCAAAATCTGTAAAATAACTCTCTAAATGACGATTTTAAAACAGATAATTTTAGTATTCGTTAAGTAACAATATGGACATAGAGACATCGGAAAACACGCAGATACATCTTATTGCAAGTATGCAAGTACAAATCGCTGATAAACTTCAACATTTTATATTTTATGTATAAAGAAGTGAATTTTATTTTGCCGTATTGTCTAAATATTTGATTGTTATTTGGGTTTCGATTGTATACTCTGGTTTTCAGGATTCCATTCTACCACCTGCATAAAAAAGTCGTTAAACTCGAATAGTTTTCGAGTTATTGGCCAAGTCTATTTTTAACACATTGTGTATTAAAAAACTCAGCACAAGAAGAAAAAAATAACGTTTATGATAAGCGAAATGAAATGGACATATATATGACACATACATCTAAAATAATGTTTTTTGCGTTTACAACACTGTTTGAAACTTTTATATAAACCATACATACTAGTAAAAACTAAGGGGCGGAATTTGGTACAATATTTCATTCTTCCTGTTATCTGACATATTCTAATAGAATTAGTGGTGTGTTATCAATAATATGATTGTTTAGACTTTTAAACTATGTTTTTTGAAGTAAATTTTGTTCTTTTGTTAAATACAATCATTTTTAATCGCACTTTTTCTCCCATTGTTTGGTAGAGTAAGAAATATTTATTGTTTTTCAAAAAGCAAATTATCTTTCACTACGACTAAAATCCAATTCCTTAAAATTCCATCCTCCGCAAAAATTCGAAAAAAAAAACTGTTTTCCATTTACGTGAATTTTTTATTCATGATATCAGATACTTTTATGCCCATGCCAGCTGCGTGGTTTCGGTAATTCTCTCACGCTTTTTACACGTGGAGCTCTTTACCACTCCACCGTGTTCTTTAAGTTTTCTTTGAAGTAGTTGAATATTCTATTGTATCGTTTTCAAAACGTCTGTCATTGCGTCTAAAGGAAATCGATGAAATTACATTGTTACTTGTGCATTTCTCTTGTTCGGTTTACGTTGGAAATTTCCGCATTGAACTGAGTTCTAAGAAAGCCAAAGAGGGTGCCAACGTCTCGTTAGCATACGCTGCAGCATTGTGGCAAACAGATATTCAATTAATGGATTCGAAGCCATGTATCCCATGGAAACGATACTTTGCTAAACCTTTAGCTCATATTTTAATAAAAGAACTTAACCAAACATGTATATGCAAAGAATAAATTTTCGGGAAGAATAAAGTCAGCGAAGATTCTTCGAAATGATTAAATGGAGTAATAGGTGTAAATGTGACCGCGACGTCAATGTGACTACGGCTTATAAGTTTATTGATAAGTTCAGTTCTGTATTAAAATCGGGGAAGTTATTTGATTTCTTATGTATGCCTATTAATATAAATAAAATATATTAAAAAAGAAAAGAGCTGTTTATTACAATGTCAAAAAGGTCTTTCGCTCAGTAGGTGAATGGCTGAACCATATTTTAGAATCTTGTAGGGCCTATATTTTTGCAAGTAGATCAATGCAATTTTGGCCTGTAGATACATTTTATAAGTAGAATTCAGCAATGCAATCCATTTACAACGCAATGATATCCATCATTATAATTATAGCAGTAGTATCAGACATGGTCACATTCGCCCCTCAGTTTTGCATGTGGTGCGAATGCAACAATGGTGTCTGAGATAGAACCGATTTTGATAATTTTACTTAGCTCTGAACGATTGAATTGGAACACATACACGGTATCAAATCGTTTTTAGATTTATGAAATATTTATTTGTTAGCATATTTCAATCTGCATGTATTTTGACACCCTTAATTTCAAAAAGTTCATAATTCCGAAGTGAATTACATAATGTTATTTAGTCTTTACATAAAGTTATCTACTCTTTGTTTCCACAAGAGCGTCTGATCAAATTTTGCACTAGAATTCAAAATATTGGTTCATGAATTGCCTTCCATTCTTTGCCAAAATATTAATAAGATTGATCACTGCTTAAAAGCGCTGGTTCGCAATCGGCATTCCAATTCTCCCCAAACGTTTTCGATAAACTTGAAATTAAGATTCTTAGCCGGCAATTCAAGTTTTTTAATACCCATTTCATGAAGCCAATCTTGGTAGGACCTCAATGTGAGAATGGAAGCATCAACATGTTGATATAGGAAAGGATCCTCTTCTTTCAGTTAGAAACACAGAATTGGCTTGAATATATTATTAGCCGTCAGAGTTAAAATTTACAATCACAAAAACTAAAGAGGCTAATAAGAGTCAGGGAAATATATCCAAGACCACGATACCTCCTCCCCACACGTCTGTCTGGGCGCTATAAAACCCACTAATAATCAGACATCGCAACTGAAAATTGTTCTTTATGGTCGTCATCAATTCTTGAATAATAAATCAAATATTTTGAAAATGTGGACAGCAGTTTAAATTAAACAATAAGAAAGATTAATCATGATTAAAGCATTGTTTATGAAACACTTTCCAACTTCAACGCAATTTTATTTAAACATGTCTAAAATGCAAGACATTCCTCGGTAATATTTTAAAACTTATCGCCATACTACATTAATTTATTATATTTGAAAACTTAAACCTTTATCGAAAAAAAATGAACTTCATTCAAATGACGGCATTGAAATATAAATTGCCTGGTTTAAACATCTCTAAAATGTGATATATTCCTCGGTAATAATTTTAGAATTATCATAATACTACGATAATTTATTATATTTGAAAACTTTATCGAAAAGAACTGAAATTCATTCAAATGACGTCATAGAAAAAATAACACGCCTGGCTTTCTCTATAAAAGCAGCATTTCATTCATAAATAATTTCCCATTCATGTCATTCATCACAATACTATAACAATTTATTTTATTTAAAAATTAAGACCATGGAGCTACAAGTAATTAAACTCTATGCGTAAAATTTTATCGAAAAAAAATCTTCCTTCTCTTTATAAAATCAATGAATATGTCATTCATATTAGCTACGGAGACTTCATGAACTAAATGATTTTGTGTTAAAGAAATACAGCAATTTTAATACACCTAATTCTACATATTTTGCTGTTTATATTTTACATAAGTGAAAAATAGGCTTCGTTGTAGAAATAATCAAATTTGGATGAGCATTTAAACTCAAATATATTGTACTTGCGTTGTTTCAGTATGTAGATGCACAGAATTTAACCAAAAATAAAGTGGTTTTAGGACGGATACAACACTCAATATGAATTAAAAAGAACTTTAAAAATCACGATTTTGAGACAAGATGGTTGCTATATATCATTTTGAAGTGGGTCACTTGATCTGTTCATATCATGGTCACGTGATCGTTTCATATAAGAGGTGTTATTATTATTTTAATTTTTATTTAAAAAACTACTGAATATATTTCGCTGATTTTTTTTTATATATTTTATGGAACAATTTGAATATTACCTGAAATTTTTGAAGCAATTTGTGAATTTTAAATCCGCTTAAAAAATGTTGGAAAAATTAGGTTTCATAGGTCTCAATGTAATTCATTTTTTCAACCCGGGTTCAATCCAAAACTAATTGGGTGATATTATTCATTTATTTTCCCATAGGTCTTACAGACCGTCTGAACAACATAATAAAATTTCATTTTGATTAAGTCATTTTTACTGTAGTTATCGTGCTAACGGACAGACAGGTAGACAGACAGACAGACAGGATGAACAAAGTTATAAACACTTTTCAACTTTGTTGTAAAGTGTTAAAAACACATATTTAATATATCAACATTGATTCAATTAGCTCTGCATTCCATAACAATGCGCTTATTTGTGTCTTCAATGATAGTATTGAACAGAGCGATAGAAATGCTGAATAGTGGCCATGTTTACAAAATGGAGCTAGCAGTCCTCAAATGCACAAAAACATTGATTTGATCATAAATGCTGTGGAATCTGGTTTTAAAAATGTCAATAACGACTACTCAAAGGGATATATTGCTAAACTGAAATCGAAGACTATTGTAAACGGTACATGTAAATTTTCCACTTTAGTGGTAGCTCAAAATCGCCCCAGAATGGGAGCAGCATTTCTTTCGAGACTGAGTCCAGATACGAGAGCTGCTGATATTTAAATACATTAAAAAACTGCTTTATTGATAATTTTATATGTGCTCGATTAGTTATTAAATTTACTACTTACTCATCTTTTCATATTGCTGTCCAGGAACAGGACATGGCAAAATTTTGGAAGGGCAATGAAGTATGGGCCTGAAGTATGGTTCATAACCAAATGTTTTGGTAAACTTAATAATAAGCAGATTTTTCAAGAGGGTGAAATACGTGGCCTCAAGGATAAGACCGGGAAGTGACTACCTAACGAGTCTTCGATCACTTTTGTATGTGTTGTAAATCATGACATGACAATTTATTATTGGAATGTTAAGGGTTTGCGGACAAAAGCAAACTTTTGTTATCGGCATTAACCCAAAACTATGATATAATATGTTTAACCGAGTCTCAGCTCTGCGAAAATATAAGTAATGCTGAACTTTTTGATGGCCGATATATTATTATACGGAGAGATGGGACAAATATGGATAATCGGGATCGTCGTGGTGGGGTCGTGTTGATACCACTTAATTCTACTATTGTGTTCAATGAGTTATCCCTGAGTGAAAATCAAAGAGAATCCGTTTGCATAAAAATTGATCTTGTTTTTGGTAAATACTTGTTTCTCTGTGTGGCATGTATCAGACCTGCTTCCTATTTTGTTATGTTTGATAAGTTCTTCAATCTGGTCGACGCTAATTATGATTTTTTAACACTTTACAGCAAAGTTAAAAAGTGTTTATGGCTTTGTTCATTCTGTCTGTCTGTCTGTCTGTCTGTCCATTAGCACCATAACTGCTGTAAAAATGACTTAATCAAAATGAAATTTTAGTATGTTGTTCAGACTGTCTGTAGGACCTATGGGAATATAAATTAATAATATCACCCAATTAGTTTTGGATTGAACCCGGGTTGAAAAAATGAAATACATTGAGCCCTATGGGACTTAATTTTTCAAACATTTTTAAAAGGATTTAAAATTCATAAATTGCCTCGAAAATTTTAGGTAATATTCAAATTGTTCAATAAAATATATAAAAAAAATAATTCAGCGAAATATATACAGTAGTTTTTTAATAAAAATTAAAATAGTAATAACACCTCTTATCTGAGGCGATCACGTGACCATGATATGAAAAGATCACGTGACCCACTTTAAAATGATGTATGGCATCCATCTTGTCTCAAAATCGTGATTTTTAAAGTTCTTTTTAATCATATTGAGTGTTGTATCCGTCCTAAAACCACTTTATTTTTGGTTAAATTCTGTGCATCTACATACTGAAACAACGCAATTACAATAAATTTGAGTTTCATCCAAATTTGATTATTTCTACAACGAAGCCTATTTTTCACCTATGTAAAATGTAAACAGCAAAATATGTAGAATGAGTTGTATTAGAATTGCTGTATTTCTTTAACACAAAATCATTTAGTTCATGTAGTCTGCATAGCTGATATGAATGAAATCTTCATTGATTTTACAAAGAGAAGGACGATTGTTTTCGATGAAGTTTTTCGCATAGAGTTTAATTACTTGTAACTCCATGGTCTTACTTTTTAAATAAATTAAATTATTATAGTTTTGTGATGAATGACATGAATGGGAAATTATTTATGAATGAAATTCTGCTTTTATAGAGAGAGCCAGGAGTGTTATTTTTTCTATGACGTCATTTGAAAGATTTTTCAGTTGTTTTCGATGAAGTTTTCAAATATTATAAATTATCGTAGTATTATGATAATTCTAGAATTATTACCGAGGAATGTATCACATTTTAGAGATATTTAAACCAGGCAATTTATATTTCAATGCCGTCATTTGAATGAAGTTCATTTTTTTCGATGAAGGTTTAAGTTTTCAAATATAATAAATTAATGTAGTATTGTGATAAGTTTTAAAATATTACCGAAGAATGTATTGCATTTTAGACATGCTTAAATAAAATTGCATTGAGGTTGGAAAGTGTTTCATAATCAATGCTTTAAGCATGATTGATCTTTCTTGTTCAATTACGGCATTGTTATGTGTGACTCTAATTTTCCAGGTATTGTTTGGCCTTTTGTCATGTCAAGTGAGGTTAAATACACTAATATTGAAATGTTACTTCTAAACCTTTTAAACGTGTATGCGTTTAATCAAATGAATAGCGTTAGGAATAGTAATGACAGAGTTTTAGATTTGGTTATTTCAATCTATAATGAAAGTATGTTAAGTATTCAAGGAGGAGGTGTTGATGATACTTTACTTCCGGGAGATATTCATCATCCTTTAATCATTATTACTCTTATAAATACTAAGATACCCAGAGTGAAGGTTAATAGGAAGCTTCATTCTAATTGTATGCGTTATGATTTTAAAAATGCTGATTTTGAACTTTTGTACAAAAAGCTAAGTGATTTTAATTGGAATTTTTTAAATTATTTTTAAAATATTGATTATGTTGTTAGCTTTATCGTCATCAACATTTTGATGTTTGTATTCTTAAAACTTTTGTTAGAAATAGTAACTACCCACCCTGGTTTAGTCGTGGCCCTATCCGCAATATCGAACTGAAGCACAAGTTTCGAAAATATTATAGACAGCGCGGTTTCACCTATGACCTTCTACAATATAAATTCCATAGCGCTAAGATTAAGACTGATATAAATATTATGTTAAATTTGTTCAATCATCTCTGAAATGAAATCCTAACCGTTTTTGGCCCTTTAGTAAAGTTAAAGATAAGATTTCGTCCAATATTATGAATTTAAATAACATGTATTCTACCGACACATGTTTTGCTGAGTTTTGAAGTTGTCAGTAGACCATTCGATGTTGGTACTGTTCTTGTCAATTATTACATGAGTGTGATTTCTGATTTACTTATTAATGTTAATCATGTAATTGTGAAAAATGCTTTGGATGGTATTAATAGACTAGAGGGTTCTGGCTCGCTGGGTTTTGATGGTGTTCCTGCGTATATTATTAAAGCGTGATCTACATATCTTGTGTATCCTTTACTTATTATTCTTAACTTATCTATCAGTTGTAATGTTTTTCCAGATGTGTGGAAGAGATCTCGAATTATTCTTATTTTCAAAAAGGGTGACAAATATCGTATTAAAAATTACAGGCCCATCTCTATTATTTTTTCATTTGCTAATGTTTTTAAATTTTGTATAAGTGTATCTACAGTCAAGTCCGTTCTTTTATTTCTATTAATCACCATGGCTTTACGAGCGATAGGTCTACTGATACTAATCTCCATTGCTTTAATTCGTTTGTGATTGACGCCATTAATTCGAGCGATCAGTTTAATGTTGGTGACATTGATTTTACGTAAGCTTTTGATTCAGTTGATGGCGGTATTTTGATTCATAAAATGAAGAATATCCGGTTTTATTCTAATTTGATTATACTATTAAAATCCTACTTAACTTCAAGGTTTACTTGTGTTAATTCTGGTTCTTGCTTGAGTAAGGGTTTTCCGGCTACTTCTGGGGTGCCCCAAAGCTCTGTTCTTGGTCCCTTGTTATTATTTTCATTACTGATCTTGCTGATCGTTAAAAATTGCCTATTTTATTCAGATGATTTGAAACATTTCTATCCAATTTTCGATGCTGGTTCTTGTAACAATGTTCGGTCTGAGTTGCATGTCCTTTTTAATTGGTAAAGCAATAACCGTCTTCATCTCAACTTTAGTAAATGTAGTGTTGTGTCTTTTACTCGTAGAAAAGTGCTTATTTTATTTTCTTATGGTATTGACAACTTTGTTTTGGCTAGCAAGTTCTCTGTTACTGATCTTGGAGATATGTATACGTCTGACTTCTCCTTTTATCCTCATATTTCTAATATTTGTGCTAAATCCTATAAGAAACTCGGTTATATTAAGAGAATTACTCAGGATTTTACTAATGAGGACACCATCATTGTTCTCTTTAATGCTTTGGTCAGGTCTGGGCTTGAGTATACGTCAGTGGTGTAGAGGCCTTTTTATGCTATTCATGCAAACAAGATCGAAATTATTCAAAATAAATTCCTGAGATATCTATATTATAAGAAAACTGGTACTTTTTGTTACACCTTATCTGCTACTTTTCTTTTGATATGTTTGATGTTAAAAGCTTACAGAATAGAAGGGATATTATTTTAATTTTGTTTTTCAGGAATCTGTTCAATAACATAATTGATTATTCCTCTGTCTTGGGTGAGATAGGGTTTCATGTTCCCCAGTATTCTACCAGGAGCATGAGTTTATTTTCTGAAAGGAATTTTAGTACTAATATGAGTTGTTATTGGGCGATTAATTATTTCTGTAAACTATTCAACAGTTTACCGATAATCTTGATATTTTTTATTTATCGAAAATTGCTTTTAAAAATCATTTGTTTTAAATATTTTATATTTTAATGTAGTATTCCTTCATTTGCAAGTGCTTTTAAAAATCAATTGTTGTCAATAGTTTGCATTTTGATGTATTTTATTATATTTTAATCTGTATATTTTGTATTGTATTTCAGCTTGCACGCTGTTACAGGGAATTTGTTCTGTTGTTTGCATTCTTTTAAATAAATAAAAAAACCAAATTATCTCCATTAAAAATATTCGTTCAAAACTCAATTATATCGTAAATTCTTTTAAACATCATTATAATTATTTATACAAATTTAAATTCCTTTAATTAAAACCCTCAGGCATGTCAAATCTGTTTAGTCTAAAGAAAACGCATACTTACTTAGGAGAGAGTTCGGAGCCATCTAACTATGAAAATATCATGCAAGGTGTGCCGATTTAAACGTTCCTAATAAAATTATATTTGTCGAAAATGCATTTAATTAAATATTAATTATTAATTAGTATATTATTCATGCAGGTAATATGCTCTAAACTTACTGCTGTGTACATTGCGTTTGGGGGCAGCAAAACCCACCTAATTTTGTGCATAACGGGATGCTAAGTTATATAATAATCTTATAGAAATTCACAAGTTAGATCTAAGGGTAATTTTAGAATAGTCTTCAATTTATTTAACACACATCATCAAATTTACATCATAAATTTTAATATTACAAATACTACTATTCTTCTTCAGACATTCAATTAAGTAATTAGTGAGATGTAATGTCAGACTTAGTAATATTTGGTTGGAACACTGGGTGGGACGCATTAATTAGTTTTTTTTTATAAAAACACAATTTTTGTGTAAATCCTCTTATAATTTGAATTGTACCTGATAAGATCTTTCACATCTTTGGAGAATCGTCGGGGTTTTCACCATTTCAAGACCAGCTGTATCTGCGAACTCATCACACACAATTTAAAAAACTGCTATACAGCCTTGCTCTACATACATGTCCAACTCCAACAGACTGACTTGACTCCAACACTGCTGACTAACTTCGAGCAACTTTCACTTATATCCCTTTCCCGTTGGACCGTCTACGTGCTGGTATGTAGACATTCCTCCTTAGTATGGCGCCATTCCGGCGTCGAATGGCTACCGACAATGGGCTTTGCGTGGTCTGTCGACATGGGGAACCGGTCTGTAGACATAGAGGCACCAGTATGTTATCGCCAATGTGTTTAGCGTGAGGATATTCATTCCTCCCGTATTCCTTGCCCCCATCATTTCTTATTTCTTCCAAATCTTTAATATTTTATATTTCTGACATTACACAAGACTTACATACACACTGTTGCGGGAGGATACGTTAGTTTGACGACTATCTAGTGCAGACCACTATGAAGTTCATGACCATCTCCGTCCGTCCATAAATCCAAACCAAGTCTCGCATTTCCAATTTTTTGAAACTGAACTCTCTCTTAGCACTTCTTTTGGAAACGCCTTTATTTGAGCGCCCCTGCGTTACCATTGGCTTGGATAAAGTTGCAATAATATGATCAAATGAAAGATTTAAAATAATTTAAAATATGATATACATAACTATCTTTTAAAATCTCAAATTTTTTCAAGATTGTGCAGTAATTTTCTTTAATAATTTTTTCAATTTTTTTAAGCATATTTAGACAATTATCCTTACTCGTTTACTTTACTTTTTAAGCCTGTATCGAATAATAGAATCTATCATGTAAAGCAATATAAATAAAAATATTGTTTATTATTCTATAATACAAGAAAGAACAGGAGATAAACTCTATATTAATATAAAATTTTGGGCAAAAGTTAAAAATTCACTATTTTAAACTTGAAATGTTTCAAAAGTTTAATACTAGCTTTACTAAACAGAATATGTAGTTAATGAATGATAAGGTGGTTAGATCAAGGTTGCCCATGACTTTACCTACATAATACAAGTACTATACATTCTTCAATGCGAAATAATGATTGACAGATCTACGGTTTGTCGCTTTTCTACATCACAACATGTAAAATTATTCTTAAGTACCAAACTAACTTATATTTCGCGAAAATATAACTTGGCAATTGGAAATATTACTAATATTTGATAACTCCATTACATTAAAATATGTAAATAATGAATTCATCAATTTGGCGTCATTTTTGCCAGTTTTGAAACATTTTCATCAATTTGGCATCACATTAAAAAAGTTGCCGAGTTAGCGATAATTCGTCAAATTCATCTCCAAGGCCGCCAAGTGTATCTCTAAGTGTTACATATTTGAGACAAGCCAAGAACAACCGTTTCGCTGCGCCTGTTTCAAAAGCACTTATCCCCACATCGAATGTAGAATGAATGTCCAATTTTGTAGAGTTTCAATAATTGTAGATTCAATTTGGCACTCCAATATTGGGTGCTGGCTGTAGGTCTTTTGAAATATTAGGTCTTGTCTGCTGGTTGTATGTCTTTTGAAAAGTCCATTTTGTCTAGGATTGGCTGACTGCTAGAAAACACAAGAAAGGGGGCTGATTGAAGGGGAAACTCAGACTAAGGTAAAATATACAAATAGTCAATTAACAAATTAAAGTTACAAAGATTAAAAGAGAGTATAAGTTATAAATTAAAAACAAAAAAACATTATTAAATTAATAAATGTGGATGGATTGCAAACAGGCTGGCTTCAAAAAGGAGCGAGCTAAACGTAGTAATCTTGCCATGTCAGTGATTTGAGATCGAATGACGGATTGGTACTGCTTCCTCTCAAAGTGAAGTAGCAGCGTCATCTATCATCGTCGTTCGGACTGAATTCATCTTAAGTAACTCCAGGTTGGGGTGACGAATATCTTGGTTTTTTCTAGTTAACCGCTAATGGGTCAACAAGAAGATTTCTGGGACGACGCTTCCTTAGGCAGGTAAGGGCAATGTTGTTGTAGCTTTGATCTACATCCCTCAAACAAGGTCTACTTGAATTATTCTTGTAAAATTTTCGTGTAAATCATCGAATCTGGTTTTCAACGCAAGATACTTTGATGGCGAATAACTTCGTTTTGAATACATGGAGGAGCATTCTCAATACTCGTAATACCTTATTTTGGAAAATTTGCAATTTCTCAATATGCCTTTTTGCAGCCGACCCCCAGGCAGAGCAGATATACAAAAACGTCGGTACAATAATTTCGTTGCAAACAATAAGCTTATTGAGGATGGAGAGATGGGATTTTCTACCAAGAAGGGGGTGGAGGGTGGCAAAGGATTTTTTAATGCAGAAAGCTTTTAAATTATACGTTCTGAAAATATCATATAGGCGTCGAGGGTGACACCCAGATATTTTACAGCGTGACAGAATGGAATAGGATTGTTAAATATTTTTTAAGTGAAATTATGGTCAAGTTCTCGGTAGTTGGGTTTAAATAAACAAATACTCTTGGAGGCGAAAATTTTGATTCTCCAGGTCACGAACCAGTGCTCAAGGCTATAATTTATGGAACTTTAAAGTATATTAATGCCATTTTACGGTGAACAATCACTGCTGTGTTGTGTGCAAAGATGGCCAGCTTAACTTGTGGTATCTTCGGTAAGGCATTTAAGAAAATATTAAAAGTATTAATCAGAGGCTTGATTTCGTCATGGAGTTTACAAAATTGTTCAAAATTGTTGGGTAAATTGAGTACCTGAGCGCTGCCAATCCTTCCGTAATCAGTTACGCTGCTTAATTCTGTCCCTAAAATCACCTGGAAGTGTGATGATTAGATCTTGGATGGTTTGGTTTCGAGGCTGCAGCTACTGCCCCGAGCAGAACATGATTCATATCTTGGACACATTTCTCAATGTCGTTCGTGATAGAAAGTTTAAGGGGACTCAGTAACCTTCATTTGGCGAAAAATGACGTTAATACGGATTTTTAAATTTTTTGCTTAAAATATACCTTGACATCCCTAGTATATCCTGACAAAGTTTCGTGAAGATCTGAGAAATATAAATATATTAAAAAGGCTTTTGACTGCAACTGTGTCCCTTTAAATACCACTCCTACTTCTCTGTCTACGCCCTGTTTACATCGCATCTGCAACTGAATACTCCCTGTTTTACAAAATATTTCTACCAGGAAGAAGATGAAAGTGCTTAATCGTAACTTTAACTGATAAAGAAACGTTGTTTACTTTTCCTATCTGCTTTCGTTCGTTATTTGCATTTATTTTTTTTGCATAAATAGCAAGAAAAAGTCTTTTTCAAGACTCAGTTTCGATTGTGTTGTTCTTATTTAAGCATTCAACTTATTTATATACAGTTAGTTTGTTATTATTTTTGAATATGCCTCGCCAGAAACGTAAGAAGCATGCTTTTTACATCAACAGTAATCGTTGGTGTAGAGGAAATAACAATGTATGTGACATTGCTCAAACTATCAGAGCTGGAGAAACAAATGTGTTATCTAATGCAAGACTGGAAAACTTATCTCTAGTTACTGAGTGGGATTATTCTACTAGTGAAAATTATATTA
The DNA here is from genome assembly GCA_951213105.1 of Amaurobius ferox. Taxonomy (NCBI): domain Eukaryota; kingdom Metazoa; phylum Arthropoda; class Arachnida; order Araneae; family Amaurobiidae; genus Amaurobius; species Amaurobius ferox. Next base: position 25,183,805 of record OX578141.1, read on the forward strand.
TTGTCAACTATGAACAAATTAGTAAGCTATTTGTTAAATTAAAATACCCAGATTGCAATAAACAAACCTTAAATTTTGAACTTGGTTAGCAAATTAGGTTTTTCCTACAACTTAAACTTAACTTGCAGTTCCTGTTCTGAGAATATTACTACAGTTCAAACCTACAATGAGAGAAAAGGAAATTATGTCCCTGATATCAATCTACGTATAATACAGTCATTCTCTCATATTGGAAAGGTGTACCAGCAGCCATTGAAAAATTTCGTATGGTAATGAATATCTTGCCCTTTTCTTCGAGGACTTTCAGCAAGTGCACGAAGCTTTTATGCGCAGCCTATAATGTTGTCTCAGAGAACATAATGAATGATGTTCATCAAGAAATAAGACATGTTCATCAAAGTTCGGATTCAGTTATTGATGTAGCTGTGTCATTTGATGGCTCATGGTTGACTCGTGGACATACATCCCTTATCGGCATTGGATGTGTTATCGACATTCTTACAGGATATGTAATTGACTTTGAAATTCTGAGTAAGGTGTGTCGTCATTGTTCACAAGCAAAAAGAGAATTGGGTGAATCAAGTGCGGAGTACAATATATGGTACAGTGGGCATGAAAGTGTTTGCGAAATTAATCATACATGTTCTTCTGGCTCTATGGAAATGGAAGCGGCAATGGTTCTTTGGAAGCAATCAACATCATTAGGTTTTCGGTACACAACACTATTACCTGATAGTGATAGTAAAACTTTTAATTACTTATCTGAGAAAAAAGTTTATGGTGCTGATATTGAAATAAAAAAGAAAGAGTGTATAAACCATGTTAGTAAACGATTAGGAACTGCTTTGAGAAATGTTGTCAAGGATTCACGTGCGAAAGGTATTACGTTAGCAGCTAAAGGTTATGGCACACTAAAAGAATCAATGATAAAAAGGTTAACATCTTATTATCAGAAAGCCATAATAGGAAATAAAGGCGACTCAAAAGCTATGAAAACTGCAATTTATGCTACATTGTATCATAGCATTTCAACGGAACATAAAGCCCCAACATTCTAAGTGTCCAACGGAGAAAGACTCATGGTGTTTTTACCAGTCTGCAATAGCAAAGGGGGAGAAGCCTGGTTCTCATAAATTATTTGTGGGAACACCTATAAAAGAGGCTATTTTACCTCGTATTCTCCCAATTTATCAAAGACTTGCATCAAACGAACTTTTGGAAAGGTACATAAACTGTGGAACTCAAAATGCAAACAAAAGCTTGCACAGTGTGATTTGGGCAAAATGCCCTAAAGAAACATTTGTACATAAAGAAAGTGTAAAACTCTGTGTAATGGAAGCTGTGTGTGAATATAATAAAGGTACACTGCGCTTCCTGAAAGAAGCACAGAATGTCTTAGGTGTACCTTCAGGTAAGTGCTCCATGAATCTCGGTGTTGTGCTCGATTCTCGAAAAAAAATGTTTCGACGAAGACGACGACGTGCAAAATATCAATTTGCACGTAAATTGGTTAAAAAAGCAATTTTAAAAAGAGACATATTAGTTAAAAAGAAGGAAGGTGTAACATACAGTGCAGGGTATTTTTAAAAGAAAGTTAAGAAATAATGGTGGTTATGCAGAAATGATTTGCATAAAGTTACGAAATATTGTGTGTTTTTATGATATGAATATATTTTAAAATATTGCATTTCTTTTATAATATAGACATCATCATTTTTATAGTTAAGCTCTTTTCTAATGAAATGAGTCAAATGTATTTTATGGAGTAAAAATAATAATGAATTTGGTAAAATCAATTTTTATTTATATTTTTCTCGTTTTTTTTTAATGTGTGACAACTAAGGTTTCGGCTAATGGTCACTTATATAAAATATAGTTAAATACAATGAAACAGCTACAGTTTTAAAGGTAAGTGCATAATAAATAATTTAATATAACATTTAAAGTGGATTTGAAATATTTTTTCGAAGTTAAAATCTTTAACGTGCTTTTCTCAGTTCGTGTTTTTTAAGTATATCAATATGTTCAAAATGCTTAAACTTAAATATATATTTCTCAATTGACTTGATTTTTTTTCTGAATGTTCATTATAGTGTATTTTATGAAACTAAGGATCGGATTTGTAATAAAATCAAAATTTTTTTTTTTAAATAGATACGTACAAAAAACATAATTTTTGTTGAATTTTTACATATACATCAACATTTTATTTTTTTTCTCCCAAACGAATTAACATTTTAGAAATCCGATCCTTAAAGTTATAGAAGACAAAGAACATTATAAAAAAATTGTTGCAAAATGTTAGAATATGTAGGAGGAGATAGGTTTTTATTTAAATTTTTTAATAAAAATTAAATTTTTCAAATTGTATCAGTAGAATTGTGTTTTTTTCTTGGTGAAATAATTTTCCTTAATAAAATCATTTAATAATATGCAAAAACAGTATTGTAAAATGCTTAAACAAAAGAAGATGTTCAAAGGGTTCCGAGTCCCCTTAAAAGAGGGTGTACTAGAGTTTTCAAGGGTATAACAAAAGTTATACCACAGTGTGTGTTGCGTTGTAGGTCGGACTGTCTGGGTCTCAACAACAGTGTGTGTTGCTCCGTTGGATGGTCTAAAGAAATTTTATCAAAGTTCAGGATCAAAATGACAGGAAGGTGATCATTCATCAGATTACAGTCTATGCTGATCGTATACTCTAAGGAATGTTCCGAAAAAGTACCAAATCGATAGTTGTGGGGTCCTGTCGTGATGTGAGTCGGGGTGGGACAAGATACGATCTTGAAGTTGGAGCACTGAGCTCATCGTTTTAGAAATACACTATACTGGTTCAAAGTTGTGTCCCAGGTAGTATGGCTTGAATTTAAATCACTAGCTATTATCATGCTACTGCAGAGTCCTAAAAGTGTTCCTGGGTCATTGCTTGGAAAATCTTTCATATTTGATGGGGCGATATACACAGAAGCAAATAGAATCGAGACCAAAATTGGAATAGTAATTTTGATAACAGTGGCCTCCAGCTTTGTAAAGACCGGGGCGCTTAGACGATAGTGAGGAATATTACTCTTCACATAGACTGCAGTACCCACAAAGGCCTGTACGAGGCGTAACCTGTATAGTTACAGATTGCCGGGGAGGTGGGCGGAGTCAGATGAGTTTCGCAAATCATGAAATTTTCAATATCATTTTTTACAGCATAATCACTTACCTTGTCGATCTTGGAACGCACTCCATTGGCGTTCCAAAAAACGACTTTGAGAGACTGCAAGAAATGGTAACCCAAAAGAGAGAAAACTGAAAGAAATATCGGGAGGGGGAAGGGCTTATCTAGCCAGCGCATCATAGCGCTGGAAGATATGCCAAATCATATCTATGTCCGTCGATGCCGTACGGAGATCAGGTAAAGCTAGAAAATCCCGAAGGAGAAGGTCCTTGTTGTGGGTGCTGCTCATATTAATCAATGTCTAAATCAGGATGATATAGTTAACGTTTTTGTTGACTTTAACTTTAAAATTTTGAGTGGCGTTTCTAGGGATTGTCGGCTCAGAAAATGTGTTCGTTAATTGGGGGGGGGGGGGCAGAAGTCTTCTCGATATGAACAGTGACGATAGCAGAATAGTTAACATTTGGCTTGACGCCCGCTTTCTGGAAAGGGCGGCTTTAATTTCCAGCTCTGTATGCTGGAGGGGAATAGCAGAATTGTTATTAAATCTAGTTTGATTACGGGGTGGTTCCCTACGTTTGTTAGACGCTGATTAATTAACCTGATTCCTCGGGCAACCTAGCCAATTTACAGCCTGTGAACCGTTGCAATTATAGCATAGCAGGTAATTAGCTTTACAGTCATTTGCGGAGCCAGGTTTTGCACATTTCACACATTTTAGTGGCAGTGTGCGACCTGTGATGAATAAAAAAATCCAGCACAGTCATAACACTCTCAAGCAAAGTCTTTCCTACCTGTGTAGAGCTCCAACTTCATATCCGTGCCTAGCAAATTATTTATCTCATAAATTCTACGGGTTAGTCCCGGGCTTAAACTGGAGGTAGTGCAAAGAAAGGGGGTGTTTACTCCCCCTTCGGGTCAGTCGAACGTTACTGAAGACTTCATAGCCCATGGCTTGCATAACATCAGTAATTGTTTTAATTTTGGTTGCTACTGGAACCTCCTGATTACTGCCTTGACCGACCGATCCTTCTTTAGATTAAAGGTCTTGAAGAGTACACCAGACCTTTTCAGGAAAGGGTTTCGTCCAGAAAAAATCACCAGGCACGAAGCGCCTTTAATCTCCAATCCTTAGGTGTGGTTCTTATTTTCATACTGTGACATTATTTCATTTGTTCATAGTTGGAGGTTCGAGGTTCTTGATTTACTGTTTTTATTATTTGACCTAGCTCCTAGTGTGGCAGTTTGTTGCACATTTAGAGTTTGCGTAATTTTGGAGAGTTGATGCAGATCTAAGGATTTCCTAGCAATTTGGCAGTTTAAGGTTTAAGAACATTTTTTAGAAAACATTGATCTCTCGCAGTTTTTATTTAATTTCAACTATTTAAGGTGGGACTTACCTAATTCCGATTTTCAATATTAAGTACCGCGCGGGGTCTCTGACGTGATTTGGCCTTGCGATGATCATAGTCATGCAGATTGAATTCATTGTTCATTTGGAACAGATGGCAGATTTTTGTAGAATTTAAGCACTAGCTTTTTAATTTGGGCTCTAACAGTTTTTATTTTGAAGTCTTTCCTAATTACCGAGTTTCTTAAGTATCTAGGGGCTTTCCTTATAATCCTTAGGGTTTTTTTGTTTTGTCTCTAGTAAATCTATAGTAGTTTTACAGGCATATCCCCATACCGGTGCTGCATACAGCATTCCCGGGCGGATGACCAATTTATAAATTAGGAGTTTATTTTGATATCTTAGATTTCCGTTTCCTATCATCGGGTATAAGGCTCCTGTGGCCATATACGCTTTTTTGATTAAGTTCGTTACGTGCTGTTTCCAGGTTAGGTGGGAATCTATCGTTACACCTAGGTATTTAGTAGATTTTTCCGTTTTTAGGGCATGGTTGTTTATGTACTGAGGAGGGCGGAGGTTTACGTTTTCTAGAGAAATAAATCCAATAACATTTATTGGGGTTTAATTTTATTTGCCATTTTTCCAGCCATGTTTGGAGTATGTCTGAGTGTTGTTGTTGCTGTCTGTGCATTACTGAGACGTAAGGGTGTTTTGCAAGTATCGCACTGTCGTCTGCATAGAGTGCCAGCTCCGTGTCTGGGATCCTGGGGATGTCATTTAGATATATGTTAAAGAGTGTCGGGTCCAGGATGGATCCTTGCGGTACACTACTTTTAATGAGCTTGGGTGTAGACAAGTTATCTTTTACTCTAACTTGGAAGTGTCTGTTATTTAGGTATGAGATTAAAAGTTTGACAAGTGCGTCAGGGACTTTTAGAGTGATCAATTTGTATGCTAATCTACAGTACCACACTTTATCAAATGCTTTTTGTATGTCAAGAAAAATCGCAGCTGTGGGTGTCTTACTATTAAGTCCAGAAGATATGTACTCTACCACTCTCAGCAATTGATGAGCAGTGGAGTGTTTTGGCCGAAATCCAAACTGCTCCGGAATGATAATATCATTCTCACTAAGGTGCGTGTTCAGTCTATTAAGAATTATTTTCTCAGTAATTTTACTAAGTGTCGGTAGTAAGTTAATTGGTCTGTAGTCAGCTGGAATTGTGGCATTCCAGCTGTTGAATTTTACAGTTGTAACAATGTACTAGTCATCCTGAAACAAATTTATATAGGCATTTTATAACGTGTAGAAACATAGTGAATAAATACAATTTGTTACTATTTTAGTGGAACTGATAAAATTTACTTTTAAATAAAATGTATATGACTATAGTATAATGTTTGTATGAATATGTGCACAAAACTTAACACATAATACTTGAATTGGGGAAAACATTTGTTCCAAGCAATTTAAATGTAATGTTCACTCACTTACTATGTGGTAACTGATGACAGATTCCATCTGAGGACCTCCATTTATATAGTTGGCCTCCTAAATCCGCCACTATGAGTTGCGGATCATTTTTCTTTTACACTGGTTATCCAATAAATACTAGTTCGTTGAAAGACATGAATTGCAGTGACGTATCACATTTAATTTCACCAGCCTTGGAGGTCAACGGGGATGTATACGAAGCCAAATCTCTTCTGTCCCCATAATGGCGTTGAGTTTTGTATCAACTGCCTAACCAAAGCTTTCGCTTAATATGGAATTCTAGATCAGTAGCTTACACCTCGGTATCAGTCGTGTCGTGACATGTCATTACGTTTTGTTACTGCTGTAATGGAAAATCATAAACTCCATCAACGCTTGACAAACTTTAATGGATTTCAATTAGTAGCTCCATATCTCTTGTACAAATCCACTGTAAAGGCACGCCTTTACATCAGTAACGTGTTGAAGACTCAGACCGTCCGACTCATCCGCAGACATGAGCAGCTGTTTGGACGGCCGGACATCAGTGACCTGTGCGTCATCTTTAATTAATAAGTAAGTGAATGCGACTTAAAAATTCAAAATATAAATACATATGATGGATAGCTAGCGAAAATAATAACATATGGAAATTCGTCGAATAACGACAGATTGTGACGAACAGCACTGGAGAAGGAAATAGAGAAGCTCCAAAAGTTCTTTTAAGTCCTTGCAGTTTCAAAGTTTCGTCGTAATGCTCAAATCAATGCAGATAAATTCCAAATGCTTTTTGTATGCCAAGTAGTATTGCCACATTACCAATATATATCTTTGCTTATATAAGCAGCTACCGTTTGATAGATACGCCTTGACTTGCTCGTATAAACTAAGAAAGGCCTTTTCGAAATAAGTATCAACTAAGAAAGCACATCAGGCCTTTTCGAAATAATCGTGATATTTCTACCACTTTCACAGATCTATAAATAGAATAAATAAGAATAAGTAAATTGCATACCAGTAAGAATCTCAAAACTTAAAATATTCTCTGAATTTTCTAGTAATATTTTTTTAAATGACTCGAAATTTTGTTTTCTAAAAAGTCAATGTGAAATAGTATTTCATGAGTTTTGTATCAAATAAAAATGAAACAAGATGTTAAAGTTTCAAACGGAAAATGTATTGCCAATTCTAACAGAACGTAAAAATATATCTTGATTTTTAAATTCATCAACTGAATTCCTACATAACATTTAATGTAAGAAGGGGAAAAAAATAAATTTTAATGTATTAAGAATGTTCATTCGGATTTGGAACTTTAAGGATATATGCAAAGCACTGAAGCAGTGATACAGAAAATGAAAATATCCTACCATTGTAGCCGTCTGAAATTTAAACCATTACAAGGAGCTTGTATCTGGCTCTCAGAATTAGTAAATAATAAGACTTGGAATGTAAATTGTGCTGCTCCAAGCAAAACGAGAGCAACGACTGCGGCGGAAAAATAATCAAAAATCGGATTTGACTCGTCGTAATTACTTTAACCTTTGAAGCGTAAAGTTGGGATGGAATCCATTTAGAATTCAACGCTGATTCATCTAACAAAGGTATTTCATTTTCTTTAAATATTTACATTGGGACTTAAAAATATATACGCACTTTCGATTTAAATTATGAATCCTTGTTTCCTTTGTTCGTTTTCATATTTTTTATTTTGGTAAAAATGATCATCTATTTTATCTTATATGCTGAAACAGCTTCATTTGGTAGATTTTATTTTCATATTACTTAGAACTACGTATAAATAAGTTATAATAATTTTAAACATGTCTGATGACAATGGTTTTACTGGTAAACATACTGGTTAATATTAAACTCACATTAAAATGAAACGAATAAACAAATGCAATCATTCTTATTTGTAATTACACTAACAAATATATATATATATGTGTGTGTGTGTGTGTGTGTATGAATATACAGGGTGTCCCAAAAACATCGACCTCGGTTTTATTCCTTAAATACAGATCTTAGACGTATATAATAAATTATAAAGTTGAGTAAATAAAGGTACAGAATTTTATGAAATCGATAAAAATTTTCAGGGGATTAAATGTGAAGAAATCCAAAATTTAAATTTTTATAAACATTTCCAATGAGTAAAATGTGCCCCATACACTAATAAGGTGATGCACAAAATTTCAGCATTTTATCATAAAAGTCCCAGAGAAATGTTTAAACAAAGTTGGTGAGAGATTAATCACAAATTAAAATGTAAATGTTTACAGTAAGAGTGCAAATAACGCAACGCAGAAATGCATCATAGGCAAATAATAATATATGCCGCCTATCTTTAATGGATCTTTGGCATGGATGGAAAACAGTTTGAACAAGCTTTGTAATCTTTGTGTAAAGTTATTATTTCTACACACTGTAGGTACTTTTGTACTAATAAATAGCAAAATTATTATTTATTTATGCAATCATTGTTTTCTTTCATAATTTGTGCATGACCCCTGAAACGCGATTTGCCGACATGATTTTTTTTATTCTGAGAACCTATGTTGATGCATCGAAAAGTGGATTAAGTTAATTTTTGTCTTATCATATATCTGGGAGTTTTTATGATAAAATGCTGAAATTTTGTGCATCACCATATTAGTGGATGAGACATATTTTACTCATTGAAAATGACGGGGACCGTATAAAAATTTGAATTTTGTATTTCTTAAAGTTTAATTCCCTTGAAAATTTTAAACTATTTCATAAAATTCTGTACATTTTTTTACGCAACATTGTAATTTATTATATTAATCTAAGATCAATTTTTAAGGAATAAAAGCCGAGTTCAATGTTTTTGGGACATCCTGTATATATATATATATATATATATATATATATATATATATAATACAGGTTACGTCCTGTATATTTATATATATATAATACCCGTTACATCGATGATCTGATAATTGGATAAGAAGATAATGATTATCAAATGAATGTTGATTTTTACCCATCCAATTTAATCTTAAAAGAAAATCCTACAACCCATGAAAATGTAGTGAAGTTTCTGGATTTATGCATCGACTTTAGTAGAATTCCCTTCAAATTAACTATATATGACAAAAGAAAAAGTTATGGTATACCCATCTCAGGCATGATCCATTGGAATTCCAATCTACACATAAACATCTTTAGAAATGTATTCTTAGGAGGATTGTCAAGAATACAACGTATTATAAACAATGACGTCATCAGAATCAAATATGATGAAGCATTTCTTCAACAAGCATACATGCAACAATGTCCCATACCATTTATGAAAGATTATATCAGTAATTACTATGGTAAAAATAATATATATAGTTTAGAATTGAAACACATTTTGTATCATCTAAAAAGTTGATAGCTTGTGAACAGCGAGTATGTAATATCATCACAGCAGGACCGCAGCACGATAACAAGAAGTAGTATTTAGGAAGTACCATACCGTCTAACGCACTTATACGGGTTAACTTGTTGGACAGTGTATTTGCTTTGGCCTTTACTTTATCCGGGTTTTGTGATAATTGTTATTATTACTTCGGAGGTTGGCTTCAGACAGTGCTGGCGTTCAGGAGTGTAATGCCGCGGCATTTATGACATGCATGTTGACAACTGCGGTGTAAGGTCACAACCCCTTACCGCCTTTAAGTAAGCCTCTTGATAAGCCTTCCTTCTTTGTTCATTTTTTACTCTCTCTTTTTCATTTTAAATATATATATATATATATATATACATATATATATATATATATATATATGGTACACTAAAAATACTGGTAGAAAATCAAAGAACCGAAATTAATGATTAACATCATGATTAACATCATTACGTTGTGGGTTGTGTTTTGTAATAACCCTCCAATTATATAACCTCTGTGTGAGTCCTGTAAAGGAATTATTAATTAATGATTTACCCAAAAGATGACACCAATTTAACATTAACAATCACATTTATTACAAAACATAAATCTTTAACTACTCAATTAGAACAATTTATCATATTATTACTTAAATGCCTTACAACAATTCTTCTCATTAATTATTGGGGCGGAGGGGCTGTATGAGACCAGTACTATTAAATTTACTTAAAATGTATCTATGACCTTTGATTACTGATGGGCACATACCTTCAAGTCTGTCTTGTGTTTTGTCACCGCCACGTAAGTTGCCGATCATCTCACCGAAATAACTCGCAGTATTCTTTCACCGACTCGTGATATCGACGATAACTTTTACTCATGGCGCCCACACCCGCACTTATTGCTTTCTCTTTTTATCTGCACAAGTCATAATTTCATGTCACCATGCTAATAATACAAATCGTGTCTGTTAAGTCATAATGTTACATCACCATCTAATACCTTGTTTCTCATCATAATAGTCGAACTCCTTCTTTAGTCACATCTCAAATCTTATTATCAGTTCGCAGTGTCGTTCTCAAGTCACCAGTTGTGGCCATATTCCCTCCCTCGGGGTGTCACTCCCCCTTTTCTTCCATTTGCCGCATTGAGTTTGACGTAACAAGCATCCTTTTCCATTGAATAATCTTTATCCAATGACGTGGTTCACATCCTCGTAAGGGCCAGCTCGGCCCCCTCTGTCATAGCGCTCCTAAATTTATGATTTTGTGACTTCTAGGTTCACGGGTTGTAAAACCCAGCGTCATCCAGACTTTCAGCATTGTTTGTCGTCTTGGCCACAATAAATTACACATATAAACCTGTCTCATCAAATGTGAGATCTATTTCTGGTCTCACAATATATATATATATATATATATATATATATATATATCGTATAATTGTCTAATATGTGTTGGTCTTTCCAGAACTACCAGAAGCACCTTGGTGACCTAGAACTGGAGGTCGCAGTAAAAGTAAACTGGGGTTTTTGAATAACATTGGAATAAATACATACTTTGCTAGTTGTTTCTTTTGTAAATTTTGAATTTTAGTTTATTGTGATACTTTTGTGTTATATTTTGTCCTAACATATTCGAAAAATGGGTTCTTATCTTTTTATTTTAAGAGATATATTTTATACTAAAAAAATGTATTTTATACTAAAAAAATGTTAGTAATCAATATTATATGTTTTGAATTTAAATTAAATATTATATTTGTTTGTACAGTTACATATTGATATTATATTTGTTAGTACCGTTATATATTGCTATTATATTTGTTAATAATCTTATATATTGTTGTTATATGTGCTAGTAATGTTATACTTTAGTACTGTTTTATAAAAAATGAAGGCATGTTTATTGACAGTTACAGTCACCCGGTGCGGCGGATCCTCTGTCATACTTAAGCTCGAAAGTGAGTCATGAGTTCAGAAAATTGTAAGAACAACTGATCTAGAAGACTTAATCTTCGTACACATAGTAGTATTGATCATTGTACAGAACCTAACTGAGTCGGATTTTCGATGATGTAAAAATGTGTGTGTTTTCTAAAATAGTTTTTAGACCCTGCAAAGGCTGAAGACTGAATCTCGCAACACTTCTAGTATCGATTAAGGACATAACCTAACTAAGTCGGTGTTTTGGTTTGCCCTCCCGGAGTAGAAGGAAATGAGATTTGGGATATCAATAGCATATTTGCTTGTGGTATTTGCGGCGGAAATTGTAGGTTTAAACACTTTGGACGATTATATCTCCGAACCTAATATCTAATAATCTAATATATGTAAACACGTTTTCTTTTTTGTCGAAAATATACTTAAATTTATGAATATATAAAAATATTTTTAATATTTTGAACTTTTCTAAAGGAGTTAAAAAGTAACTTCCCGAGCGAGCATATTTATTTCATGTTACTTACTTTCACTCACAAATACTTCAACACTATTAAAATAGATATAAATAGTAAGAGATAAAAATATATATTAGGAAATCTAGTTCCAGTTCTACATTTTAAAAAGGAAAGCTCCTATAGTTTTAGAGTAACCGTCTTGTTAAATTAAATGATTGAAAATTTTAACTTAACCCCAGGTGACTTAACAGATATATGTACGTTTATAGTGTAGATCATTGGATAGATCCTATACAAGCCGGATTTTTCACACACACCTCGAGAGCAAACAAAATGAGAGAGGGCTCTAAACATTTTCAAGACCTTCCACAAAGCTGATAAGTCTTACATTTATGGTATCAACTATGGGACATAATTTAACCGAGTACATATTTGATTCAGATAAATATTTTTTTCTGAAGTGCCATGTATTGTTAAACAAAATAAAAGTAATTATAAAAATGTTGTACCTTTTAAGAGTGTTTTTCCATGGCTATGACAGACATACTTATTAGTAATGATATAACGCTTTTTAAAGAATTTAATTAAATTTTTCTAAACAACACCTATTGTATAATATGACATCCCCCATTAAGAATTCGTAGTTTTATAATACATAAATTGAGTTATTCGAAAGGGAGGACTTGGTCTTTTAGTCATAGGAACTTCAACGTCTGAGATTTCGAAAGAAAGATTTCAGAGTAGTAAACTTTCAGACAGATTCTGTGATCAGGTCCGTCGTTCATTAAACCCTTTCTCAAATTTTAGGAGTTGAATTTCAGAAATATATAACCTTATAGTTTATTTCGGAAGAATGAAAAAAAAACATATAAAAACAAAGTTTACAGTTAGAGCGTTTGTAGAGATGCAGTAACCATATATTTAGGCTGTCCCATACCTTCTTACGAAAGTTGATTACTGAAATATAGCTAATTCCTGTTTACTTGTGACTCTTGAAAAAGATCCATGTAATACTTCAAGTTCCCAGGTCGGAAAGATCACGTTTCCTGTCTAGCAAATCTCTTTCTGATCCCCTCAGAAATGTTTTATATGAAAACCCTATTTTAGTATTTATCTAATACCCACCAGAAACATCCCAAATTTTAGATTCCTATTTGGGATGGTTGAAGAGATACGTAGCTTTATGTCAAAAGACTAATTTGCATATTTGCGGTTTAGTATGATAGTTAATACAACAACATAAGAACCGTTAAACATCATTAAAATATCTCACAACTTTGACATATTCAAATGTTATTTCAATGTGCTGATTCCATAATTTCTCTATTTAGTCGACCATTTTAAAATCCCATTAGAGGATATTACACTCTCAAATACAAGTTGCGATATCAGAATAAACCAGTAACGTCTTTCAGTAAAATAGCAAATGACCCTTTTAGAACTGTTGTGGTCCATCCGCTAAATCTCGCCATTCAAATTGCGGTTTTCTTGTATGGAGATGACCCCTGAAAACTGCACATTTCGGAATATTGAATATTTCAGGATATAAACATAGAAATTTCACGAAAATTGATATTTAGACTGATTTGGGAGTCTGAATTTTGCTTAGTACGTTAAAATCGGGTATTGTATTGAAAATTTCGAAGTTTGTGCGCATTTCGATATGAAGACGGAACCTTATGCAAATTACATGCACATGTATTTATAGAGAACCTTATTCCTATTCGAAAGGTATCTTTATATTTGCTTTAAGATGAATGATGCTCGGATAACAGGGGGTGGGGTGTTTTTTTCAGCAGCTGCGCAATTGAACATTAATAACATTGGGCTGTCTAGCTTATCTACATACATTATTTTTTTCACTATGAAAGAAGTGAATTGATTATCTTATATAGAAAAGTCATGTGCTGCCCACATGATTTTATTACTTCCCTTATATAAACTTATGTTTATAAAAATTGCAACACCACGAAGGAATGGTCAGATTAGAATGACATTTATACCACATATTACTAATGGTGATACAAATAAATGATTGCTGTTTCAGACCAATACAACCACATTGCTGGCCCCAAATCAGTATTTTGTGAAGCCCCCTATCGGCAATAAGATCTTTTAAAGGTCGCGGTATCGAATCAAACAGAGTTTGGATAAAGTGTCTATAATGTATCTAGTGTGTTGACCCGCGGCACAAACTGGTTCTCGAGCGAGATGAAATCCGCGTGAGGGCGCTACAATCGATTTGTGTCCAGGTTAGCAGATGATAATACAGTGCATTATATTATGACAGCAGTTTTCTTGGGAGAGACTTGCTATTTAATAACATTGTTTGGGATAAAATTGTTAACGTGCGATAGGTTTCAGTTTTATACAACCTATTTGTGTGAAGACTGATAAATTTTAGTAACTGTAGCAGTAAAAAAAAAAAAAAAAAAAAAAATTGATAGCTAAAATGTCTTGATTTTCATTTTATATTTCTTGACATCAGAAATTCCCCTAGAAAAAAGCTTTATTACATGAGAAAAGAAAATTAAAAAAAAAAAGGCGTTCAAAATTAAATTCTATATATATATATTTTTTATTAAAAACTACAATAAACTAATATTTCCATAAAAAGTAGGTACATTTACATTCTTTAAATTAACAAGCTATGTTGAATCCACTGGGGGGGAAACATGCATAATTTAGGAAAATACTGTATAAGTACAGCATAAATACAGGAAATACTGTATATAAAATTTGAATAAATTTCTTGTTCAAGTAAATTTATTTTGCATTCATTTACATCTCACCACATCTTGTACACTACATTTCATAAGATTTCATCAAACGGTTCTTAAAATATCATGCGCAAGTTCAAAAGTCAGTATTTTGAAATAAATGAGATCAAAGTATATATTACTTTTCTTATATGCATAATGTATAAGGAAAGTATTGTGACGGAGTCGAAAATTCGAATTCGAGTTTTCGACGGGAGAGCACGTTTCAGGTATCCATGATCACGAATCAAACATTTTTGAAGTGATGTCTGTGTGTGTGTGTGTCAGTGAGTCTGTGGAGACGATAACTGACGAACGAATGGACCGATTTGAACCAAATTTGGTACAAAAATCACAATCCGTAAACACTGGAAGCCTATTGTTTTTATACGCAATCGAATGTTCAGAACCCACCTAAATTTTCGAATATAATTTTGAAAAAATCGTCAAAAAATCAAAACCACTAATAAAGTTACGCAAATAGACATTTCTTATGTAATTTTTCATTAGAAAACGATTGACATAAATTTTAGAACGCTAACATGAACCGTTCTCGAGATATTGTACATTTTTTAAAAAAATTATCAAAAAGTCATATAAAATAAAAAAAAAATATTTCCTATTGAGAAACATGTTCACTTTTCATATGTAATACCAAGTGATAAATTGGGTGACATCATTCTCGTAGATCTAGCTCGTTCCATTCATGAAAAAAGATACTTTGAGTAATACTTTTGTATTTGAACGCCAATAATCATTTATCTGCTGTAAGAATAACTTATTTCTTTGTGCATAACGCTTGGCGAGATATTTTCATGATTTTAAGGATACAGTGTCCCCTTTATTTATTTACACAGAAAATGTTTTATATGTTTATTTCCAATAATATACAATTAAAATGAAGGTTACTTGGTCTTAAATTATTTGGGCATTAATTCGCTACTGTCTGCGTGGCAAATTTCGTAACCCGGCGCGATATGGTTATTGTTCTAAAGGCGTAATAAACACACAGATAGACAAAGGTACATTCTTTTATAATTTTCCTTAGAAAATCAGGGGATTTCACGTTTTTTTTTTCATTATGTTTGACCTCCGCCCCATCATTACTTCTATGATAATCGCTTAACAAGGGCCTAGATTGTTTTTTCGTCGACTGTGCAGAGTCCATCGTGTTAAAAAAGGGATTCAAACATGAAATAACAAGCTAAACAATCACATTTAGTCCTTAAAAGGGCTGTTAATTTCTTTTAAATTGCAAAAATAAAAATCACTGTAGAATACCTTCGAACACAAACAAATATCTGATAAGTTTTAATTTAGCGCGAAGGGCGAGCGAGGCGAACAACCGGACAACAGTTGACTACAGCGCCCTCTCCCCGTTTCATCCTCCTCGGAAACCAGTTTTGGAAAACTTTCAAGGGAGCACGTTACACTAGATACATTATAGACACTTTAGTTTGGATGTGTTCCTGGGATATTGCCTGCCAGTCTTCATCGATCCGAGTCCATAGTTCATTGGCGGTGACTGCTGGAGACCAGTAATGACCCAGTCATCGAGTGACCATATCCCATACATGTTTAATCGGTGACATGTTCGGCTAAAGAAGAAGCGGTACCTGATGTGCAGTGAAGAAGGCTTTCTTTCTTCGACCCAGACCATTCGACCTACCCGAAGGTGCAAGGTATCTGTTTGGACGGCGGGAAGTGCCACCCAATTTGGATAGGCAGCCAGCGGGGGAGGCATCCACAGCGACCATGCCCCCCCTTCCTCTAATACCAACCTCTCGCAAGGACTTACGAACTCACGTGTTTAACGCTGTCGTACTCTGCCTGAACCCGGAGACAGTTTGAGCAAAGACGGTTGTCGAATTCAAGTGGTCTGCGTGCAGTCCCCGCGCGCTAACAACTGGGCTGTCGGATCCAGTAAAGTCTTGGACATTCCGGCAATTTGTGGTTGGGCATTATCTTGTTGGAATATAACGCCAGGAGTGTGCTGAAGGAAGGGTACAACTTCGGCCTCAAAGACCTCCCTGATGTAGCTGTTGCTGTTGAGCGTATCAGCAATGCGTAGGAGCCGGGATTGCCTATGATAACCAATGGCATCCCACACCATTACATTTAATGTTCATGCAGTATGATACTGTAAAACACACGCAGGACGATGACGCTCACTACAACACCGTCTAACGCATATGCGGCCGTTATTGCAGTTCATGTTCTAGCGGGACTTGTCCGAAACCCTATCTGGTGCCAATCCGCAAGCCATGGTCTGTACTCCTCCTCCCAGTGTAACCTGAGGCATCAATGGTTCAGCGTCAACAGCATCATTCGCAAAGGAATGCTTGCACGCAGTCCACTGCGCAGTAGATGCATTCGAACTGCAGAAGTAGACAATAACACATCTGTTTCAGTGCTCCAGTGCGGCCTTAACACTTGAGACGAAGATATACTGTTCGTCACCGCCGTGCGGATAAGATGTCTATCGCCCTGTGTTGTGTAACCTGAGGCATCAATGGTTCAGCGTCAACAGCATCATTCGCAAAGGAATGCTTGCACGCAGTCCACTGCGCAGTAGATGCATTCGAACTGCAGAAGTAGACAATAACACATCTGTTTCAGTGCTCCAGTGCGGCCTTAACACTTGAGACGAAGATATACTGTTCGTCACCGCCGTGCGGATAAGATGTCTATCGCCCTGTGTTGTCGACATATTGGGTGGTCCACTGCCAGATTTTCGACTCGTCCGGTTTTGTTCGGTTCACTGCTTCCACACTCGCATTGCTGTCGTGGGATTATGCCTCTGATTGGCAGCAATATCCCTGTACGAAAACCTTTCTTCCCGCAGGCCGGTTATGCGTCTCCGTTCGAATTCTGTTGTTTGTTTATAAGGCGTCCTCTGACGTTGACGAGGCATAGTGACTCCATTAGAACAGTTTTCAACTCGCGGACACCAACACCAAACTGGTCTTGCTCTTCCACACCCCTCTATTTCTTTTCCGTCCACTCAAACTGCTCGTACCCTAGGGTGAGTCGAGTGGTCTGGGTTTTCTACATCCCTCTATTTGTACTCCTAGTACGATCGTTCAGAGGGCGCTGCGGAGCCCAAGCATGCCCATTCACTCTCCAACTCTAATCAGCATGTACTGCAGTGATTTTTGTGTCCCGCGCGTTTCATTCTAATCAGAGAAGTTCTTCATGGTGTTGCAATTTTCATAAACATGAGTGTACGTTGCATAATGTACAGGAAAATGTTGTCATGGGGTCGAAAATTCGAATTCGAGTTTTCGACGGGAGAGCAAATTTCAGGTATCCCTGAACACGATTCAGATGCTGTTGAGGTGATGTCTGCGTCGTGTGTATGTGCGTCTGTGTGTATGTCTAAGTATATGTGTGTGCGTGTGTGGGGAGACTCTGGAGACGATATCTCACAAACGAATTAAGTGATTCGAACGACATTTGATAGAAAATTACAATCAGTGAATACTGGCAGCCTATTGTTTTTAAACGCAATCAAATGTGCAGAACATCCCGGCATGTTGAATTTAAATGTTGAAAAATCATCAAAATATCAAAACCTTCAATAAAGTAACATAAATAATTATTTCTTACGTAATTTTTCATTATAAAATGATTGCCACCAACTTTAGAATTCTAGCACGAACCGTTTTCGGGATATTGTAAATTTTTTAAATAAACTTAGAAAAAAAATAACATAAAATAAAAAAAAAGTATTAACTATTGTGAAATATGTTCATTTTTCATATGTAATATTACGCGATACAATTGTTATTATCATTCTCGTGGATCTAGCTTGTTTCATTCACTACAAAAGATACTTTGGGCAATAGTTTTGTATTTGGATGCCATTAGCCTATTTCTCAGTCCATAACGCTTGGTGCAATTTTGGCGACGAATTTGGCGGAATATCGCCAACTTGGCGAGTTCTTAAATGTTGCCAAATTAGCGACAATATTGATAAAAAAATATTGATAAATTGATAAAAATGTCGCCAAACTGATTGACGCTAAATCAATGAAAACGACGATCAATTAATGAAAGTTCAACATCTTGTAATTTTGTTGGGTTCCGGGACATGTAGTTATTAAAGGAAGCGAATTGGCTGATACTGCTACAAAAACAGCTAATTATATTCAGAATTATCCCATCCCTTTGACAGATATAAAATAAAACTATTAGTAACATAATGTATGATAAATGGAAACGTTCATGGAATCAGTAATTCCAAAATAAATTGCATGAAATAAAGCTCTAAGTACAAAAGTGGACTAGTTTTCAGTGTAGGAAACTCGATATTATTAACTCGCTTGCGAATTGGTCATACACGTTTTAGCCACAGACATTTGTTTATAGGTGAACAAGAGCCTTCTTGTAGCTCCTGTCAAACATCGGTGAGTTTAAAACACTTTTTAATAGTGTGCACTAATTTCAGACGTCATCGTCTTAAACACTTGATGACTTCTGATATTACTTTAATGGACTTGATAGGAGAAGCTCCTCATCCAAATCTGTTTTCATTTTTGTTGAATATGGGATTTTTTTTATCATATATAACTTTTCACCTCTCACTTTTTATCATCCTTTTACTATCTATCAGCTGATTTTATGTTACATCGTCATGTTACTTTGTATACATTTAAAAAAATATATTATACACTTGTTATTGTCTTTTACTCATAAATTAGTTATTTGATTTACCATATGTTTGGCGCAGCATATCCTTTTTGGATTTTGTGCCACAAAACCCCAATCAACCAACTAACCAATCAAGATCTTGGAAAGAATATAAGAAACGACTACAAGAATAACCCATTTCTCCGTCCCTCCGTATGGCTTGAAGAAAAATTTGGCGGGTTGTCGCTAACTTAGCGATTTTTTAAACGTTGCGAGATTGACGAAAATGTCTCCAAATTCATAAAAATTTGAATCGGGCTACACTATGAATTTGGTTCCATTTCGTGTGTAATCAATATTTATTTTCTACCTCTCTATGCGTCACTGTTGTGTAGAGTTGGATATTAAAAAAAAATCTTTTCTCATAATTTATTCCTTTTTTTGTGTATTTTATCAGTTTTTATCCTCACCACTATTATTTCTTACTTTTGTATCTACAACATAACTCGACTTTAGTATGAAGATTGTCTTGGGATGTAAGAAATCCTTGACGTCCGAATGTTGTCCATACCGACTGAAATACCTGGAACTTCACTATATCAGTCATTAAAAATTTACAGTGCTTGAAGAACGATGTCCATCAAAAACCAATGGCTTATTATCGTAGTTTAATATCCCATAATAATAAACTAATTGCTATAACTTTTCACGTTTTCTTTCAATTTATAATTTCTGTAAAAAATATAGTCCTAGGCTCATTTATGTATACATACACACTCCATATACATAGCAAAGTTTAGTGTATATTTGAATTCTGTCTATTTGTTGAAAACTCAAATTCGTATGCTCGAAAAATTATGATTTCGTCCCAATTTCCAATTTGAATACTGTCAAGAGAAACTTGGAAGCAATCTTCCTTATATAGATTAAAAATTAACTATATTACTAAATTACAAACATTTAGAGAAAGTATGTTAGTTTCGCAATATTTAAACGTAATTAATTCAAAGAATGAGTCGATATTTGATTTTATGTTAGAAATTTGATTTTAACAAATACAACTTTACGTACATTGGAAAATAAATATAAACACGATAATTCTCTTTCCCAATATTCATGTGCTTGAAAATAAATTACTGTTTTTTAAATAATACGTTTTAGCAGAAATAAATATTATCTTTATAAAACACTTCTTCAATAAGCAATACGTTCATAAAAACAAATGTGATTTTTTTCCTCATTTAAGTAAAAATATTAAAGATTAAGGCCAATTATTGAAAATTACAAATAAAGTAATTTTCTCTATCAATTATACACCATCTACTTAAAATTTGCGGGATTTTTCTTTTTTATCGCATAACAAGCTGCTTACAAATCTTAACAAGCTCTTTAATTTTTTCAAAAATGTTCCAGTTGTTGAAAAAATAATCCCTTCTAGAGGGAACGGCAGAAGGTAAAAAAATAATTAATTATTTCAACACAGATAAAAAAATATTTCGGTAACAGCTGCTTCATAATTTGCTGATACAAAATCTAATGTTCCATGTATTAAGCCGTTATGTAAAAACACTTATGAAGCAAATATTTTTAATTTTACATTACGATCTTCTTGAAATGATTAAAAAGTATTTATTCGATGAGTATCAACAAATATTTAAGTGCAATGTATAAGTGTATAAGTAACGTGCTGTCATGGGAAGAAAATTCGATTTCGACTTTTTGACGGAAGAGCACGTTTTAAGCATCGCTGTACTCGAATCGAAAGTTTTGAGGTAATGTTTGTTTGCTTGTGTGTGTGTGTGTGTGTGTAAAAGTGTGTGTTTGTGTGTATGTATGTTAGTGAATGTGTGTGTATGTTTATGTATGTGTGTATGTGAAAGTGTGTGTGTGCATCTGTACATCGATATCATACGAAAGAATGAAGTTTTTCGAACGAAATTTGACACAGATATTAAAATCGATGTATGTTGAAATCCTATTGATTTTGAAGGCAATAAAATGTTCGGAAGAGCCCAAATTTTAGAATGAAATTTTGTATCAAATATTAAAAAATCAGATCATACATTAATGTTACATACATGATCATTTCTTCTGAAATATTTAGTCAGAAAACAAATGACACAAACTTTAGAATACTAGCATGAATTGTTCCTCGAGATATTGCACGTTTTTCAAATAACTTTTTTAAAAAAAATACAAAAGTTATGAATGCATTAACTATCGTAAAATAGTCCTTAAATTCTTAAACAAATTATCTATAACAAATTCTCAACGATAGCTTCAGTATTATTGCTATGAAGTTTCCTTTAGCTTCATGATTATTGCTATGAAGTTTCCTTTAGCTTCATGATTATTGCTATGAAGTTTCCTTTAGCTTCATGATTATTGCTATGAAGTTTCCTTTAGCTTCATGATTATTGCTATGAAGTTTCCTTTAGCTTCATGATTATTGCTATGAAGTTTCCTTTAGCTTCATGATTATAGCTCTGAATGATTAATGCATTCTTAATGGCGTCATTTAAATATTGGTTCTTTTGAAATGACAACATCATTTTCAGGAATTATAGATTAGATTTCGACAATATAAGTAAAAGAAAAAGAGTGTGAAAAAATGTTGATTTCAAAATTGTATATAAAATAGAAATATTTATTCGATTGTTACGAAAATATGAGGCAACGCATGGCAAAGTATTTTAAATCCTCATGCAAAATTGCAATCATCTCATGCCATAGTTTCCGCGCTAGTTTTGACAAAAAATTATTTATTTTAAAAGGATTTTGTCTGCGGCTATACATATTTTTTATTTATTTATTTTCTTTATTATAGAGAGATTCAGTTACTTGTGGGATTGTCAATCCATATACACAGCTGATTGTGAAAATCGCAACACCAAGATAGAATGGCACTATTTAAATGAAATTTATCTAACACATTAGTGATATTACGGTAAATAACTGACTCTATTTTTAGAGATATACAATATTTTCTCCTTTAAAATCCAGTATCGTGAAGCCATCTCGAGCAGTAATAATAACTTTTAATAATAGCTACAGCGTGACATTGAATGGTAGATGCTTTTGATATCGTCCTATACAATACCCTGCTAAGATGCTTCTAGATTCGAGTCCAGTGGTCATTTGGGGTGGATTACGAAGGCGCTTGAATGATAAATTGCTGAGGTACTATTACAGATATACTACTATACGTCGATAATATGAGCTTGCAATTTTGTCCCAGAAGCTCAACGGTAGAGCATCGGCTGGCCAGTTCGAAGATTCAGAATTCGATTTCCGGTTGGAGCAGCAAGGTTCTTTACAATGGCGCTCAAACAAATCAACATTGTACGTTAGTGTAAGCACGTCGGAGGTTTGAAAGTGACCCTAGTACGACTAGAACAGATTCAATGGATATGGGTATTTATATATAAATAAATAAGAACTATGTGTAGCCGGAGACAAAATCCTTTTAAAATAGAACATTTTTTGTATAGGCTAACACCGAACCTATGGCATTAGATGATTGCAATTTTGTATGAGGATTTAAAATACTTTGCCATATTCTGGGATATGGAGCGACGATTTCAAAGCAAGAGGATAACGACCACGTGGATACTAAACTGGGTAAAAATAGTAGTTTTAGGAGGCTAATCTAAGGTCAAAATAGCAGAAGGTCGTCCGTCAGATTGTCAGTTGCACGCCAATCTGACATTAGAGAGGAGTGGAGAATGTAGAGACCACTTCGACATTAAAAGCTTACAATTTTTTCCTAGTAGCTCAACGGTAGAGCCTCTGCTGGCCGCGTCGAAGATCCAGGATTCAATTCCAGGTTGGGGCAGCAAGGTTTCTTTACACTATGCCATGGACAGGTTTGATTAGGGACATGTCTGGTAAACGTGCAAACCAGGAAAGTGGTATCTGTCATGCATGGAAAAGAATACATCCAGCGTCATATGCGGTCAACATTACACCGGTGATGCATAGCGAAAGGCAACTCGAAAAGTGTAGTATTTATGGCTGTATAGAATTTTCTGAATTATCATCAGGTGCCCTTTTCCAAACTCCGTTGTTCGGAGTTCGGCATCAGCGTATAAAAGGCGCTCCAACAGCTGAACGACAAATATATTTTCAAACACATTGATATCGAGTTGTGCTAGTTTTCGGACGTCTAAATGCAACTTTAGTCTTCGATTCAAAGATCAATGGATAGTATATCGTCTATCGACAGAGCAATCTTCTATAGCGGAACGAAATGTTAGAATCCAAGCATATCGATGTCGCAATTGAGATTATTGTGGTCGTCCAAATTTAGCGTTTGTCTTTCGACGGCGAGCATTTACACAATGACTGAAATTTTCAAGCTGGCTTTTCTAGTTACTTTTATACAGAGCCTGATTTACTACTTAGGGATACATGGGTAACGATGGACCTCCAATTGCTATTGAGAAGTTTTGAAATTTTAAAATACACTTTGTTGCAAAAAATATATGCACCCATAAAAAACTGAGCTACAGCCGCAGAACTGGGCATTCAAATGACGTTTTAGGAGTTACGCAAATGATCAATCTGTCAGCTCCAATGATTCTATAGGGCTCATACAACGTGCATGAGAACGATGCATCGTACAGTATTTAAAACTATCGATGTTCTCATTCACGGGCAATTTGAACTGGATTTTCTGATTTGATACTGTAAATCGTGTACAAAGATGCCTTTCAGGCGCTTGGTTGCGCTAAGAATAATTGGTGAATTTAGTGAGAGATTGCATCATTGGTCTAAGGAAATCTGTTTGGTCCAATGGACGTACCAGTCACTCAGGATGCCCCATGTAGAAAACTGCTTGAGAGGATCGTGCAGCAAGGACAAGAGCCACGTCCACACCAATGGCTTCGCTATCAGACATTCGAAGGCATTTACCTTTCTCCATGCATCCTGTATCAAAGGATACTATTCGGAGATTAATAGTAGAAGGTGGGTTTAGGTGTTGACGTCCATTAAAGCTCCTATCGCCGACGCCTCAACATAGGCAGAGCCGTCTGGATTGATGCCAAACTTGATCAGCCTGGGCAGTGTCCGATTGGAAACATGTTGTCTTTAGCGACTAATCTCGTTTCACTCCCAGTGTTGATGACCGTCGCATACGTGTTTGGCGGAGGAATGGCCAGAGTTTCGGTCCCGGATTTGTTGTCCAGCGGAACACGGCCATCACACGTGATGTGACCGTCTGGAAAACCATCTCGTGGAACAGGAACCGATCTCTTCTAGTTAGGTTGAAAGTCAATCTGACGGCTCACGTGTACGTCGCCGATATCCTGTAGTCGATTGCTATGCCTACGCTGTCAAGTCGCCTAGGTTCCATTTACCAACAAGACCCCCCCCGGGGACCAGTGAATTATAAATAAAGTTATAAAGCGTTTTTTAGAGGACTTACAAGTGATACAGTGACAAAAAGTTTATTGGTTATTTTGTTACTGAATTTTGGTAAGTCTGGTCCTAGAGTCAGCACCTTAAAGTGGCTTAAAAAGACTTATATCAGGCACAAAAGTCTCTAACGACTATAAACAAAAAATGAGAGATGAACTTTTATCCTTATTGTTATTTTATCCTTAAGTTATTATTTTATCCTTAAGTATTATTTTATCCTTAAAGTTTGTAGATGGCAGACAAACTTATGCTGAAAGTGTACAGATAAGGAAAATTGCACCTAAAGATAGGTCCAAAAGCCGTAATTGAACAAATCACGTGGTAACTGTTTACCCAAGGGAAGAAAAGACATCAGAGATAAGCAAAAATGAAATACAATTTAAGGCAATTCAAAAGTAAAGAAAGATAAATCTTGGATGGGTGAGAATAGACTTTAGAGAATATAGGTTTTGCATTGCAAAGAACAGAGTTGTTCGAACTGTGGGGATACGGGACACAAGTTTGATAATTGCAAATGTCCATAAGCGAAGTGCAGAAATTGTGAGAGTCACAATATTAGATTTGGAACAAAATATAAAACAGGACATAAGGCAATAGATAGAAATTTCCCTATATACCAAAAATAACTTGACTTTCTTATTTACAGGATTAACTATGGGGACGTGTGAAGGCTTTAGGTTGACTTGTTTATCATTAAACCTCAACCATACTAGAACAGCAAATTACCTGTTCTCACAGGATCTCATAAGGGAAAACATAGATAGATATAGTGTTCTTAAACGAACCCTATTATACCCATGATAAATTTATTGGATTTACTTTTGGCTATATTCTCATTTTTATAGAGGAGAGGCCAAGAACAGGATTGGCTCTAAGTACAAAAATACGAAGATTCCATGTCATTTATAGTGGTAGAAACATCATGGGCGTACAAATTGAAATTGAGAATGAAGAATATATTATTACTTCATTCTATTGCCCTCCTTCAGAAGACTTAATTATTAAGTTGGAAAGTTTGGAAACTGATTAGAGGTAACATGGATAAACAGCATATAATCTGTGGGGATATTAATGCTAAATCTCATATTTGGCGTCCTAGACCCAATGATACGAGAGGGATAGAGTTATTGGAATTCATTGCAAGACTCGATTTTAAAGTGGAGAATAATCCCAACAGTCATCCTACATTGACAAATACCAGGGGATCAAGCTGGATAGACCTATGAATGACCAAGAATGTAAATAACAAAATAAATGACTGGATAATTCACGATCGTATCTCTATAAGCGATCACAATATAATGGAATTTAATATAGGAATGACAGAGAAGACAACGAAAAGGCAAATAAAGTGGAGAATCAGTGATTTGAACTGGTTGAGAGTAAAAGTGGAAATCTACAAATTAGTAGCCAAGACTCGAAATGTAGAATTAAATACCAACAATATAAATAAGTATATCTAGGATATGGAAGATGAATTGATAAAAATATATAGTAACAATACTAAAGAGAAGAAAAAAGTAAAGGCTAATGCAACTTGGTGGACTAATGGGCTGACCATAATGAGAAGCCGGGTAAGAGCGTTGAGGAGAAAATTCCAGAAAGAAATGGAAGAAGAATAGAGAAAGAGGGAAAATATCCAGTATAAATTAGAGTACACAATTTACAAGAAAAAGGATCATAAAAATAAAAACGGAAAATTTTAAAACTTACCTAGGCAAAGTGATTGTAAATAATTCGTTTGGAGCCCATTATAAGTTGATTAAAAACTTTCAAAGAAACAAAAAGAACTTGGAAAATCATTATGTAGCCAAGAGAGATAATACACAGACCAAGAACATTTCAGATTCAATTGAAGAAATCTTAAAATACCACTTCCCTATAATAAATGCGGAGGATTTCCCCAGTGAAAATTATAAAGATGAGAATACGGATTCGTTTACTTTGTAAGAAATAGAAAAAGTGATCCATGAGTTTGATGAAGGGAAAGCACCTGGAATCAATGGCTTAACTATGGAGATCATTAGCTAATTATTCTATGTTGATAAAAAGTGGTTCTTGAACATTATGAATTTTTGTCCAAATAATGGGATTTTTCCAAAACTTTGGAAAATTGCCAGGGTAGTATTGATATCCAAAGATTTAACTACCGCAGAGGAATATCGTCCTATATGCCTTCTGTCTATCAGGGGAAAAATTCTTGACAAACTGTTGACAAAAAGGTTGACTCACTTTCTTGAAAATAAATTGAATGGAAATCAATACGGTTTTAGAAAGAACCGCAGTACGATTGATGTGATCAAAATGATCATGAACCAAATAGAAAACAATAAAGTAGATCCATTTAGTACTTGTATTATATCAATGGATATAATAGAGTTCCTTATATGCTCTTGAATTTAATTAAGAGCTTCTTCTACATAATAGATATGTAAGGGTGGAAGAAAAATATTTATACATGAAGTATAATATTGAAATCCCCCAGGAATCCCCCCAGGAATCCAGTATAGCACCCATTTTATGGCTTATAATAGCAGATAAAGCCGTGAATATTAAATTTAATAAGGACACTAAAATTCAGGCTTTTGCGGATGATATAGTAGTACTTGCAAAAGCCAAAGTATCTTATCTATTTGCTAGTCTTGAAACACAAGCTGTAACCAGAATAATGGAATAGGCAGATTATTATAGGCTTACTCTAAATATAGATAAGATCCAATATACGATGCTTAATTCTAAGAAGATAACCCATATGCCGGAAATAAAGCTGAAAGGGTAGAGAATCAGTTACAAAAACGAATTGAAGTACCTGGGTATTTTAATCGATAATAAATTGACTTGGACAGCACACTTAAGAGGGATGAGAAATAAAGTTTATAAATTTCATTATAAACTTTATTAATAATTTTATTATAAATTTCATTATAAACTTATGAGAATATCAAGGGCAATTTGGGGGTTAAACCCCAAAATAATGAAAAAAAAATTATACAACGGCAACCGAAAAAATAATTATGTACGGATCGGAAATATGGTTTAAAGACCATAGGAGAATCAATGATAAAATCATACAGATACAGAGGATAGCATTGCTATCAATCACAAAATGTTACAGGACTGTATCAAATGAGGCCATACAATTTTACCAGGGCGTGTGGCACTTAATATAACAATAGAAAATGGAGCTAAGATGTACAATCTCTTAATCTGGAGCCAAGAGATACAAATCGATAATGAGGAAATTAAACAAAGTGAAATTAAAAAACCTCTTGTTAATAACAAAAAGCCTTGGGAGGAAGAGACCATACAGTGGAAAGTCGGAAAAGGAATTGAATGTGAATGGGAGGTATACATGAAAGGGCAAAAATGAATGATCGAGTCGGAAGTGAGTTTGTAATTTATAATCATAGAGAAATAGTTAAAGAATGGTAAGAAAGAATAGATGATAATGGTACAATGTTCAACGTCAAACTGTACGCAATATGGAATGCTGTGGACTATACTATAGAAGAAAACTTCAGTGAAGTACATATCTTTACGGACTCAAGATCGGAATTAATGGCCTTAAGTTCATATAGTATTAAAAATAGGTGGATATACAACTTTAAAGAAAAAATGTTGCATTGCGAAGGCAATTTTATTCTACATTGGGTCAAGGCCCATGTAGGATTACATCGAAATGAAATGGCGGACAAGCTCGCCACCGAAGCCTTGAAATTGGACGAAAAAATGGTATTTGGGAAAAACAAAACCCAAGTTAGAAATAAAATCAAACACAAGTGTGACAAAGAGTGGGAAGATAGATGGGACAAGTCCTCTAATGGTAGTCAGTTATATGGTCAATTACCCAAAATCTCAACTAGAGTAACAAATGGAAATTTCTATTTAAAGCAAGTGCTTACGGAACATGCAGCATTTAGAGCTTACCAGCATAGATTCCACAATAAAAGTAATCTTTATATGTGTGGATTAGAAGAAGAAGCGATGGAACATTGTATATAAATGTGAACATTGGAAAGAGGTTAGAATCAAATTCTTTCCCAAAAACTTTTTGCAAGTGCCCTTGATCAACCTTTGCAGAGGAGAAAAGAGCAAGAAGGGAATTGAAACAATTATCAAGATGTTACTCAATAGAGTTAGAGGAACTCTAAAGTAGTGATTTTATTGTGTGTATTTACTTACACACTTTTATCCTTATATATAGAAGGATTTTAAATATGTTTCCTTATATTAGTATACAATTTGTACACAGTATTCTTGAGAATACTTTGATGTATATATTTAAAATACATTATGTAGTTGTAAAAATTGGAATTTGTTTAAAAGATGTGGAGCTGGCATTCCAGAGTTTTATCTCCTTTGGAAAAATGTTAAAAATGGCAATTTGTGTTGGAAAATTTTTGTATATAATGGTTTTCTGACCTTTAGGTTCATGGGTTGTAAAACCCGGTGCCACCCAGACTGACAGTATTGTTTGCCGTTTTGGCCACAATGAATAAACGGCATAAAGCTGTCTCACTAAATTGTGAGATCAATTTCTGGTCTCACATAAAGTGTAGTTTGGATTATGTAAAATGATTTGATTGATTTTTTGTGAGGAGATTTGGAGCTTTTCTCTTACTCACACCTGTTTGTTTGTAAAGATTAAATTTTATCTTTGTTTAGTTTTTCTTTCACACTCACCCTTTGTACTTATAGAGTAGAGGGGAATTCTTGTAATTAGAAGAAATATGTATTTGTCGCATTTGTATGTTGTTTTGTTTCGTTCAGACAAAAGTGTTGTCGTTGGTTGTTTGTTCCTTACAGAGGATGAATCTCGGCGGATGGCAGGGGTTTCTCTGTTTTGCTTTTGGGCTTTCTGGCACCTTGGCTGGTGGTGCTGGAGCTTTTGTGGTTATGGTTGGAGATGTGAGTCCGGTCCTTGTGGGTGGTGGCGTTACTCGCTGCTCGCTTGCCTGGGTGCCGTACTAAGCGTTCGACTGTTGTCGTGATGGCGGATCGTTGTGTTTCCCGGATACCTTCCGGTGGGGTGGTGGTTGTGTTTGATTACCAACAAGACAACGCTCTCCGGCCTTTAACCAACAAGACCAACAGATACTACATGACAACACTATCTTATATCTCCTTCTTTTCAAAGTTCTCTTCTACAGCACAGGTTTGACCAGATCCTTGCAAAAACAAACCTGTCGAAAACATTGTCAGACGAACGACATATATCAAGAACATGGAAGCAGCAAGTTTGTAGAAAAAGTGGAGGAGAATAATATTAGTGCAAATAGCTCTGTAACCCCCAACCAGAATTAGACCTAAATAAATGCCGTTTGATTCTCCCGGCACAAAACCAAAGTGGGGGCTCTCACAGGATGCCAGATTGATGACCACTACGCAGCGGACATGCGCAATGTCAAGACCTAGGTCTGGCAGGCAGTCCGCCTGCGGAATCCACAATGTCTTTGGATATTAAGTACCTCGACCATCCAGGTCCTCAGATCTATCACCAATAGAACACGTCTGGAACATGCTGGAAAGGCAATTTCAGCCTTCTCAGAATATCACTGAATTAGCTGACTAGTTGCAATATTTGTGGCAAAATCTTCCACAGAGGGACATAAGAAACTTAATTGACTCTATGCCGCACTTTATATCGGCTTATATAGCTGCTTGGTGAAAATTTACCTCTTCTTAAATTTTCATATCTTTCATCATTTGCATCTCAGTTATTTGCATATCCCCTCATACATGCCCAGTTTCAAATACTCATGGGTGCACATATTGTTTTGCAATATAGTGTACAAACAATTACGAACAAACAACTAAAACAACTACGAATATTTGCGATATCAAATAAAATATCAAAACAATTCTGCTTGATTAATATATTTTACAGTGCTTAAATTAAATCTATATTGCTATAATTATTTGCATCTAGAGTATTGCTAAATGAACATTTTCTATATAATTTCAACAATTATTTTGTGTTCAAGGTACGTACACGCAAATTTTAAAATGTTTCGTAGGGATCCCTAAAGCCTGAAGAGTCCCATCTTTCGTAAGTCAGATCATAGTTTTATAACCATCCATTATTTAGATACAAGAATCCCAACACTCAAGCATGTTTTTAGATCAAGGATAGAGGCATTTGATTTGCCTGATAATGTATTTGCCAATTACCACAAATTAATGACCAAGTTGAAAAAAGCTGTGCAAAAATTACTTATTAAATGCATTATTTTCTCAATGAAAATTAAATATAGAGCTTTTTGATATCTGAATGATTTTTCAGACTGTGAAAACACAATTTTTCTCATACTTTTTAATCAGAGATAATTTTTAGGTGTAATATATAGTAATTTTCATAATATAGCATATAATATTATTCATAATATAACATATATTATTTTTCAAATATTGTTTACTTTACTTATTTATATGCAAGATCATAATATACAATTCATTACTATTAAATTGGAATATCGTTTGCAAAATCTAATTATCTGATTTTCAAACTTGTAGTGATTTTAACTTTATTTTTCGTTAAAAACTTTCTTAAGTTGAGAACTTTATAGTTGTATCAAAAGAGATACAACTTTAATTGTGTTTCTGGTTTAATGAATAATTTTAGCCTAACTGCCAAGGAAATCAGTTAACATAATGAAAATAAAAGATGTATTTCGTATACCCCAAACTACATACATATATATATAGATACAATTTCACGCATGTACGTATGACGGCAATATCAAAGTAGATATCCTACTTATTCAAGCTAACCAAAGGAAAGGTTTCAGTAATACCCTATTAAGAGCAACAATTTTTAAGTCGATGCTGGTTTCTTCCAAATATTCGAATTGCTTTATCTTCGACCCGTGGTCGAAGCATCCAGATATCTTTCTAAATATCAGAAATTCTTAGCTAGAATTTAACGGGAGTGGGACGCGTATCATAATAAAAACCCAGATCTCCCCAAAATTTGATATCATCCCATTTAAAGAATTAGTAAATCTGTCTGTGCAGTTCCTGATTCATCCATCAAACCGGAGGACTAATTAGCTGTTAGTCATTAGGAAAATAATAATATAAAGCAAATTAATGAAATGATAACTTACAGGTTATCAGACCCTCACAAACTCTTTAGGATGGTAAAAATATCTTCTCTATGGAAAATGTTATTGTGTTATAATAAATTTAAAATTTTTAATACGAAAACTTGTTGGACATCTTTGTCGGCAAACAGCATGCTTTTTAATATTATTCTTCAAATCGCAAGACAAAATGTGTGTTGATATGTTTCTTTTTACTCAAATTCAAGAATTGTGAGTTAGTATTGTCTCTATCTGTATTTTATATATCCTGATTACATTCTAAAATTAAATTAATTTTTTGGTAGTATGAATATAAATTTATTCTAAGCACTTTTACTCTCATACGTGGTATTGAGAAAGTATCGTTTTCACGAAAATTTTCGATTTCGAGATTTTGATGACAATATATGCTTTAAGACTTCCTGAATACGTTTGATTATTTTGGAGTGATGTCCGGCTGTCTGTGTGTTTGTATATGTATGGTCAAATTCTTATGTACATGATAGCTTCCTCTCATAATGAATTTTCACAAAACTTTATATCTGGCTCTGTTACTAAAAAATCTGGAATTAGATAGAATTTTTTTTTTAATTCGATTGAAAATTTCGTTATTTATTTGAAATTTTATAATTTTTAATATGACAGCATAGGACAAAATTTGACATAATCATGTATAAAAGGGTTTTAGCTCAATCATTACGGGGCTTCGTAGTTTCAATCATTGATGTGAAAAATAGCCGCAATTTTTGTGTTTGTGACACCATTAGCCCCTCTCGGAGGGCAAGTTACCCGTCCTTCGGAGCTTACATTGTTAAGTAAAGTAAAACTGGAATGATTTTTTTCAAGCACTTTAAAGTGAAGGATAACACGCTATAATTGTAATCATTTGGACCCATGCTACCGATTTTTCAAAATTTTTCTTATAAAATTAAAAAAAAAAGCTAGTAAAAATGGATTCTGGTATGAGAAAGTTGGGTGGAGTCGCACCCCAGTTAATTACTATTATTATCATGGGGCTTACTATAAAAAGTTGAAATACACGATACATTTTTAAAGTTTGTTAATATTGTTTATTGAACTTATGTTTGTAAAAGTTACAACACCATAAAGGAATCACGCGATTGAGCTGAAACTTACAACATATGCAAATTAGCGTGTGCTATGCAAATGATTAGAATTTTATGGTCACCACGCATGCATGGGCTGAGCAGCGACCTCTGAACTGATGTTTTAGCCGTATAAAGAGCTGTAGCGGGATGTTGACAATAGTCTATGGTTGTCTGCCAGCTGTAAACGCGCTGAACATAAATAAAATCACAAAAAAAGAAAGACAAACCCAATCCTCAGGCGTAAGCAGATTTGGACCGAACGCAGCCTTTGCCATGCCTGTCAAAATACGTATGTTACTTGGATGGACGGGGGCACATATAATCACACCGCAGGTCAGAAAAAAAAGTTAAAATAATGAATCCAGCGAGTTCTTACTACAGTTTTGCCGTTTTTAATTTTTTCATAATGATAATATAATACCAAATTAAAAAAAATAATACGACATATTTTAAACTGGCCGCCTTTGGCGACCAGCCTGTTCGTTACCCTTGAAAATTCTGACCGTGGCAAACTCGCTGGCGCGACCTACCAGAAAGGTGTAAGGTAACTGTTTGGACGGCCAGGAAGTGCCACCCAATTTAGACCGGAACGCAGTGGGGGAGGCATCCACTGGAACCGTACCCTCCTTCCCCTACCACCAACCTCTTGGAAGGACTTACGGACCCACATGTTTAACGTGATCGTACTCCGCGTGAACACGGCGGCAGTTTTGGTAGTGGCGGGAATCAAACCCGGGCCTACCAAGTGCAATTCCCGCGCGCTAACCACTGGGCTACTGCGTCCTCCGCGACAATCTCCATAACTTTCTTTTTGTTCACCCAATTTAGACCGGAACCCAATAAGGGAGGCATCCACAGGAACCGTACCCTCCTTCCCCTACCACCAACCTCTCGGAAGGACTTACGGACCCACATGCTTAACGTGATCGTACTCCGCGTGAACACGGCGGCAGTTTTGGTAGTGGCGGGAATCAAACCCGGGCCTACCAAGTGCAATTCCCGCGCGCTAACCACTGGGCTACTGCGTCCTCCGCGACAATCTCCATAACTTTCTTTTTATTCACCCAATTTAGACCGGAACCCAATAGGGGAGGCATCCACAGGGACCGTACCCTTGTTCCCCTACCACCAACCTCTCGGGAAGACTTACGGACCTACATGTTTAACGTGATCGTACTCCGCCTGAACACTGCGCAGTTTAGACAGTGGCGGGAATCGAACCCGGGCCTACCGAGTGCAATTCCCGCGCGCTATATTAAATTTTATAATGACCACATGCTAAGCTCTATTAAAATATCCATCGTTCCATCATTTAAAATATCCATAAAATTAAAATATATCCATAAATTAAAATATCCATTTAAAATATCCATAAATTAAAATATCCATTTAAAAAATCCATATCGTTCTATCAATCATCCATATCGTTCCACCAATCCATAAATATAATAATTTCAAATACATCACCACAATTCAATCCACCATAATTCAATCATTTAAATTATTTAAAATATCCATTTAAAATATCCATAAATTAAAATATCCATTTAAAATATCATATAAATATAATAATTTCACCCGATGTATGCAATATATATGCTAAGCTCTTAATTAATTTAAAACCGGAAGCGCGGTCTCTATGGAAATGGGGAAAAAACTCAACGCCGGTGAAAAACTTTATTAACAGAATGTCGAGAAATTTAAAATCATGACATCTTTAAAACTGCGATCTTGCGGGAAATTTTCATTATTTCTTGACCAGATTGGACGTGTAAGAATGCCAGATCCTTGACCTTTCTAAAAATGTAAATTATTAGTCGAAATCATTAGTACTTTTTGCGATGTGAGGATTTAAAAACCAAAGTTCGTTTTTTTTAACCGAAAGTGACTTTTCTTTTAAAATCTTTAAAAAATATTAAAATTTATCTCTGAGATTTGAAATTGATATATTTTCACTCGCAATTGTCTGCTCTTTCCGGTGGTGTGATTTGTTTTTTTCTACGACGTATGGATGGTGGAGAAAAAAGGGGGAAAATGGGAAAAAACGGTTGAAATCGCATAAAACAAAAAATAACAAAAAAAATAATTCAAATTTCAAAAATCGGTTTTCACGTGTTCCCTTCCACCCTCCCGGGTCTCCGATTGCCAAATTTCGTAGCTCTAGCCAAATTCTCTCTGCCAAATCTCGTAGACGCGCGGTCGCTGAACGTATAGTGTATAAGACACACACACACATAGACACACAGACATACACACAGACATTGCCTTTTATTATATAGATTCACAAAGTCATATAACCGATACATAAAATACACTTCATTTGGAAACATATGTTTCTTCTTTTAGCTAATATGTCTTTGAAAAAAATATGTCTAGATAATATGTTAAAAAATCCCACTGAACATCGTCCGGGGACATTAAATACTTCTATACCGAATTTCGTCGGTGACTTTCTGCTATAGACGACACAGATAGACAGACAGACAAACATGTTCTTTTATTCTGTAGTAGAAAGTGTACTCGACATTGTCCAAGATTTCAAGTAGGGATTCAAATCATCCATGAAATATTTCAAAAGACGACAGGGTTGATATTGGATAAATGAACCCCTGCGGTCACTGGCGTAGCGAGAGGGGTGCAAAGGGTCTGTCCCCGAACGCCGTTGTAGAAAGGGGCGCCAAAAAGCAAATTTTACATTTTAAACGAAATATATAATAACAAGAAAGATCAATCATACTTAAAGCATTGATTATGAAGCACTTTCCAACTTCAATTTTATTTAAACATCTCTAAAATGCAATACATTCCTCGGTAATATTTTAAAACTTATCACAATATTACATTAATGTATTATATTTGAAAACTTTAACCTTCATCGAAAAAATCGAACTTCATTCAAATGGCGGCATTGAAATATAAATTTCCTGGTTTAAACATCTCTAAAATGCGATACATTCCTCGGTAATATTTTTAAAATTATCGTAATACTACGATAATTTATTATATTTGAAAACTTCATCGAAAATAACTGAAATTCACTCAAATGACGTCATAGAAAAAATAACACGCCTGGCTCTCTCTATAAAAGCAGCATTTCATTCATTAACATTTTCCCATTCATGTCATTCATCAGAGTATTAAAATAATTTATTTTATTTAAAAACTTAAGACAATGGAGCTACAAGTAATTAAACTGTATGCGTAAAATTTCATCGAAAAAAATCGTCCTTCTCTTTGATCAATGAATATTTCAATCATATCAGCTATGCAGACTCCGTGAGCTAAATAATTTTGCGTTAAAGAAATACATCAATTCTTATACAACTCATTCTACATATTTTGCTGTTTGCATTTTACATAAGTGAAAAATAGGCTTCGTTGTTGAAATAATCAAATTTGGATGATCATATAAACTCAAATATATTGTAATTGCGTTGTTTCAGTATGTAGATGCACATAATTTAAGCAAAAATAAAGCTGTTTTAGGACGGATACAACACTCAATATGAATTATAAAGGACTTTAAAAATCACGATTTTGAGACAAGATGGACGCCATATTTCATTTTGAAGTGGGTCACGTGATCTTTTCATATCATGGTCACGTGATCGCTTCATATAAGAGGTGTAATTATTATTTTAATTTTTATTTAAAAACTACTGAATATATTTTGCTGATTTTTTTTATATATTTTATGCAATAATTTGAATATTACCTAAAATTTTCGAAACAATTTGTGAATTTTAAATCCGCTTAAAAATATTTGAAAAATAAGGTCCCATAGGGTTCAATGTATTTCTTTTTTTCAACCCGGGTTCAATCCAAACTAATTGGGTGATATTATTCATTTATATTCCCATAGGTCCTACAGGCCGTCTGAATAGCATACTAAAATTTCATTTTGATTAAGTCATTTTTACGGTAGTTATCGTGCTAACAGACACACAGACAGAATGAACAAAGTCATAAAACTTTTCAACTTTTTTGTAAAGTGTTAATAAGAAGAAGAATCTACAGAATTGTTCTTGTTGCTTCATTTGAGGGTGAGATATAATTGAGATGGAATCACGGATTGCCAAGGTGAATTACCTTTAAAACGAATGAATGGTTTCTATATATTTATTGATACATTTATTGAGTGGAGGCAAAATCTTCTCAGTACATGCACTACATTTCTGTATTCTCAAACACATTAATGCCATAAAATGGACCGCTCATTCTCGGTTATCAGAAGTAATGATATATAACTGAATTTAGAGACAGTTTAGCATCACAAACATTCGGAAAGAGAGGTTTTTCTTTAAATTTTAATTTACATTCAGATATTTGTAATAATTTTATAATTTCATTTAATGTAATTGTACTTTTCGTTCTTTAGTTCTCCCATATTGTGTAGTGTCTAGAAAAAAAAGAAGATGTATTTATTCTAACTCATGCTGAAATATACATGTATATAATACTTTAAAAATAATAGCTTTATATATTTTTTATTTCATCAATATTTACATCTGAAAATCAAAATCGTTCCAATAGAAAACTGAAACTTATATTTTAAAGACAATAATTAAATGCATTAAAAATAATTAACAAATAAAAAATTGAAAATAATTAACAATTAAATAGTGCTTGCTTGAATAAAGATGATGATGCATGATTGATTAACGTATAATATATCCCAGCATATTCTATTGCACCGTATTTTAGAGTGGACTCAAATGTATCTATGACCCCAGGCGCTCTACACCCTCATTAAGCGTCAGGCTGCGCTAAATTACGGCCAAAGACCGTTAAATAAGTAAATTACAAAGTAGATTTGAAATAATGGGATTTTAGTAAGTTTCTGTAAAATCCTGACTACAGGCTCTTCCTGGTTTCTCAGTTTTTTATTCAAATGACAGCCTTCCGCCTCAAAACCACTAGCATGATGTTAATGATAAAAAATATTAGTTCCCGTTTACAGCAGAGAATCCAGTTTTAAAGATGACGCAATAAATAATTTGAATTTAAAAAAATCACGGCGAGATGTTTATTTTGAGAGTCGAGATACTTATACCAAATTCCGTGACAATTCGATTTTACTTTGCAGACGACACATGTAGATAGACATCAGGGATCTATTTTTATTATTATAGAAGACTATAACGAATTACCACGTATAGGTCGTATCCATTCCAATTGTGTAACGGGGCCGTAATACGCCCTAAATAATGTTTCATTGATATATCCAAAACAAATATAGACAAGAAAGATCAATCATGCTTAAAGCATTGATTATGAAACACTTTCCGACTTCAATGCAATTTTATTTAAACATGTTTAAAATCACAATACATTCCTTGGTAATATTTTAAAACTTCTCACAATACTACATTTATTTATTATATTTGAAAACTTAAACCTTCATCGAAAAAAATGAACTTCATTCAAATGACGGCACTGAAATATAAATTGCCTTTTTTAAACATCTCTAAAATGTAATACATTCGTCGGTAATAATTTTAGAATTACCATAATACTACGATAATTTGTTATATTTAAAAACGTCATCGAAAACAATTGAAATTCATTCAAATGACGTCATAGAAAAAATAACACGCCTGGCTCTCTCTATAAAAGCAGCATTTCATTCATAAATAATTTCCCATTCATGTCATTCATCACAATACTATAATAATGTATTTTATTTAAAATTAAGACCATGAAGCTACAAGTAATTAAACTCTATGTGTGTGTAAAACTTCATCGAAAAAAATCGTCCTTCTTTTTGTAAAATCAATGAAAATTTCATTCATATCAGCTACGCAGACTCCATGAACTAAATGATTTTGTGTTAAAGAAATACAGCAATTCTAATACAACTCATTCTACATATTTTGCTGTTTATATTTTACATAGGTGAAAAATAGGCTTCGTTCTAGAAATAATCAAATATGGATGAGCATTTAAACTCAAATATATTGTAATTGCGTTGTTTCAGTATGTAGATGCACAGAATTTATGCAAAAATAAAGTGTTTTTAGGACGGATACAACACTCAATATGAATTAAAAAGAACTTTAAAAATCACGATTTTAAGACAAGATGGATGCCATATATCATTTTGAAGTGGGTCACGTGATATTTTCATATCATGGTCACGTGATCGATTCTTATAAGAGGTGTTATTATTATTATTTTAATTTTTATTTAAAAAACTGCTGCATATATTTCGCTGAATTTTTTTTTATATATTTTATGGAACAATTTGAATATTATCTAAAATTTTCGAAGCAATTTGCGAATTTTAAATCAGCTTAAAACGTGTTTGACCAATTAGGTCCCATAGGGCTGAATGCATTTCATTTTTTCAACCCGGGTTCAATCCACAACTAATTGGGTGATATTATTCATTTATATTCCCATAGGTCCTACAGACCGTCTGCACAACTTACTAAAATTTCATTTTGATTAAGTCATTTTTACGGCAGTTATCGTGCTAACGGACAGACAGACATACAGAAAGAACAATGTCATAAACACTTTTCAACTTTGTTGTAAAGTGTTAAAAAGACTTGAAATTGTAGAAAAGAAAAATCACCCCCCCCCCCACCTTTGATTCGATTCTCGGATACAGTGGTCATGTTTTTAACACTTTACAACAAAGTTGAAAAGTGTTTATGACTTTGTTCATTTATTCTGTCTGTCTGTCCATTAGCACGATAACTGCCGTAAAAATGACTTAATCAAAATGAAATGTTAGTATGTTGTTCAGACGGTCTGTAGGACCTATGGGAATATAAATGAATAATATCACCCAATTAGTTTAGGATTGAACCTCGGTTGAAAAAATGAAATACATTGAGCCCTATGGGACATAATTTTTCAAACATTTTTTTAGCGGATTTCAAATTCACAAATTGCTTCGAAAATGTTAGGTAATATTTAAATTGTTCCGTAAAATATATAAAAAAAAATTCAGCGAAATATATTCAGTAGTTTTTTAAATAAAAATTAAAATAATAATAACACCTCTTATATGAAGCGATCATGTGACCATGATATAAAAAGATCACGGGATCCACTTCAAAAAGATATATGGCATCCATCTTGTCTCAAAATCGTGAGTTTTAAAGTTCTTTTTAATTCATATTGAGTGTTTTATCGTCCTAAAACCACTTTATTTTTGTTTACATTCTGTGCATCTACATACTGAAACAACGCAATTACAATATAATTGAGTTTAAATGCTCATCCAAATTTGATTATTTCTAAAACGAAGCCCATTTTTCACCTATGTAAAATGTAAACAGCAAAATATGTAGAATGACTTGTATTAGAATTGCTGTATTTCTTTAACACAAAATCATTTAGTTCATGGAGTCTCCGTAGCTGATATGAATGAAATATTCATTGATTTTATAAAGAGAAGGACTATTTGCCGATGAAGTTTTAGAGTTTAATTACTTGTAGCTCCATGGTCTTAATTTTTAAGTAAAATAAATTATTATAGTATAGTGATGAATGACATGAATGGGAAAATTTTTATGGATGAAATGCTACTTTTATAGAGAGAGCTAGGCGTGTTATTTTTTCTATGACTTCATTTGAATGAATTTCAGTTGTTTTCGATGAAGTTTTCAAATATAATAAATTATCGTAGTATTATGATAATTCTAAAATTATTACCGAGGAATGTATCATATTTTAGAGATGTTTAAACCAGACAATTTATATTTCAATGCCGTCATTTGAATGAAGTTCATATTTTTTCGATGAAAGTTTAAGTTTTCAAATATAATAAGTTAATGTAGTTTTGTGATAAGTTTTATATCAAACAACACATGGTTTATATCAAACAACACATGAAAAAATGTGATGTGAACAGCACATGGCTTTCCCTGCGAACTCATATTCACGTTCTCTTTATTTCTTCAATAATTAATTACATTGAGTTTAATGGCATAAAATAACACCCATAATTATTTTAAATTACACTGATTTTGTACTTTTATTTCAGTTTTTCTTTTTCATTTGGTAACTGGACTTATTTTCAAAGGTGACGGAGCGAAACTGCGAAAAAAACTAAAATATCTCGAGAATGGCTAGTTCTAGTGAAATGGGATTGATTTCAGTGTCAAAAATTACATATAAAACAAACATTTAAGTGATATATTTGAGCATACGTAGTTTTCTATTTTAGATTTTGACGACTTTGCAAAAAAAGGCATGTTATTTTTGTTCCAAATTATACCAAAGTCCAATCAGCATCAGGGTGACCCACAAGTGACTTATCTGCCAAACTGTGTAAAATTTAATCAATTAGGTTATCAACTATAGTAGATACAGGCAAATTTTGAGGAACATTTCGCAAGAAGAAAGCGGGTTATTTTATCTCGAATCGTACCAAACACCAGGGTCACACAGAAGTGACTTGCCTACTAAATTTTAAAAAATTCGGTCCATTAGTTTTCCAGTTAGAGTGGATACATACATTGCACATACAGGCATACAGACACACACACGCCAGGCCTCACGCTAAAAATAGTGTTTTCGTGTTCTAGACGTCCAGAAACGTGTAGATCCGTAGAAAACTCGAGTTGCGATTTTCGGCATGATTTCAATACTTTGTTTACATTGCCATGTATTGCAGGGAAAGTAAAAAGGTAAAACTATAAATATTCTAAGCGTGTTTTCATCCAAATTATTCCACGCTTTTAGCACACCTCTCATTGATGGGTAAAAAAGAAAAGCCCTACAATTAATTACGAATACAAAGAAATAAATTTCATTTACCCGAGAAGTAAAATTCAAAATATTAAATGCTATCTCAGTTTTGATCAGACGTACAGCATTTTTGTTACAATACTAATAATGATAGAATAATACTAAATTAAATAAGTTAGAACGGGATCTTTTAGAAAACCGAAACATTAAATCCATTTCTTTCCGCCTCGACAAAATGGCTTCCATTTAATCAAAACACCTGCTTTCGTATATTTGGCAGTTAGAAATCTTTTTGATCCAATAAATGTGATTTTGCAGTTCAAATTCTATATGGAAAAAATATCCAAATATGAAATGCTATCTTAGCGAATTTTGATCAGATTTATGCCTTTTTTAACATAATATTCATAATGATTACTATGATTACTAATATATATACCAAATTTAAAAATAAATAGAACGCCATCATTTCAATTCTCAAAGTTAGAATTTCAGTGTTGAAACCATGGAGTTAGAAGGAAGGAGGTAAAACTCCTATGGATGAAACGCTATAAAATACCATAAGGCTTTGAGAATTATATCTACGTTTCGCTAGTGTTTGTAAAGTAGCTGCTATTATTAGTTCATACGATAGAAAGGTGTAGTATTTAGAATACGTATTTTTGATTATTTTAAAATTGATGGTTCTCTAATTATGAGTATAATTAACCAGTATATAATTAACCATTATTCATACTAGTTGTAGGATAGAGAACAGACATTGGCGTTTTCTTAATATAGAGTTTTACTTCCTTACTTTTACCTCCATGGTTGAAACTCTATTTGCTGTGGCGGTAGCTGTTTGGTAGATAAATCGCGGAAGATCGTCTGCAGCTTTGATAGATGGAAATATTTGACGAAAGGGCAGAAAATCGTCGATTTACGGCTTTAAAATTATAGAATTGTTAAACTGGTTCAAATTTTAAAAAAATTCCAAATCGTGTCATCCGTGGACCTGAAATACCTCTGTACCCTGTTTTGAAGCTGCCCAACACTTCGTTTTTGCTATAGACAACAAAAGCAAAAATCCAAACAAACATATTTTATTATGTCAGATTATTTCGTGTTTCATGGAATTAATCAATACACTATAATTCGTTTTATATTAATTACTGATTTCTTGCCGAAGTTGTTATTATGTTTTTGTGGACAATTTTGGCAGATCTTGTATAATTGTTGAGAGTAATGCCGAAAATGAGAATAAAACTAGGATTACCAGTGTAAAAAAGTGCAGATTTGTTTTGGTTTATGATAAAACCATTATTGATTTAAGACTAGAAGATCCAGACTGCTATATACTTTACTTTTCTATCTAATGAGTTTGAGCCTGGGTCGTATCCACTAACTTCAAGATTCATCTGGAATGGTTCGCTTTCCATACAGCAGGCGCTAAAAACATAACAGACTTTTCAAACCAGTACTTCTCGAAGGTCAACTGCCCAAAACAGTGGTTTTACTGTGTGGTCTGAGGCTTCTAATAATAAGTCAGGATTTGTTTCATAATTTTATAAAATAAATAAGTAAAATAAAATGTTCCCTTTTTCTTCCATTTTTTTACCCTAGAGGAAATGAAAAAATCGTAGATATCCCTATTTCTGCTAAATTCATTTTTACTCAAGTAAGTTTGGACAAACCTTAGAATTCCCGTGTTAAGAATCTTGAATGCGAACCCAGATGTTTGGATAATACGTACTTTTACCCAGGTCTAGCTAGGATTTTATCCGTAAAATATAAAATGGAAATTTTGTCAAATAGTAGATAACTTCTGAATAGTATATATATACTTATTTGATTAATATTGATAATATTTAAATTATCGTGATATAAGAGGATTTAGCTCAAACAAATTGTTATATCGCGAGAACGTTGCATATAGCTACTTATAAATAATTTCATTATTTAAAAAAAGAAAATTCACATAAAATGATTTTTAATTCATTACATATATTATTATTTATTATAAGTATATTTAATTTAACTTCAGTTTAAGTAAAATTAAATAAATTCAAAATATGGGAATATTTCTCTACTTCTATCAGGCTAAAACCTGTAACTATTTTTCAAATAAAATGATTATACTGTGAGACCAGAAATTGTTCTCACATGAGACACTTTTATTTGAGTATTAATGGTGGCCAGAACGCCGAACAAAGCTATAGTCTGGATGGCGCTGGAGTTTATGAGGACTTGAATTTTAAGGTCATCTATATAAATAAAATTGAAAATCTGTCTGTCTGTCTGTCTGTCTGTCTGTCTGTCTGTCTGTCTGTCTGTCTGTTTGTCCCATCATCACGGGAGAACGGCTGAACCGAATTTGATGAAATTTTGTGGGTAGCCTAGAAATAGCCCCACTTAAAATTTAGTCTATAGTTGGAATTTCTACGACCAGTGGTTCTCGAGATATTAGTAAAAAACCAAACTTTCGTTTGTCTCATCATCACGAGAGAACGGCTGAACCGAATTTAATCAAATTTTGTGGGTGGCTTTGAAATAGCCCCCCATAAATTTTGCCCAAGTTTCAAGTTTCTAAGACCAGGGGTTGTCGAGATATTATTGAAAAACGGAACTTTTTTTATAGGAGTTCCACTCTCCAACTCCGTGGTTTATCCAAACGGAAAGGATAAAAATCGTTTGTTTAAAGCGTCAAAGGCAATTAAAACTTTATTTTTGAGTTTGATGCAGGATTTTTGCATTAAATAGTTACTATCTGAAAGCATGAATTGTTTGAAACATGAATTTAAATGGAAAAATCTACCTCCATGTTTTTACATGTATTAACCTCCATGTATTTCACAAGCTTTTAAACA
Source organism: Amaurobius ferox (assembly GCA_951213105.1). NCBI lineage: Eukaryota > Metazoa > Arthropoda > Arachnida > Araneae > Amaurobiidae > Amaurobius > Amaurobius ferox. The sequence goes on from OX578141.1 coordinate 25,228,145, forward strand.
ACGATTAGAAGTATGAAGAAATTAAAATGGTTATTTAATTTCGCATTTTATGAGGAAGATTCTATCTTATATCATGCTGCTCGGCAAAGGAATGGAATTAAATGTGTTTGTTAATGATTATTATTATTTTTTCTATTTGTATAATAAATAAATGGATGTAAAAATATATTTTATAAATGAACGGTTTGATTGTTCTTTTAATTATATATATTGCGGACTGCGTACATTATTTTTATTTATTTTAGCAAAGAGGTTTCAAGCTCATATATTGTGTTTAGCTAATAAACTCATAATAAATGAACGGTTTGATTGTTCTTTTAATTATATATATTGCGAACTGCGTACATCACACTTTTATTTATTTTAGCAAAGAGGTTTCAAAGCTCATATATTGTGTTTAGCTAATAAACTCATATATTGTGTTTACCCAATAAATTCATTTAGCCGATTGTTGAAGCAGAAAAAGAGTAGAACGGATGTATGTATCTTCTAATACAATTTTAGTGTTTTCATTTAGTATATATACAGACGGGATATGGATATTTTATTCTTCAAATCTGCAAATTTAAAGCTACGAATTTAGCGGAATATCTCTAAATAACTTGGTAACTTTTCTTAAACTTTATCAAATTAGTGGAAATGTCTCCAAATTGATAAAAATGACCCAAATCAATGAAATTAAATTTGTTTTTTTAGAATAGAGTACTGAAATGATGTTTCTGTAGCATTTGTCGGTCAGTCCATCCATCCTACTTAGTAACACATTTAACTAATTTTTTTAATATCACTAAATTGATAAAAATATTTGTAAATCCATAAAAATATCATGGAGACGAAAATGTCGCCAAACCTTCCATGGAGATCACATTATTCAGACGACATGATTTCCATCAATTTATTTGAAGCAGATGATATCATGTCGCTTAGCAACGGATCCAATGTGTTATGTGTCATACGATTTTTATTAAATCTAATAAAAATATGTATATAACATAAATTTCATTGACATTGCATTTTTGACCTGATAATATCAATTACGGTCTTCAGGTTTAAACATCATTATTATTGATATTTCGGGGATAGTTGATTCAGGAATTATTGATATTTTCAAATTATTATGCTATTGTTTCATTATGACGAAAATTGTTGAAACTCATATATAGTACGTTGTACAAGTAATCTTCTACAAATGCACGGGTATATCTTCTAATCTACGAGAATATAAGTAGTACAGGCATATTGGCAAAATTTTTATATATATTGGCATATATTGGAATCAATTACGACCTTCTGGTATTAAGATTACAGGGATTTTTGATACTTTCAATTTATTACGTCAACTTTTTTATTTTGGTAAATATTTTTAAAACTCATATTACAATATGTTTAAGCTTCTACTAACACACTGGCATATTTTCTAATTTGCGACAATATAAGTAGTACGTGGTTGCATATATTGATTCAATTCTTTTTTTTTTGTGTGTGAATTTGTTTACAAAAGGGGCCAAGATATTTTATTCTTCAGATTTGCCCGTGAAGATAATTTTGCATAGTGGGAACAGATATTCTTAAACTTCTCTTTATGAGCAATAAATTTAATATTTTATCAGAATTTGCACATGATTGCGAATTATAAGTGTTTTTATATTATATACTCCGTACGAAGGACGGGTATGCTGCTAGTAATACTATAAATTTAGGTATGCCAGATCAAAGGGGCTGAAAGGGGCCTTGCTATATATGTGAAATGATGCCATTGGGTTAAGAAGAACCAATGAGCGCCAAGGGGAAGAAGGGCGGAGCTACCCCCCCCCACCCCCGCCGAGGAAACCACAGCTTGATGGAGACGAACGAAATCAGTTGGAGTGGTAGACAACGAGAAGCAGGATGGAATTCAGAAAAGAAAAGAAATAATCACGATTTTGACTAGAGCACGAGTAGAGAAAAATGAAAAACTAACAGATTTGTAAAGGTTCCGTAGATGTTCCAAATTAATGGAGGTAGATCAAATGGCGAGTGCATTAGTAGTACGAGGAGGAGCCACACACCACAGAGTTATGGCAGTATAAGACTGATGCAAGCGAGATGATGAGCCCAAGACTAAACTGGAAGGTATGTGCTCAAAATATCACAGGTTCTAGACACTATCGCAAATCTAATAATTCTGGTCGCATATCTCCCCGTTGCTAAAATAATTAAATGAAAATTGAAAATAATTGAAAATTGATATTTATGAAAATTGGTGTTATTGATAAATTGATGTTGTTAATAAATTATATTGTTTAAGTTTATTAAAAAAAACAAAAAAAAACGAGGAATCAGAAAGCTAATAAGAATTTCGAAAATATTGATCATGAAATTATGCAAAATAAAAATGTTAAAATTCAAAGAGTACATAATGCATATGAAAATAAAAGTTTTTAAATAAAGAATTGCAAAATGAGAGAGAGATAAAAAAAAATTGACAAATCAAAAATGAATTAAAGGAAAAATGATCTGGAATTGAAAATTTTGTAAAAATGTTAAAATGGTTAATGATATGAATTAAAAAAAAAAAAAGCAATAATGAAAGAATTGTTTAAGAATGAAAATGGTATGAATTTCTAAGGAAAAGATGAATAATCATGGAATGGTTTAAAAATGAACATGGTATGAAATTTACAAAAATTGATAATAATTGTACAAATACTTCTTGTTCAAAAATAATATTATATCATTATATGATTTATAATGTTAAGTCAAAATATGACACGTGACAAGAAAATTATGCAGCAATTAATTTAAGCAAATAAATCTACAAAAATGAAAGGTAAAATCAAAATATGTTACCTAATTGGGTAGATGAAAGGTCTGGAGCCAAATCCAGGCAAGGTCTTTGTGTTTAAGGGTCGGTCCGGTCAGGTGCTTCATTTTTCAAAGTGAGGTGTAGCGCTTCACTTAATTTTTTTTTCGAGGGAAGGCAGGAAAATCTTAAATCTTCTGAGGGAAGAGAGGTCTTTTGAGGGAAGAGTCTTGAGGCTTAAAAATTGAATGACAATTTTAAGTAAAGTGAAAAAATAAGTAATAAGCTGAAAGTGAGAATATTAAAGATTAGTCATAGATATTATAAATGTTATGTCAAAAAGTAAACAAAGGCATAGATAATTGAAAATTGTAAATCAATTTGAATTTTGAAATGTTAAACGATGAACAGTTAAAGTAGCTGTAAATCGCCCGTTGCAATAAAGCAATCGAGGACACGATATTTCGTGTAGGAATGTTCAAATGTGAAATGCATTGAAAATGCTTAGGTAAATAAATTTTCCATGAATATATAAATTGTACAAGCAATTTAAATAACTAAATTAATCCTAAAGTGATAGGATAAATGAATTAAATTCAGTTAAAATTTTGTTTACGGAAAAAAATTTTCATGAATATATAAATTTTACAAGCAATTTAATTAACTAAATTAATCCTAAAGTGAGAGAATAAATGAATTAAATTCAGTTAAAATTTTGTTTAGTGAATAAATGAATAAATTCACAGAAGGTGTAAAAAAAGGTTGAAATAAAAAAATAATTGAAGAAATTTGAGCATTTTGTTGTGTATTTACAACGTAAGGAAAGGTTACGATAATCATGTGTGTGTAAATAGATATGGAAATGAAAATAAAATGTAGGTATTGTTGAGGAAAATTGTACGATAATAAATAAATGTGAAATACATATATAATGAATATAAATAAATACGGAATGAATAAATAATTATGTTAAATAATTGGGCACTCAGATGTCTGTGGGGAATGTAAATAAAAACATTAAAGTTATCGATGAGATACGATAGCAGTTGAAAAGTGTTTGTAAACAAACGGCAATCTACGTAAAAAAATATATATATACTCTGTTAGTAATGTAATATAAATTGATGATTAGGTATGTTTAAATGTGAAATATTATGAAAATATTATCTGAATTAACTGTTGAGAAATGTTATGATAAATAAAAATGAATTAGGATGCAATAAATGTCACATATGTAAATAAATAAATGATAATATGTATTACGGCGATAAAGGGGTTAGCCGCAGGTACTAAAATGTCAAAATAAGTAATAATTAGATAATAATGTGTGAGATAGAATGATAAACAGTTAAGTGTTATAAATGGTTATAAATGTCAGGTATTCAAAGTCATAAGGATTAAAATGTGTTGAAATACATAAATATGATACATTTTGTAGGTACGGTGAGTAAATAAATCCGCGTTCAAAAAGGATATATAAATAATAAATAAAAAGGATTTCAATTGTTAAATATATAAAATAAAAATTTTCAATTAAGTAAATAATGGGTTTTCAGACAAGAAATTAAAGTCTTGAGTGTGTTTAAAAAGATAAAATAATTTTATATAAAATGTAAAAGTTATGAACGTGTTAAGCAAGGAGTTAAAATAAATAAAATTTAAACAAATTATATCGAAAAAATTTAAAATTTAAAAATTTTTCAATTTAAAAAAAAAATGTTTTTCAAAAATTTCTTGTAAATTTCATAAAGTCATATGGAAGGTATAGAGAAAAAAAAATTAAATAAGAGAGAATCTCAACATCAAATGGAAAGGTGAAATTTAAATAATAAGTAATACAGAAAATGATTTTCAAAAATGTTAAATTTTACATGAAGTCAGTATAAAAAACGTATACGTGCAGTAATAGAAGGCACCATTAAGATGACTTTGACAGTTGATACAAGCCACCTCAAAGAAACCAACTGAATAATATTTAAATAGGGGCTATTTAGGTTGAATTTAAAAAAAAAAGAGAGCTATACAATGATAATATAATGTACAATTCATGAGCATTATTGTATAAATGTTAATTAGCAGATATGATTAATAATTAAATGATGAGGAGGTTTATATTTAAAAGAATAAGTCGACGTTTATATAACACGCCGAGTGGGTAAATAAAATATGTACAATACTTGATTACAGGCCGTGAACACGCTGGCAGTATGGAATTCAGACATGAAAAGAAATAATCACGATTTTGACTAGAGCACGAGTAGAGAAAAATGAAAAACTAACAGATTTGTAAAGGTTCCGTAGATGTTCCAAATTAATGGAGGTAGATCAAATGGCGAGAGCATTAGTAGTACGAGGAGGAGCCACACACCACAGAGTTATGGCAGTATAAGACTGATGCAAGCGAGATGATGAGCCCAAGACTAAACTGGAAGGTATGTGCTCAAAATATCACAGGTTCTAGACACTATCGCAAATCTAATAATTCTGGTCGCATATCTCCCCTTGCTAAAATAATTAAATGAAAATTGATAATAATTGAAAATTGATATTTATGAAAATTGGTGTTATTGATAAATTGATGTTGTTAATGAATTATATTGCTTAAGTTTATTAAAAAAAAAACAAAAAAAAAACGAAAAATCAGAAAGCTAATAAGAATTTCGAAAATATTGATCATGAAATTATGCAAAATAAAAATGTTAAAATTCAAAGAGTACATAATGCAAATGAAAATAAAAGTTTTTAAATAAAGAATTGTAAAATGAGAGAGAGATAAAAAAAAATTGACAAATCAAAAATGAATTAAAGGAAAAATGATCTGGAATTGAAAATATTGTAAAAATGATAAAATGGATAATGATATGAATTTAAAAAAAAAAAAGCAATAATGAAAGAATTGTTTAAGAATGAAAATGGTATGAATTTCTAAGGAAAAGATGAATAATCATGGAATGGTTTAAAAATGAACATGGTATGAAATTTACAAAAATTGATAATAATTGTACAAATACTTCTTGTTCAAAAATAATATTATATCATTATATAATTTATAATGTTAAGTCAAAATATGACATGTGACAAGAAAATTATGCAGAAATTAATTTAAGCAAATAAATCTACAAAAATGAAAGGTAAAATCAAAATATGTTACCTAATTGGGTAGATGAAAGGTCTGGAGCCAAATCCAGGCAAGGTCTTTGTGTTTAAGGGTCGGTCCGGTCAGGTGCTTCATTTTTCAAAGTGAGGTGTAGCGCTTCACTTCATTTTGTTTTCGAGGGAAGGCAGGAAAATCTTAAATCTTCTGAGGGAAGAGAGGTCTTTTGAGGGAAGAGTCTTGAGGCTTAAAAATTGAGTGACAAGTTTAAGTAAAGTGAAAAAATAAGTAATAAGCTGAAAGTGAGAATATTAAAGATTAGTCATAGATAGTATAAATTTTATGTCAAAAAGTAAACAAAGGCATAGATAATTGAAAATTTTAAATCATTATTGACGTATTATTTATTATAGTACGCCGAAACTTATGTCTTTAAGTATTATTTACTGCGTTGATTTCAAATACTGAATCACGACAAGTTCAGATTTGAAAAAGAAATAGTCTGAAACGGCGGGAAAGGGCGTGTTATATAATTTCACGAGGGGCTAAATACCACATGTTAATTTGAACCCTGAACATTTCTATAGGTGACTTTTGAAATATAAGTAATCACAATAATAGCCGAAAACTTGAAACAGCTGTTCTCACGGACTGTCTTGTGAAATGAAAACTAAAGGAAGCAAAATCATACTAGAAGGAAAAGAAAGAGTACAAAAAAAAAATACTTCCATTATATCCATGAATACACCGAAGCATAGAAAAAGAGGTAAATTAGATAAGATACTAAACATGAAGAAGATGATGTTCACCCTTACTGTTTGGTCTGTGTTGAACCTTATTCCAATAGTCGTTTGAAGGAAGTATGGTTCATTTACGAAAAGTGTAAGAGCTGAGCCCTTATGGTACAATATAAGCTACCTCTGTGTATCACAACTCTGACGGCGGGAATTCATTGGGTGACTAATTAATATATAACTATAGTGGGTAAACATAACTTTAAAGACACTAACTGAATTGCACGTTTTCGTTCCATAGATGTAATTTTTAATTTCCTGTCTTACATAGCTATTTTTATAGGTTATTTATTATTTCTTTTAATTTTGTTTAAATTTAGTTATGGTTAATTAGGTGTGGATGATATGGATGATTGATAGAACGATATGGATTTTTTAAATGGATATTTTAATTTATGGATATTTTAAATGGATATTTTAATTTATGGATATATTTTAATTTTATGGATATTTTAAATGATGGAACGATGGATATTTTAATAGAGCTTAGCATGTGGTCATTATAAAATTTAATATAGCGCGCGGGAATTGCACTCGGTAGGCCCGGGTTCGATTATGGTTAATTAAAATTTAGTTAAATTTAGTAATGTAATTTCAAAATTTTATACATGAGTCAAATAAAACCTAAGTTGATAGATTTTACAAAACACATAATAATATAAAATATACCATGAGACATATGGGAAAACTTGCCTAAAATATAATTGGTCCGAATTGTCACATATTTTTTTGATGTTTTTAAAAATTAAAATTAATTATTTGCCACTCAGGTATATGTACTGTAATTTTACTGTAGTTAGCCGAAAGATGAAAGTTGCGAATTGTGAAGATAACGTTGGATATCTGTTTAGAAGAAAAATATGGAAATAGAAACTTAAAAAGGGAGATAACTAGCCCCGCTCTATCCTATATCATTTACGATAATCGAATTCACCGCCCCTTCGCAGTATGTTTCCGTAATATGTGCTACTTACTACAGATATAATAAAAATATAATATGTAAAATAATAAATTATTGAATAATAATTTATATTCCACATTGAAACACTTTTTGAAATATAAATGCATTTATAAATAATAAAGTTATCTTTTTACATGAGAAAAGGAGTAAACGGGAAACTTGGAAAATAAATTAAAGTAAGAAAAGTTATTTTGGAACTGCTATTTGATCCTTATAAATCACTAGCGTCTTCTTAATCGTAAGTCACGATATTAATAATATAAGAAGAGCATCTAGTTTATATATAAATAAAACGGCATTTTATTAGAACTGTTTAAAGAGCTTATTTAAATAGCAAACAAAAGTATTGATTGCCAATTGTTTATTTTTTATAATTTGGTTATATTGGATAACCTTTTATTATATTGGACTTCACATATTGGATAAACTTGCGGAAGAGTTTATAAATTAAAGCTGTGCTCAGTAGCAAAATAATAAATTATAATTTTATTCCCAACTGTTAGTGATCCAATTGGTCGCATAGTTTATAGTTTTGCCGATAATGTTTTTAGTTTTTTCATACACTTTCCGGAACATTAAGCTCTATTGTTTATGAGTCAGCTGGTCGATAGGGGTCTTTTTCTCTAGAAAGCTTACGATGATTTTGTTGTTTACTTCAAAAGAATTTTATCGATATTTACAGAGTAGAAGAGGGTAAAACATTATTGCAACACCCACGTGTGCCTAAAATTAATTTGTATCTTAAAGTATGATACTATATTTTCAGATGAATATTGAAACATATTTATTCTGTTATTTTTTATCCAAAAATATGATTGGATTGAATTATTTAAAAATTTAAAGAGGGAGAATAGTGAAAAATATCAAATAATAGCTTTTTGAAGAGCTATTTTACACATTAATTTCATCTTTATTTTCACACTGGTCTAATACAAAAATGGATATGTCTAAAATGACTATTTATACATTTATATGTGCAATCAAACCTATATTTATAACAAATAACATTTACCTTCCTATTGCGCAGAATTTAATGGAATATGGTAAGATTGGTTTTAAATTTCTAACCTTAGTCATACGCTTAGTCATAAGTATGGCACACAAATAAAAATATATAACTTGCACTTAAGTTAACATTAATTATTAATACGTTGCGTTGCGTTTTCATATAACCCTCCAATTACTTTATCATTAACATATCTATCTTTATCTCTTAACATGGCCGTAAATTCTCGTATTAGTGGACTTATTATTTAATCTTACATTGCTTTATTGTGCCGCTATAAACCCTCTAATTATTTACCTTTTGTGTGAGTCCTGTAAAGGAATTATTAATTATAAAATGCTAAATGGATCACACCATTTTAACTTTAATAAAAAGATTTATTAAAAAACATAAATACTTAAATAATTCAATTACAATATTTAATTATATCATTTCAGCGCGCGCGCGCGCGCGGAGGGGACATATGTGACCAAAACGGAAACGCCTAAATAGTAGTTAGGACCAGATATCATTTTCAATGGGCACATACCTTCAAATCTGTCTTGGACTTTAATCGCAGCCCGTATTTGTCGTCTTTATTACCCGCATCAACTCGTAGTGCACTGCATCCACTCGTAACTTCGTCGATCATATTGTACTGCTACACTCGCACTTATTTCATTCTCTTAGTATATCAAGTCATCTCTGTAGTATCTGCACAAGTCATAATGTGGAAGTTATCTTAAGTCGTATTAAATCATCACTGCTCTTAAGTCGTATTCTATCATCACTCTCTAGTCGTTGATTTCAGTTATCTGTTAAAGTTTACTCTCTCAAGTCATATTGGTATCGCTCTCCTCGTTCTCTTCGATCACAGGTTGTAGCTCCCTCTTTTTCGGGGGTGTAATTTCCCCCTTTTCTCTCATTCGTAGCATTCAGTATGACGCAACAAGCTCCTTTTTCCATTGGTTACTTATTTAACCAATGGAACCATTCCACATCCTCGTCAGGGTCAGCTCTTGTAAAACTCGGTGCCATCCAGACTGTCAGTATTGTCCGAAGTTCAAGATCAATAAATAACTAGTATAAAGCTGTCTCACCATAACACAACACTTAATGTGAGATCTATTTCTGGTCTCACAATAAGAGTTATACATTGCATGAAATCTGCTGTTTTAAACACATGAAATATGTTTTGATAAGTGATTTTGGGCAGTGCACAAAAAAGGAATTTGAAAGAAAAAAACTTGTGCGACAAATAAGCATATTGAAGAAGGTAAATACTTCAAAGTTATAAGAACCTGAGCCTGTGAAAAATAGCAGTTTTGACCATCCAAAATAACTGTTTTTAATTTTGTTTTGCCTCAGTTCTTCCTTGTCTCCTTTCTTTCTGGCAAATCAAAAATGTCGAGAAACTGAAATCTGAATCAGCATTGCTTCCTTGATGTCCTAGTGATCCAATGGATTTTACGATTTCTCTTCACCTTCACAAAAATTGAAAATGGGATAATTCGGTTCCTCCCTCGTTGCCAACTTGTATGAGTTGAACTTTGATGGATACCTATTTCAATTTTGCTTATCTGTCTACGCTATTATTAACTACACCTAATGAGATTACTCATTTTAAATACTTGAAAATTATAATAAACGTTTTTGGACACATGTGGAATACCTTTACACATTTAATTTGGTGATATATCAAAATTACTTTGATGATATATTAATATTTTGATGACACATAATATTTTTTCTATTATTTTATAGCATTGAACGTTTTATTTGAGATATTATGCCAAGTTCCACTTCTATGACACTGATAACATTTTTTAAATTACTTGCTTTTGATTATAAGCAGATTTTTTTACTTACAAATATTTCATTTCTTCTTACGGTACTCCTTGTGTACCTTGAACATCTTGAGACGCTCATATAATACTGGGTGGTTACTTTTACGGTTGCCCAAGGAATTTTGTGTCCTTACCCTAGGATAGCTATGTGGTTACCCACCTATGTTGTACTACTATACCTATGTGGTTACTTATATGGTCTCCTGTTGTTGTTTACACAGATTAATTTGAATTTAATTTTGCATTTTCTAAAAACAATAACAGCGCAACAAATTACGAGAAATATAAATCAGTAACTAATGCAGATGGCCTCTTAATGAACAGTACGGCGCACATTCTGTCATATGGACTACAACAGCAGAAGGCCTGTCTGTAAAACAGTTCTACAGCAAACATGGATAACTCCTCCAGTCTGGTCAGGAACACAGGAATTAGACATTAAATATTTGGAAACTAGTCACGTGCTCTGACGAATCACGTTTTCAGTTACACTATGTAAATGGTAGGGTGAAAATATAGAGACAACAGCAACGAAAGAATGGGTACCGAAGATATGGATCCTCCAAGCATCGTCAGGACACTTCAAGCAGGCAGAGGCAACGTGATTGTCTGGAATACATTTACTTGGGAGTGTCGTCTGGATCCTTTAACACATCAGGAACAACGTCTGAACCTCGAAGGTTATTTAACTATTGATGCTGACTAATTCCATCCAGTAATCTTGATGTTTTATCCTAATGGAGATGCATACCTTCAGAAGCACCATGCACAATGCCATGGGTTCATATTTTGCGCGATTATCTGCTGCAATGGCTTCCTCAATTCTCAGATATCAATCCCATTGATCATCTGTGGGATAAGATCGAAATGAAGATTCGACAAATGGATCCTTTAATAGCAAACCCATAGGAACACAAAGATGCAGTTAGTTCATCGTATTTTGGTGAATATTCCACACGAAACTTACCACTAGTTAGTAGAATCCATGCTTAGCAGGATTCAAGCCGTTTTGTGGCAAAAGAAGGACCAATAAGGTACTATACTTGAATGAATTTTGGGAGGTGACTATATAGCATCGTAACATATAAATACAAATTGAAAAATCGAATGTGCGTGCATACAGTACAAAAAGTTATTATGAAACAAATTGTCACTTCCACAAAATGCCGACAGCTCACCACCTCAAAATTTTTTTTCCAAATTAATACTTCGGATCCATTAAAAACTATTTTGAGTCGATAAACACCGAAATCAAATCTGGAAATACAGAATTTCGCAGAGAAACATATTTCGTGCACTAGGCGTGTGCTGCTTATTTTTATGTATGTAAAGATACTTTTGTTTAATTGCATCTACAAATTATCTTGTAATATATGTAATATATCTTATATAGGACAGACCAGTAATCCTATTCATCTACGTATGAATGTACATAGAGATCATGTTAAAAAATATATCCACAATAATAATTTTCTTCCTACTTCTAATAAAATCGAATATAAACACATTGCTCATCATGGTTTTGAAAATATAACTATACATATTTTGGACATTAAAACAAATACTGCTGATAGATTATTCTTTGAAAACTTCTATATTAAATCACAATGTACTCTGTTTCCATATGGATTAAATCAATTATATCTCAATGGCAATATTGTTAAGAATAATTTTGTAGATAACAAATATTCTATTTTTAATCACCTTTTTTTTAAACCTCTTTTACATAATAGTAAATTGGCTAAACTCAAAAGATTTAAACGCGGTAAAGGAAGCTCCTCCCAATATGATTTTAAAGCGGAGATTAAAAGTATGCATCAACAATTCAATAACACATATCAATGGAAATTTATTAAATCATGGGTATTTGCAGTTAAGAAAAAACAATTAAACACAGTTTATGCTATTTTCTTAAAGTTAAATCTTACTAATGAACATTTTAATAATATTTTCTATGATTTGCTCATTACTAGATCAAAATATTTAAAAATAAAACTTAATCAATTTCATAATAATAACTGTTCTAATTCTTATTGTGTAATATCATTTAAGCATCCTATTTATAATTCCATAAATTTTAAGAATTTATTTAATCAATTTCATCATTTATTGCCTGTAAAGGATTTGAATGTTACTAAAACTTTTAAATATAACAAGCCTATTGGAAGAACCATTTTTAATTACAATGCAATTTCAAAATCTCTCTCAGTCGACATAGATTCCTCTATAAATTTGGATGGTGAATGTATTTGTAGTGTTGATAATTATGCTGAATTTATAAATCCACACTTGGGTCATATAGTTACTGGAGACTTAGCCATTGTAAAAGATAAATCTTTAAGAACTATAATGTCATTTGGCACTAAATTCAGGTTACCTTCATGTAATAATTCTAAACAAGTGTTAAAGTCAATCAATCTGGACCTTGATAAATTTATTTATGGATTAGCTTCTAAATATGCTCAGCCTTTCGAGGCATTTAGTATGTGGAAATTTACTATTTTAAGATCTATTAAAAATACCATTTGTAGTATTAATTTATCTAGATCTATATATAATATGTATAATATAAAGCACTCTGTTAATGATTTACATAGATCTTTTGTTATTACTTATGTAGATAAAGCCTCTAATAATTATGCTATTATTTGTAAAAAATTCTATATTCAATATCTGCTAGATTATTTAAAAAATAATAGTCTATTTAAAATTGATTCACACTCTCTTAATAGTATCAAATTGAAAATTATCAATATGTATAGTGATTTAGATATTAATAACAAATTTTTGACATTTCCATATATTGTGCTTATACCTAAATTTCATAAAAATCCTATTAAATTTAGAACTGTTACTAGTGGTCATAATTCATACTCTACTACTGCTAGTAAATTATTACTAAATTATTTAAATGTACTAAATAGCAATTTACGAGATTCTGGTGATAGCTACATTATTCTAAATAACAGTAAGGAATTAAAAAATAAATTAAAAACGCTTGGTAAAATAATAGGATTTCAAACTTTTGATTTTAAAGATCTATTTAATAATATTAAGATCACTGATCTATATGATGTCATTTTAGCTTTATATAATGCTTATATTACTAATCATTCTAATCTTACTAAATTTACCAATTTTCCTAAGCTTCTCCATTTTGTTCTTTTCAATAATTATATCTTTCAAGGTAATAAATTATACTTATAAGTCTCAGGTGTTCCACAAGGTGGCTGTAGTAGCAGTATGTTAGCTAATTTATACCTATATCAATATGAAAAATTCTTTACTTCAACTGATTATAAAATTTATAGATATGTAGATGATCTGATTTGTCTTGTATTTACTGATAACTATGTCATAGATATAGATTTCTATCCGGATAATTTGGAATTAATACCTAATGAAACTTCTATTAGTAATAATATTTATTATTTGGATTTAAATCTAATTATAGAACCTGCTCATGGGATAGTTACTAAATTATATGATAAAAAAGATTTTTTTAAATTTAATATTAATAAATTATTACCTTTTAATTCCTGCAACTCGATTCAATTGTTTAGAAATATTATACTTAATCAACTTTTTAGAATTTATAGATTATCAGATAAAAAATTTCATGCTTTGCACATTAATAACCTCAAAATTACCAGTAAAATGTATCAATATCCTGCATATTTAGTAAATAGTATAGTTAATAAGTTTCGATTAGCCTAAAATTCTCATATTCTCCCCTTATTATCTTATTTTAGCCGTACTTCTTCATTCTCTTGAAATTATATTTTCATCTTTTTATCTTGAAGCTTTAACTGTTGAATAACTCATTTTATTTCATTTTATTGCTTTTGCGCAGTACAGTTTTTATTACTCTCTTTGGCAACAGCAAATCACATCTTTTCATTTTGGCATATGGCAACATTGGTCCAGTCATATTTTGCTCGTCATGGTTGCGCTGATGAGATGTGTTTTGAGGTATTTATGTTTCCTTTATTGTTCCAATCTATATGCTTGTCGTCCATATAACACAAGTTTATAGATAAAATATATCTTGTATTTCAGAAACAAGCATTTCTGTGTTCATTTCGAAGGGATATATGGACCCGAAGAGAATTTTTTCGAAATGAACTTATCGTAAGCCTAAATCTCCTCCATGTGCAAGCTTTTTTGCTTGATTTTTTTGTTTTCTTATTTGCATTCCTCATTTTTGAAATTTGTTGATTGTCTTTGTCTTTATGACTTGAATTATGCTTTATTATTTCCTCTTTTTGTCTTAATTTCTTTTATTTCTTTGTATTTTGTAGAAAATTTTGGAATAGTGTATTATGAGTTACTACATACATTCTAACTTTGGATTTAATAATTTATATATATATATATATATATATATATATATATATATATATATATATATATATATATATATATATATATATATATAAATATTACATTGTGACTTTTAATATTATACTTCTAATTTAAGAGTTAATTCTGAGCTTCTGTATTTCTAAATTAGAAACTTACATATTCAAATTGCTCATAATTGAATTCCCAAAACTCACAAATTCTATTGTATAGAAGCTAAAAATAGGAAGAGATTCTTATCTGATACTATGCTTGAATGCGCAGCAAAACCATATCTGTAAGGATTCGAGACGTTTCATTCTTATTTTTCTCCTTTCTTTTCCTCCGTTTTAGAGGGAAAGTGCTACGTCAGCTTTCTAATTTAGCGAGAAAGATTTATTTTTTAAGGAATTTAAAGCAGTTAGAATGGTTTCTTTGATATATCGGATGCAAAAAGAACATGAAATAAATCACGTTGCAGTATAGGATTAAGTGTTTATATATGTAAACTTATAATGCATATTTCGCGTTGGAATGCATATATATCAATGATGCATATACTTAAGCCTACTGGAGCGCGAATTAATTATATGGCTTGAGATAGTATTGGGTCTGACAGTAGGGTTGAGACAGTACTAGGTCTGCAAATTGTTCTATACGCAGACAAACTAGGACGTATTGCTACGTTTATTTCAGTTCACACATAAAATGTTACTTAACAGGCATACTTCTGCTTAATGAAACTGCATAATTTCTATGTTGAGATAAACATAATATGATGCAATGAACTTTTATCAAATTTTTATGATCAAAAATATGTGTGTGTGTGTGTGTGTGTAATTGTTGTTACCGTGTAGTTAGAAGTGAAAAAGACAAGCATGATCCTCTATATAATCCGATTTATTATCATGGTTTGAACAAAATTGTGTACATTGGCCGGAACCTACATTTGCCCACCTTTCAGAGTAGTCTGGTAATTACATCCAAGTTACATTTATTTCGTTGAGGAGAAGCTAAAGTTCTAAAAGAGTAGAATTGCTGACCGAACAAATGTTAGTAGAGTCAGTTCTCATCAGGGCAAGTGTTATCTTAGAAAATAATTTTAGTCGTATGATGATAAACTATTCAAGGCTGATCAAGCAGATCAATTCATATATATATATATTTTTTTTTACAATTTCAACTTTTAAGTTCATAAACTGATGCGAATTTAAAATAAAAGTCGGCTTAATTTCTCTTCCAGGGATACACCTGTACCGATTTTAGTGACTGCGAATCTTCGATTTTTCGCTTCAGAAGACAGACACAGTCAAACATGTTATTATCAATTGAACTAGGACGATATTCCCTCCTATTTGCAAATGGACGGAGCCAGAAAATTAACTTTTGTTGAATAATCATAATAAATTATTGAGGCATTAACATTTGTTTTATGTTTTAAAATTATCGATACTTGACAGATTTAATTTTTCAGCCGTTATTGTAGGGTAGGAAAGACGCTGAAACTCTATTTTTCTATGAAGATATTTCTTATATATATTATATAGATTTTTTCAATTGTTGATCAATGAAAACCAGGTCAATAAGAAGTACATAGGGATGCCGTATTTTTTCCCGGCGATTATTATTCATTCAACAGATAACCGATTTCGAATTTTTTGTAAAAGGAATGGATCTACACATTGAACACAAATTGCATAGCGCATTCTGATCAATATATTATTGGCCTTTCTAAAGTGCTGCTTTTACAAACATTTTTACATTAAAGTAACTCATGCTCTAATAAGAAGTACATAGGGATGCCACGCTCTAATAAGGTCTATTTGAATAACTTAGGGGTGGCAAAATGAGAATAGGATTATTTACCACTCCTTGTACAAACATCACAAAGCAGGTGTATAGATAGAGCTTGTTTAAAATACCTTGTAGAAAGAGCAGAGATTCGATTTATGTCTCACTCCTTTCACCGCCCAAACCCTAGTATATAGAGATCTTTAAATTCCCCCGAATGGCGCTAATTCCAGCAAAAAATTTTCGATTTAGGTTTTTGTTTTGCAAAAGCCATGTTCACAGTGAGTAGTTGTTAGAAATTAAATCTCATGAAAGTCCGATATGCCATTCTAAAATAGTGCTTTTTCAAAAATTTTGACATTAAAATCGCTCAAGAAGGGAACTACGCCCGCATCTCTCCAAAGAGTTTTTGCCCTAAGTATGTATAGTATAACCTCACAAAATATATTTTTATAATTTTTTAAAGTGGTTTTATAAGAAATAAATGAAACTCAAAGAATAAAATGCTATAGTATGATTCACAAAATACCCAAGCTTTTAGAAGATAAATTCAAGTGTTATAAAATCATTTAATATAGAATGCTTATGATTTATTTGATAAGATTTAAATTACTGCAAACACAGCAGTAGTTTATAATTTTAAACAGAAATATTGTAATTAATATGTCTGACGACGATTTTAAAAAACCATTGGGAAATATGTATATTAATAGTTTATTTAGAGAATGAGTTATAGTCAAGACTAAAAGAAATATATAATTTCAAGTATTACGCAATGGTGGAAACAAGCTGCACAAAGGATTCAGACAAATAGCTCAGCAAGCAGACGCCTCCTCAGATCGTAAAGTCTAAGCAAAAGTATCATTAGACTAGGAACAATGTCTAATATAAATAAATGTGCGTCTAATTTGCATAAAGAGTCGTCATTGTATTTAGTTGCTGATTACTCTCGAAAAGTCAAATGGCAACACCCATTTTTTATCTCACCATAAAATGACTCATGTCAACATTATGCTATTTATAAATTTGTGTGAGTTTCCGACAGTAAATGCAGAACATATGCCGAAAATCATCTCAAATTCCGTCTCCATATTTAGGATAGCAAAATGAAGACCAAGTCAACTCTGCACTTATATATTTTATATGATATATGGCACATCCTTTACATAAACATCCTATCAAAAGGTTTGTGAATTCCAGAGCCCGTGAATTTAAAGGGCAGCGTAAATGAAATTTTCAACCATCAATATACGAGGGACAGTCAAGAAGTCAGTTGCACTCCTTCGTAAAAACTATTGGCAAAAGGATATTTTGTTGAAACTTTGTGGTAACACTGCAGACATTTATCTGTAGCGCGTAACGTAGCGGCTTTGACGCGGCAGTTTTTCTTTGCTTGCTAATCAGTCGTGAACATGTCTCGGCAGCTACAGGTTCTTCCAAATTGGAAATGCGTGCAGTGATTCGTTTTTTGTGGGCAAAAAGGTGTAATTGTACTGAAATCTATCGACCAGGTAAACTTTCGAAATGCATTGTGCTCCTGCATGATAATGCGAGACTGCATGCGGCGAAATTAACGAGCGATCTTCTGAGAATGTTTAAGTGGGAAGTGTGAGATCACCCTCTAATAGCCCAGATCTTGCACCTTGTGACTTTCATGTTTTCTGTCCCATGAAAGAAGAACTTTCAAAGCGACGATATCACTCGGATGACGAGGTGAAAGATGTATCCCAATAATGGTTATCGGACATTGGACGGGAATTTTTCGAAGAAAGCATAGAAAAACTTGTGCCACGTCTCGACAAATGTTTAAATAAAGGAGTTGATTATGTCGAAAAATAGCTTTTGTATGGAATTTCAGTGTACAAATAAAATTATTATAAAATTTCGATCCTGCTTTGTTTCCTCAAGCAGTGCAACTAACTTTTTGACTGACCTACGCATTAATATTAATTCCGTTTATTGAAGTCACAAAATTGTGTGCCCTCGGAGTAACTAATTAATTATTTCCTTCACGAAGTTGGGTGGAGTGGCGGGTTATTTGCGTTTTATTCGAATCACCAAAATATGCATTTTCAATTACTTAGACTCATTTAATTAGAAATTCTGTAATGTGTCTTTGATTATTGGCCTTTATCTTTGTAGCACATGAATGTATATTGCAATAATATGTTAAAAGAAAATAACACTTTTTCTTTCGTGCTTGGCACAATTTGTTTTAAACTTATTGGCTAAATGAAAAAACTTAAAATAGTTTCTAATATATACAGAGAAGCCCAATACAGTTAATTTGATATAATATGCATTTTCAATTACTTAGACTCATTTAATTAGAAATTCTGTAATGTGTCTTTGATTATTGGCCTTTATCTTTGTAGCACATGAATGTATATTGCAATAATATGTTAAAAGAAAATAACACTTTTTCTTTCGTGCTTGGCACAATTTGTTTTAAACTTATTGGCTAAATGAAAAAACTTAAAATAGTTTCTAATATATACAGAGAAGCCCAATACAGTTAATTTGATATAATATGCATTTTCAATTACTTAGACTCATTTAATTAGAAATTCTGTAATGTGTCTTTGATTATTGGCCTTTATCTTTGTAGCACATGAATGTATATTGCAATAATATGTTAAAAGAAAATAACACTTTTTCTTTCGTGCTTGGCACAATTTGTTTTAAACTTATTGGCTAAATGAAAAAACTTAAAATAGTTTCTAATATATACAGAGAAGCCCAATACAGTTAATTTGATATAATATGCATTTTCAATTACTTAGACTCATTTAATTAGAAATTCTGTAATGTGTCTTTGATTATTGGCCTTTATCTTTGTAGCACATGAATGTATATTGCAATAATATGTTAAAAGAAAATAACACTTTTTCTTTCGTGCTTGGCACAATTTGTTTTAAACTTATTGGCTAAATGAAAAAACTTAAAATAGTTTCTAATATATACAGAGAAGCCCAATACAGTTAATTTGATATAATTTGCAATATATACAGGCCGTTTTAAAATTAATGGAACAAACTTTGATCGGTTACAGGCACACCAAAACAAACACTGTTATCAAAGAATGCATGGTTACAAGTAAAGCGGTTAGGCGCTGGAGGACGCTTTCCGTTTCCCCACACTCGCAGTCTTTCACAATGCAAAGACATGGAGCACATTCAGTCGTGCTTATAAAAACTGTGGTTTTCGCATGCACAGGCATTAGCGATTTGGTATGGATCAGTATACGAATGAGGAGAAGGCAGACATGCATTCCGTCTACGGTCTCGCCAACGCTAATGGAAGGGAAGCTCAAAGGCTTTACCAAGAGCGCTTCCCTTGCAGACGTGTGCCCGATCACAGAATGTTTCATTGCTTGCACCGCCAACTGTCCGAAAGGGAATCCTTCATAACTGTCATGCATGATACAGGTAATGGAAGAAGTGTGATAACTCCGGACAAGACAGAAGAGATTCTACATCAGGTAGAAGATGATCCTGACGCTAACAAGAGCTGTAGCCCGTAGCACAGGTGTGCCCTATACCACTGGCGTCGCCCTTTTGAGCAGCTTTTTTAATTGTAATTAATTTCAGCATTTGCTTTTTAATGTTAGTAAATTTGATTTAATTTCGCGTTGATAAATCAAGCGTTTGCTGACATTTTATTATTTATTTTGTCTTCAAGCTTTGTTTTGATTTTTGTGCAATTCATGGTCGAAATACATGTCCACCTACTCCAAATTCGTATTCCACCTATTCCAAGTCGCTAATGAAGGTAAATGCGAAAACCATTGCTTTCATACGCGTGCTATATCTTTGTGTTGGGAAAGATGGCATGTGTGGAGAAACGGAAAGCGCCCTCCAACGCCTAGCCGCTTAACTTGCTATCATGCATTCTTTGATGAAATATGTTTGTTTCGGTGTTTTCTATCACCCATCAGAGATTGGCCCATTAATGTTGAAATGTCCGGCATACATAAAACATTATAACTCAATATGGCATAAGGTGATCCTTTCTGTAAATAACTTCTTGGATGCGTGACGGCATTGAATCCACGAAGCTGCGGATCGGTACCCTGCAGAAATAATTCCCAAACTTCATAATCACATCTCTATAGCTAACTCTCTCTAACATTTTCTAAAATAAACTGATCTTTAAACATAGCTACATAACATAACACTTACACAAAAAATGTTTCCGTAGTCATATGTATGCCTTCTCAGAATAATTAACAAGTGGGAAATGAACAAAATAATTATTTTATTATTTATATTTTCAATAAAATAGCCTGAATCTGCTGTGCAATTGACCACTAAAGTCTCAAGTTTGTGAATTTAGTCTGCCTACATATTCTTCAAGGGTATACCTCCCATTGAAGAAATATAGGCTTTAAGTTTAATTTGAAATTTCACTATTTATTATTGTTAAATGATAATTAAATGATATTCAAATATTCGATAATTAAATGATATTCAAATAGTCGATAATTAAATGATATTCAAAATTAAAAGTATTTTATATAAAAAGATTGTATACTATTAAACGTCAAGTTATATAACGAGAAACCGACATAGGACGCATGGATTTACGCTGAGTCAACTTTCAAATTTGTCATTGCACATTAAATTATGGAATTGTTCCTAACACAAATGAGAGAACTATGCCTGATTACTCGTTGCATAACTGCAAATTTTGCATTCGGCTGTAATTTTTAAATTTTTTCTTTGAATATTTTACATAGGTCATGAATGTAATGTCTGCATAAAGCTTCAAATTGGTGCAATTTTGAATATAGATCTGTATTTCAATAAGTACTAAAATGAATGAACTAAAATTTCGCATATCAATGTTTCCGGCAGTGCTCAATCATTTGTCGTCAAAATTGACCCGCGTTTCTATTTATATATTTTTTCAAATATAATGTTTATAATTTAAAATTAATATAAAAAATTTGCTTCGAGATGAAAATTGTTATACATTTTGCTTGGTTTTTGTATCACCTTATAACATAGGAATTACATTAATAGATTAGTTATTCCGTAAAATATATAAAAAATCTGATGTGGGCAGTACGTGACTTTCCTTATCTAATGCAATACATTTATTTTTAAGCGGTGAATAAGTGATGATAAATTCACTGCACAGTGTTTGTAACTCTAAATTGTACATTTAGCGCTTTTCTGGATGATAACATGCATAACTATTTTAAAATACCCAATTAATTTATATTTTCCGCAACTCTAACTTAACAATTATCAATATTGATATCATCCTCAATAAGTAATATAGTCCATATATTTAAATATTTTATTAATAAATCCATCAATTAGGAGTCATTTTCACTAACTTGGCATCATTTTTGCAATTTTGACGATATTTTTATCAATGTGGGGGGGGGGGTATCTCCAAGTTGGTGATATTTAGAAGAACATTTCTTACATAATAAAAGGTATGCCCATCATAGTTTTGCCAATTTAGAAACATTTAAAAGGGTGATTTTCAAATGAATTGCCTTTTTTTATCTTTACATCACATAAAAATGTGATTTAGATTATAAATAAAAGTATACTTTGTTATTAATTTTTTGTAATCTTTTTTAATACTAGATGAGAAGGAATAACATGGCTTCCATTAGCTTTGTTACCAACTGCAGAAATCAAAACCTCTTTAAAAATTAGTAGTAAAACTCCTGGATAACACTCATGAGATTTACAGGGAACACATATTAAATTTAAATTTTAAAATATTAATATTTATATTTTAAAAGAATCACTTGCAATTTCGTTAATTAAAATGTAAAACCATATTTTTTAATTCATGTATAAAAGCTAATCTAGTTTGAAAGCATAAAAAGATACTTCCTTAAGTGTGGTGTTTTGAGTTGGGGCATGCAAATTTATTACTTGAAAATTAAAATAATAGAAAATAGATAATATTTTTAAAACAAAAACACTTTAATGAGTGCATTTTATTAATTATAAACTAATGGTACCAATCTATATTCCAAAAGTATAAAAAAAATAATTTTATTAGCATGTAATATGGGCTTAAAGATTGGGACATCAAACAGGCGGACATTTTTAAAATCACCCAAAAATGTCCCCAAGTTGACGATATGCCATCAAAATTTATGGCCAGAATTTCGCTAAGCGTTACAGATGGAGATATTGGCAATTCTTATATTCTTTTAAATAAAATCAATTATCATCTATTAGTTGACACTTTCATTGATTTAGTGCCATTCTTCTCAATTTGGCGTCATTTTTATCAATTTAGCGTCATTTTTATCACTTTAGCTACATTAAAAAAACTTGACAAGTTGGCGATATTCCGCCAAAATTCATCGACAAAATTTCGTCAAGCATTATGGACGGAAAAATAGGTTATCATTAAAATAAATAAACGACTAATGACGTCCAAATACAAAACTATAACCCAAAGTATCTTCTCTTATAGTAGATTCTTATATTCTACCCAAGATATTGAATTTTTATTAGTCTTCATTTTCATTGATTTAGCTTCATTTTTATCAATTTGGTGACATTTTTATCAATTTAGCGATATTTTCGTCAATGCAGCAACATTGAATAAACTTGCCAAGTTGGCGATATTTCGCCAGATTCATCGCAAATGTTTCGCCCAGCATTGTGAATGCAGAAATAGGTTATTCGTATTGTAAACTACTAGCAGAATACCCGTTCTTCGTACAGAGTATATAAAGAAACTCAAAATTCACAATCTTGTGCAAATTCCTATATTATACTAAATGACATTATTAATCAAGATATTCTGTTATAATATTTCATTTACTGCTCCAGAAAAGAAGTGTAAGAATATCTGTTCTCACTATGCAAAATTATCTTCACGGACAGATCTGATGAACAAAACATCCTGGCTCTTTTTGCAAACACATTTACAAAAAATATGAAATTGAATCAATATATGCAAAATAAAAGCGATAAAATTATATGGGACCCATACTACTTATATTCGCGAATATTAGAAGACATACCCTGAATTTATAAATTGAAAATATCAATAAGCCCGTAATCTTTAAACCAGAAGACAGTAAATGATTCCAATGTATGCCAAAACGAAAGTGCTAAAATTATATGGGAATATATACTCTTATTAATTATAATGTCGCAGATTAGAAGATATGTCCGAGTGTTAGTAGACGATTTCCCGTATTACGATATGAGTCTCAAAAATCTTTGCCAAAATAAAACAGATGATGCAATACATTGAAAATATCAATAATCCCCGTAATCTTCATACCAGAAGGCCGTACTTGATTCCAATATATGCCAATATAGGTTAAAATATATGCCAATATACCTGTAATACTTATTTTCTCGCAGATTAGAAGATATACCCGTGCATTTGTAGAAGACTACTCGTACAACGTACAATATATGTGTTTCAATAATTTTAAAATACCAATAATCTCTGAATCAATAATTCCCGAAAATATCAATTACAACAATGTTTAAACCTGAAAACCGTAATTGACATTATCCAGTCAAAAATGAAATGGCAATGGAATTTATTTTATATACATATCTTCATTATTCAAACTGGAAAGGATTTAATAAAAATCGTCTGCCTCATAAACACATTGGATTTAAATCCGTTGTTAAGCGACACGATATCATTTGTTTTAAATAAATTGGTGGAAAAAATATCATCTGAGTAATGCTATCTCTATGGAAGGTTTGGCGACATTTTCGCCAATTTAGCGACATTTCAAAAAATCGCCAAATTTATCGGCAAGTGGGATATTAGAGCTGACAGTCCCATTTGACAACAAATTGACGGAACATCATCACAATACTACCTCCTTATAAAACACAATTAATTTTATTTATTTAGTACAATTTTATCAATTTCAAGATATTTTTATGGATTTACAAACATTTTATCAATTTGGTGACATTTTAAAAACTCACTAAATGTGTTACTAAGTTGGACGTTTGGACTGACAGACAAATGCTACCGAAACATCATTTCAGTACTCTCTTTAAAAAAACAAAATTAATTTCAATTATTTTGTGTCGTTTTTATCATTTTAGGGACATTTATGTCAATTTGGCAACTTTTAAGAAAAGTTGCCAAGTTAGCGATATACCGCCAAATTCGTAGATCTAAATTTGCAGATTTGAAGAATTAAACACCCGATCCCGTTTGTATATACTAAATGAAAACACTAAAATTGTATTTGAAGATATACTAAATGCGTGTATTGGTTAAATACAATATATGAGTTTATTGGCTAAACACAATATATAAATGAGAAAACTATTTGCCAAAATAAATGAAACTGATGCACGCAGTCCATAAGTAATATAATTAAAAGAAAAATCAAACCGTTCATTTAGAAGATATATTCTTATATCCAATTATTTATTAATCAAATCGAAAAAAAATAATAAAAATTAACAAACACATTTAATTTAAGTGCGTTGCTGAGCAAGAGGATATAAGATATACTCTTCCTCATAAAATGTTGATAATTAAATAACCATTTTGATTTCTTAATACTTTTCATTGTTGAGTAAAAGATTGTGAAAAATAAACCATGCTGTTGGATTTTCCATTTAAATTTATGTTTCAAACATTCATGTTATCAAACAATTCAATTTTTCAGTAAGTGACTAATTAGACCAAAAATCTCCCACAAAACTCAGAGATAGCGTTTTAATTCACTTCATTTTCACATTTTAAACCAACGACAACCGCCGAAATTTACCAAATAAATCAGGAAAGACTCCTTTAAAATTTGATAGACGCTTGAAATCTACTATATGGGCTAATCATTTGACGAAAACACTCAAGACGAATATAGTTTTTCAAAAATGTTCGTTTAAGGGGGTGCTCCAGAGAAAAAAGTTCAAAAAGTGAATTGATAAAAAACCATGCTTCGGCATGAGATAGAGATATCAAATTTGGTGTAAGGGTAGATAGTTTGGACGGTAGAAAGTGTAAAATTTCAGTTTACCAATATTTTCTACTTTAGGGGGTGCCGCACACCAAAATATTCGATTTTCAGAATAAAGGAGAAACGCCCCTTTTAAAGCGTGATAGAGACTTGATATTTGGTATATGGGCGAATCATCTGATAGAAATCACATGAAGAATAGAGTTTTTCAAAAACGTATATTTAAGGGGGTGAGTACTCCACACAAAATCGTTCGAAAGGTAAAATGCTAGAAAAACATGCTTCACGATGAGACAGAGACTTCAAATTTGTTGTAAGGGTAAAAAAGTTGGAAAAGAAGAAAGTGTGCAATTTCAGTTTTCCAACATTTGCTATTGTAGGGGGTGCCGCTCACTAAAGTGTTCGATTTGCCGAACAAATGAAAAGCGCCTCCTTTATAATGTGATAGAGGCTTGAAATTTAGTATGCTAGATTAAATGCTAGAAAAACATGCTTCACGATGAGACAGAGACTTCAAATTTGTTGTAAGGGTAAAAAAGTTGGAAAAGAAGAAAGTGTGCAATTTCAGTTTTAAAACATATGCTATTGTAGGGGGTGCCGCTCACTAAAGTGTTCGATTCGTCGAACAAATGAAAAGCGCCTCCTTTATAATGTGATAGAGGCTTGAAATTTAGTATGCTAGATTAAATGCTAGAAAAACATGCTTCACGATGAGACAGAGACTTCAAATTTGTTGTAAGGGTAAAAAAGTTGGAAAAGAAGAAAGTGTGCAATTTCAGTTTTCCAACATTTGCTATTGTAGGGGGTGCCGCTCACTAAAGTGTTCGATTTGCCGAACAAATGAAAAGCGCCTCCTTTATAATGTGATAGAGGCTTGAAATTTAGTATGCTAGATTAAATGCTAGAAAAACATGCTTCACGATGAGACAGAGACTTCAAATTTGTTGTAAGGGTAAAAAAGTTGGAAAAGAAGAAAGTGTGCAATTTCAGTTTTCCAACATTTGCTATTGTAGGGGGTGCCGCTCACTAAAGTGTTCGATTTGCCGAACAAATGAAAAGCGCCTCCTTTATAATGTGATAGAGGCTTGAAATTTAGTATATGGGCTAACCATTTGACAAAAAAATCAGAGATGAATACAGTTTGATAAAAATGTTCATTAACGGGGTGATAAACAGAAAAACGTTCGAAAGGCGAAGTGATAGAAAAAACATGCTTCGTGATAGGATAGAGACTTCAAGTTTGGTGTGTATGGGTAGATAGTTTAAAAGGAAGAAAGTGTGAAATTTCAGATTTCCAATATTTTCTACTTAAGGGGATGCCGCACACCAAACTGTTCGATTTACCGAATAAATCAGAAAAGGCTCCTTTAAAATTTGATAGAGGCCTGAAATTTGCTAAATGGGCTAATCATTTGACAAATAGAGAAAAACGTTCGAAAAGTGAATTGATAATGAACTATGCTTCGGCATGAGATAGAGATATCAAATTTGGTAGATAGTTTTAAAGGAAGAATGTGTGCAATTTCAGTTTACCAATATTTGCTACTTTAAGGGGTGCCGCACACTAATATGTTCGATTTTCCGAATAAATGAGGCACGCTTCCTTTTAAATATGATAGAGGCTTGATATTTGGTATATGGACCAATCATTTGATAAAAAACCCAAGACAGAGTTTTTCACAACAGTTCATTTATGGGTGTGCTTCACAGAAAAACGTTCGAAAGGAGAAATAATAAAATAGCATACTTCGGAATGAGATAGACTTTAATGTGGTGTACGAGTAGATAATTCGAAAGGGAGAAATGCGCAAATTAAGTTTCCCAATATTTTCTTCTTTAGGGGGTGCTGCACACCAAAATATTTGATTTGCCGAATAAATGTGAAACGCGGTTTATTCAAAAATTTACATTATTCAGGGGTTGCTTTCTGGGAGATCGTTGATTTTCAACGGGTATTCGGCTAGTATATACTAATTCCCAAGTGAAGTGTCCGTCTGTATGTCTGTCTGTCACGTTTTTGTAGGCACTTTCCGAATAGATAGGGAATTGCAATTTGGTACATGGGTCGATCGTTCGATAAAACCCCCTGGAAAAATCGAATTTTTCAAAAATGTTTTGTAGAGGGGGTGCTCTACACCAAAACGTTCAAAAAGTGAAATGGTAGGAAATCATACTTTGCGATGAGATAGAGTCTTCGAAATTACTGCACTGGTAAATCGTTCGAAAGGAAGAGAGTGTACAATTTCAGATTTCCAATATTTTCTACTTTAGGGGGTGCCGCACACCAAAATGTTCTATTTGTCGAATAAAGGAGAAACGCTTTCTTTAAATTTTGATAGATGCTTGGAATTTGGTATATGCACTAATCATTTAATGAAAACACCCAAGACGAATAGAGTTTCTCAGAAATGTTCTATTAAGGGGGTGCTCCAGAGAAAAACGTTCGAAAAAAGAAATGATAAAAACATTCTTCTGGATGAGATAGAAATTTCAAATTTGGTGTACGGGTAGATAATTTGAAAGGACGAAAGTGTGCAATTTTAGATTTTCAGTATTTGCTACTCTAGGGGGTACCGCGCATCGAAATGTTCGATTTGCCGAACAAATAAGAAACGACTGCATTAAAATTTGATAGAGGCTCGAAATTTGGTATATGGGCTAATCATTTGATGAAACACCTAAGACGAATATATTTTTTCCAAAATATTCGTTTAAGGGGGTGCTCCAGAGAAAAACGTTCGGAAGGTGAATTGATGAAAATAGCATGCTTCGGGATGAGATAGAAATTTCAAATTTGTTGTAAGGGTAAATTTGTTGTAAGGTTTGAAAGGAAGAAATTGTACAATTTTTGGTTTGTTCAAATTTGTTGTAAGGTTTGAAAGGAAGAAATTGCACAATTTCTGTTTTCGAATATTTTCCACTTTAGGGGGTGTCGCACTCCAAAATGTTCGATTTTCGGAATAAAGGAGAAACGCCCCTATTGTAATGTGATAGAGGCTTGATATTTGGTATATGGGCGAATCATTTGATAGACAACCCAAGAAAAATGGAGTTTTTCTAAAATGCATATTTAAGGGGGGGGGGGGGGGGTGTACTCCACAGAAAAATATTCGAAAGGTAAAATGATAGAAAAAGCATGCTTCGCGATGAGATAGATGCTTCAAAATTAGGGTACGGTTAAATAGTTGGAAAAGAAGAATGTGTGCAATTTCAGTTTCCAATATTTGCTATTGTAGTCGCTGCCGCACACTAAAATATTCGCTTTGACGAACAAATGGAAAACGTCTCCTTTACAATGTGATAGAGGCTTAAAATTTGATATATGGGCTAATCGTTTGATAAAAAAACCCTAGATGAATACGATTTTTCAAAAATTGTTCACTTAAAGGGGTGCTACACAGAAAAACTTTCGAAAGGTGAAGTGACAGAAAAAGCATGCTTCGCGATAGGATAAAGACATAAATTTGTTGTACTGGCAGATAGTTAAAAGGAAGAAAGTGTGCAATTTTAGATTTCCAATATTTGCTATTTTAGCGGGTTCCGCACCAGGGGTTTCCAGGGGTTTTCTATATATTAATTAGAAAGTCACCATTTAACCTTCCATATACATAGCATTATGCACACAATATTTTTCTAACTTTATTTGAAAAAATGATAACATGTCTCTCAGCAACGGATTTAAATCCAATGTGCTTATGCAGCAGACAATTTTTATTAAATCTTTTCCTATTTAAATACTAAAGAAATGCATATAAATTAAGGTCTTCAGTCTTAAAGATTACTGGGTATATTGATATTTTAAATTTATTACATCATATGTTTTATTTTTGCAAACAATGATTGAAACTTATATATGGTAGTACGGGTAATTTTCCATTTGCACGGGTATATCTTCTAATCTAGAGATCATAAGCAGTACGAGACCTACATAATTTTATTATAAATACATTTCTATACAATTCCTATATAATTTTAGCTTTTTTATTTCAGCATATATTAGAATCAATTACATCACCCAAGTTTAAAGATTGCGGGGATAATTGATATTCTCTGTTTATTACGTCATCTGTTTTATATTTGCAAAGATTTTTGAAATTCATATATCGTAGTACGGGTAAATTTTTACTAATACACGAGTATATTTTTTAATATTCGGGAAGTAGGACATGTATAACATACAATTTTAGCGCTTTTAATTTGGCATATATTGATTCAATTTCATATTTTTCGTAAATTTTTTTATAAACGGGACCAGGCTGTTTTGTTCTTCTGATCTGCCTGTGAAGATAATTTTTATATAGCGAGAACATAGATCCTTAATATAATTTCTTAATATAATTTTGCATATGAAGAAGAGATTCTTAAACTATTTTTAGGAGCATAAATTTAAATATTTTAATAGAATGGTTTGAATAACAATGTCATTTAGAATATTATACGAATTAGCACATGATTGGGAATTTGAAATCATGCCGTTTAGCCAAGGGTTTAAATCCAATGTGTTCATGCGGCAGACGATATTTTTTAAATATTTTACAACTTAAATAAAAAATGTATATGAAATTGTTTTTTTTTATCGAAATGCCATTTTTAACTGGATTATATCAATTACTGCCTCAAGACTCAAAGATTATTGGGATTACTGATATTTTCCATTTATTAAGTTATCTAAAACAGATATATTGTAGTACGGCTAATCTTCTATTAGTACACCGGTATATCTTCTATTCTTGGAGAGTATACGTAGTACAGTTATATATCACTTTGGCTTTTACTTTCATTTTGGCATATATTGTAATTAATTATGGCCCTCACGTTTAAAGATTGTGGGTATAATAGATATTTTCAATTTATTACGTCATCTATTTTATTTTGGCAAAGCTTTTGAAATTCATATACTATAGTACGAGTAATTCCCTACTAATACACGGGTATATCTAATATTCAGGAATATATTATATCTTCCCATACAATTTTACCACATATATTTAATTTTGGCATATATTGATTCAATTTCATATTTTTGTAAATTTGTTTACAAATGGGACCAGGCTGTTTTATTCTTCAGATCTGCCTGTCAAAACAATTTTTGTATAGCAAGAACATAGATTCTTAACCTTCTTTTTAAGAGCAGTAATTTAAATATTGAATAGAATGTCTTGAATAACAATGTAATTTAAAATAGTTTAGGAATTTGCACATGATTGAGAATTTTCTGTTTCTTTATATTATATATTCCGCACGAAGAACGGCTATGTAGTACGGTTAATCTTCTACTAATACACGAGTGTATCTTCTGATCTACAAGAATATAAGAGTAGTATGGGTATATCTTCCCATACAATTTTAGCGCTTTCATGTTGGCATATATTGACATCAATTACGGTCTTCGGGTTTAAATATTACAGGGATCATTGATACTATAAATTTAATGCGTTATCTATTTTATTTTGCCAAATATTTTTAAAACTCATATTGTAGTACAGGTAATCAACTACTAATATATGAGTATATCTTCTACGAGAATATAAATAGTAGGGGTATTTAATTTTAGCGCTTTCATTTTGGTATATATTGGAATCGATTATGGCCTTCAGGTTTAAAGATTACGGGCATTATTGATATTTTCAATTTATTACGTTATCTGTTATTGTTTGGCAAATATTTTTGAAACTCATATATTGTAGACGTGCAATAGATTAATACACGGGTACATCTTCTAATATTCGAGAATATAAGTAGTACGGGTATATCTTCCCATACAATTTTGGGGCTTTTATTTTGGCATATATTGATTTAATTTCATATTTTTGTAAATTTGTTTACAAGCGGGACCAGGATATTTCATTCTTCAGACATTCCTGTAAAGATTATTTTTGTATAGCGAGAAAACATATGCAATAACTTCTTTTAGGAACATTAATTTAAATATTTTGATAGAGTGCTTTGAATAACAATGTGATTTAGAATATTATAGGAATTTGAACATGATTGTGAATGTTTAGCTTATATTATATATTCCGTACACAGAATGGGTATACTGCTAGTAGAAAAATAATTTTGTTGTCGTTGCAATCTTTCCAATTTTTCAAGATTTAAAATGTTTTAATTTGAGAAATGTTTGTAGTAAACTTGATTTATTGTTTAAATTAATTAAAACATTATTACTGGTAGAATTGTGATTATTTGATAAACATCGAAAAACAACTAGTTACAGGTAATTATGTAACTATTTCAATATTTTCACTTTATTATTGAGCATATTTTATACACTAAAATAATTACGTTTTAAATTGAGAAATTTTAGTAGTAAACTTTATTTACTGTCTAAATTAATTAAAACATTATCACTGGCAGAATTATGATTATTTGAAAAACATCTAGTTACAGGTAATTATTTAAATATTTCAATATTTTCACTTTATTATTGAGCATGTTTCATCTACGGATATAAATATGTTACCCAATTTCTCTGATTTCTTTTATTTCACCCTAAATTTGAAAAATCTCCTTTTGTAGCAAACACAAATATATTTTACACATCAAATTTAATGCATACGCTTTGCAATACAATGCGGGGAACATGACTTAAAATTTGAATTTAGCTTTAAAATTTTCGCTTGACAGAACAATCATTTAGTGCAGTCTTGAAACAAAGAACATTTCAAGGCATAATCGGATTTTCCTATGCAAAGCAACGATCAATCTTTTTTAGCTACGCCATAAAACACTATTCGACAAAAAATATTTCTTCAAGCTTTCTTTCAATCTAAGAATAAAAAAAATAAATAGATTTTTTTCAGGCAATCTATTTTGTTGAGGAATAGTCCTGACATCACGGAATAAACGGTTTTGGATTTCTTTCTAGTGTTTTATTCCCTTTTCCCTTCCATTGTTTGAAATAAAAAGTAGTCACAGTAGTACATTGATTGAGGGTCTCCTAACTTTTACACGGAGACCAAAGAAAATCTCACGTATTTAAAAAGCTAAACATAATATGAAAAATCCATTTAAAATGCTTCAGAATTTCAAGTTGAATTAGATATGATTAACACTCCGCCTAACGAAACTTTTGCGATTCTTCATATTTAAACAAATGAATTTTTATATTTGCAATTAAATTTGTTCATGCCACTTATTTAACATAAGTGGTGCGAGCAAATTTAATTGCTTAGACGAATACGTCTGGAAATTGCGGAGTTTGATTATCTAAATTGAAATGCAGACAAGCAAAATACAACTCTGATGATGCGAGTAAAATAAGAATTCATTTTACTATTGTCTATGTCAAGCTTCTAATGTTTACTGTCTATGTCAAGCTTCTAATGTTTATGTTAAACTTCTAATGTTTACTGTCTATGTCAAACATCTAATGTCTACTATCTATGTCAAAGAATCCCATCTCAGAATAAATCCCTTAAGGATGAGATTGGTGAAGAAAAAGGATAGTACGTGGTCAAAAAGGGAAGAAAGCTTTAAAATGTTTGAGTTAGTTTGATTTTTTCTATAAATATTAATACTTGATTAAAATTAATCTTCAGACGCTTAGTCAGCTATATAAATTTACTTCAAGGCTTATGATTTCGAACGGCAAAAAATCATCTTCGAATCTTTTGCATTTATTAAAAGTAAAACTGAAAAACACTTGTAGCTAATAAAATATTATTTTTGTACTTCAAGAGAAGCATTAGGAAACATGTCCAAGCAAGATGAATATAAATTCTGCGTAGTAGCAGAATAAAATCAAAATTCTAAATTTCTCAATTTTCACATGTGTTTTTTTAAATTTAAAATTAAAGCGTATTCCATTATCATATATGTGTTCAAAAATTATACTACTCTGGTAGTAATTATTTATTGAGTAGTTTTTATGAGCATGCCAAACATGCGAGTACCACTTTCCAGCTGAACCGTTTAACTCGCTTGTGCGGGGTTTCGAATGTGTACTACAATCAACATCAAACTTTGCAGATCTATATACTATATATAACCTTAGTTAATATTTATTTTCAAGATAATTGACTTAGGAAAATATCGCAGGAAATGCTGATAATCTGCAAGGAAAATATACGGATTCCTCCATCTGTTACCTCTTCCCAATTCGTTTATTCTCTTTTTTACACAATTACTTTTTAAAGTTACATGCCAGGGTCAATAACACTCCTCGGGACAGCTCAGTGGTTAGCGCGGGGGAATTACACTCAAATGACCCCAGTTCGATTCCCATGCTTTGTCTAAACTATCTCCGTGTTTATGCGGAGTACGGGTACGTTAAATATGTGAGTCCGTAAGTCCTTCCGAGAGTTTGGTAGTAGGGGAAGGAGGGTACGGCCCCTGTGGATGCCACCCCAATAGGCTCTGGTCTAAAATAGGTGGCACCGTCCAAACAGATGCCCTACGAATTCGGGTTGGTCGGACTGTATGGGTCGAAGAAGAAGACGAATAATACTTCTCGGGCGTAAGAAAGATAAAAATAAGCCCTGTGATAAAAAGAACCCCACTAAAGTAAAAAGCAATATGCAATGGAGACAAAAATTAAATTGATTTTTTAACACAAGAGAGCATTCAGCATGAGAAAAAAAATAAATTTTTGTCTTGAAATATATTTGCAAATGCATTGCAAAACATTGAAAAGTATTATTGTACATTCAATAACATTGCTTTAGCTGCTATTGCTCTTTGTTTTTATGAGTAATACTAAAATTTAAATACATATTCTTTGATTACATGTTTTAATCTTAATGAATTAAACTTTGACAAATAAAAATTTTCTGTACGATTTGGGTTACGTTGCGTAATCAACCATATCTCTGATGTTTTTATTTTAAGTTCATCGTCATTTAAAAATCTTTAACTCAAATCAATTTTATTTGGTTCAATAGATAAAGGCCATTATGGGTTTGTGTAGGGTGACAAGCAAACGGTCACAGTCGCTCGTCAAAAAGTAATTACGAAATCGATTAATTTAATCATCATTTTTTCGCTTTAAGAGGCTGGGAAGCATTTGCTGTATCATAAGGGTTGTCGTATATCCGCGTATAATGTCCTTCCGATTGGTCACGCCATGTTGTATAAGTTAAATTTGCAACGTATTAGTTAGCTATATTTTTATAATGATAACGTATTTCAGAAAAGGAACCACCTTTAGAGACATGCATTTTATAAATGGAAAATTTTAAAGGACGAGCCGGAAACTAGGGTTGAATAATTTTGAAAGAATATGCTGGTAAACTACTGCATACAATAAAAATATAGTTGCAAATTCCATCTAAATTAATATGCATTTTATTTTTTTTTTCAAAAAGGCCTACGCTAATTGGTCATTTTTATTTAGTTACGTTAAACTTAAACATAAGAAATTATTTTTTGTATTCCCTAAAAAAAATTGTATTGTGTGCACTAAATATTTCGTTATTACTCAAATTACTAAGTTGTGTTAAACTGAAACATAGCCGATTATTATTTTGAAATTCTTAAAAGAACTTGTATAGTTTAGTGTTTACATTGATTAACTGGTTATTTAAATTTTATGTGAAAAAAAAAATATACATTTCTCTGTTCAACTTTCCAATTTCAATAAATCATTCATTAACACATTTTCAAACAGTAGTTTAAAATAATACGATTTTTGTCTAAAATTCGTAGTATACTATATAAACGGAAAGTCGATAAAATAAAACATTAAATAAAAACGATAAAATAAAAATCGAAATTTATAAAATAAGCATTCCGACTCTCAGACATTGATGGATTTAAGTTTTAAACATCCCTAAATAAGAATATTTTCCCAATGAGGTCTGTCTGCCTGTGTTTCCGTCTGTGAGTCTGGTGATAGGATATCATTAAAAATAGAGCAAATACTGTCTTAATGAACGCATCTTAAAATTTTAAATTTATTCTCATAAATACATAAGTACCACTCAACGTTTTCGAGTAATTCTCATTTTAGTTTGAAAGAAATTCTTTTGTAATCAACTAAGTCTGAAAAATGTTTACAAATTGAATCTTCATTAATCTATCGATATTTATTCAGTAGACTGATGTAGCAATGTACTATGCATTTATATGAGTCGTCATATAAAGCCCGAAACATTCCAATTTAATTAGAAAATGTTTTTAACATGTAATTGAGAATTTTGAAATTCAAAATTTTACTTTACGATACGCTGGAATTTGTAGATTTCATCTAAAAGTAGTGCACTCGTTTCTGGCTCACTACGCTATTGCAATCTTTGTCAAATTTATCTGTATAGAGAGTTTGATATCCACTAAATTGAAAATTTTCAGAACAATAGATTGAATTTAAGAGGAGTTATAACAAACATAGCAGACTGAGCAAAGTATATCAATATCATGCCGAAAATAAAATTCTTAAGCCGCTGTATGTATCCTTCTGTATTATAGACATTAACATATATGGCATCTACAAATTGCATAAAATATCAGCTGTATATTTAAGGAATTATCTTAGGACATTTATCTACTCAACTGTTTTTGCTTCTCAACTTTTGCAATTTCAAATCGACCACTTTTGATAACGGATGTTAAACTACATATCACCTCATTACTCCACTAAAATAGGATTATATTTTGTCCAGTTATTTTCGAAAAATGTATACGTGTTGTGAGCACAGTACGCGCATTTATCTGCATACTATGCAAATTTAGATTCATTCGTTTAACTGTAGAGAAGTTATCGATGAACAATGTATATCAATAAAGGGGGGAGGCAGTGCGCCTAATTTTTGTCTGACCACATTCAGCAATGATCTCAGTCTGCAAAATATTAATTTACAACACACAGAGATGTTATTAGAGTACCCATTTGTTTGCAAATGGGGATGGGGCAGAACGCATAATATGTATCCGACGTACAGCTATGATGTCTGCCTCTAAAACATTAATTTGCAAAAGATATAATATTAAAAAAAATAATTAAATTTTACAGGAGTTACCTTCGGGCAAAATATATCAGTAAATAGTGTGAAACATGAGCATTTTTATCAGCAAAAAACTTAGCCTCTATTACATTAATAAAACGTAAATACGGGTTGATGAAGCACCTTTTTTTAAATCAATATTCTGAGACCCATGGTACACAAACAGCAAACATATTTAGTCATAATTATTTATTAATATTTAAAAAAAATGTGTATTAAGATAAAATAAATTATAAAATACTCATTAAGCAATTCTAATTGATTTGGAAAACTCTTTCATGTGGCACCTCTTCCGGATGAGTCGGGTGTTATGCCGCACCATAAGGAAGACTCTCCGCATTTAACATAAATGGATTTTAATGGACTTACCAAATATTTTTCGTCAAAAAGTATGTATATTCAAATATAAAACAGATAGAAACAGTGAAATTGCAATTTTTTAAAATATAAAAAATTATTTTATTTTAAACCCAGTTTAAGAATACAACCAGCACAGACATTAATGAACAAAGAAGTAGGATGAAAATCGCCATAATAAAATAATTATGAAAATTTTACTTATTTTTCAAATAACTCTTGAGTGTACACATTTCTAGGGGAGAAATGCCGCACTTCCCGGCTTTCTGACCTTGGATTTAAACATGACTAAATCACAAAGAAACACTCTACATGAAGACTATGCTTCGCTCAAACAAGGAATCAACTGACATTTCTACAGTTTTAGCTATAATGTACAATATGTGGTATCACAATAAAATATTTCACCAAACATTCTACAACTCAGGTATTTTTCAATTTCAGGTGAATAAAGGCACACAATACTTTTATCAAACACATTTGAAACACTAAATGGCACACCATTAGTGTTTACTGCATTACCATCTTACGGTAAATGTCAGAACTAGGTGGGAGGGGGGGGGGGAAGGGCGCAATCTATACCGAATGCGGCAACTATCCCGGAATTACCTACACTATATATCTAGATTAATGTTTGAGATTTTACGGACAGAAAATTTATATATCAGTAAATAGAGATAGATGCAAAACGTATTATAATAATTATTCCATTACGTTCAACAACAACTATACCTGTAAAACAATAATTTGCACGACATAAGCAAATTTCAGAATAATTGGTTATGTTTAAAGTAGTTGTTGCCAAACAATGCATATCAGGAAAGGAGCTAGACGTAGCTCGTGGAATTTGTGTCCAACCATGTTCAGCAACGAACTTGGGCTGTAAAGTAGTAATTTATACCATATATCCAAATTTATCTGTTAAGTTTTAGAGAAGTTATCATCAGACAAAGTGTGCAAATAGACAAACAACAGCAATCCGTGTCCATCTCCAAAGTAAGAGACTTATTCACTATTCTTTCTCGATTCAATAAACTAATTACAGTTAACTTTCATTTCATGATTTATTTTGGCAAATATATATAGGAAAATTTGGAGATATTGATACATGAGTAAGTTGATACAGTAGAAGTTGTGCAATGCCGTACAGTCCTAATTTTAACTATTTAATTTTCATATTTTTTTTCGTTCATAATTTATTTTTGTAGTGCAAAGTAAGATGAGATCGATTATCCCACGCGATAGCTCTCCAGACTGTTACATCGCGTGTAATGGCCGTGTACCGCTCCACAACAAATGTGGATTCGGAACGTTGGCCAGTCTTGCTTCACACAT
Organism: Amaurobius ferox; assembly: GCA_951213105.1. NCBI lineage: Eukaryota > Metazoa > Arthropoda > Arachnida > Araneae > Amaurobiidae > Amaurobius > Amaurobius ferox. Next base: position 25,266,307 of record OX578141.1, read on the forward strand.
GTATACGACGGTCATCAGCACTGAGAGAGAAGCGGGATTTGTCGATAAAGACAACATGCCTCCAATCGGACAGTGTCTAGGCTGACCGAGCTCAACACCAATCCAGATGGCTCTGCCTATGTTGAGCGGTCAGTAGTAGGCGCCTTGTTGGACGTCGATACCACCTTCTGCCTGTCACCTCCGAATAATATCCCTTTATTCAGGATGCATGGAGGCTGGCAAATACCCCTTTGAATGGCTGATAGTGAAGTCATTGGTGTTGACGTGGCTCATCTCCTGACTGTACAATCTCTCGAGTAATTGTCTGTCTACAGCGTTATGAGCCTCTGCGGTGATTACATGTGATTTCTCTGATCCAATCTTGTCAACATCTAGCAACTACCATATCACGCCGACCTAACAAGATTATGTCTGTTGGACAGCCAGCTTCTCTTAGGCCTATGATGTGACCTCCCTCTAAATTCAACAATTGTTTCTAGTGCAGTCAAATACGTCTAAAAGGTATCTTTGTAGACAACTTGCAGTATCAAAGTCGAAAATCCAGTTCCAATTGCTTGTGAGTGGTCGTTTTAAATGCACTGTCGTTTCAACGCTGGTTGTTTTAAATGCTGCATGATGTGTCGTTCTCATGCGCGTTGCAGGAGCTCTATAACGTCATTTGTGTAATGTCGGGATTCGAAACCCCGCATTACTTTTGTATAAAGTGTATGAACTCACAATGTATTTCAAGTCATCTGATTTATTTAAAGCTTTTAAATTTTTTAATTTCGACTTGAAAACTCTCTTATCATTAAAACAAAAAGGAACTTCGAATGCCCATTCGTTCGAAATAATACTTAGATTGCGGCTTAAAGAGATAATTTTTCTAAAACATATCAATTACACAAATGAATGACAAGCGGGTTTTCAGAGCAGAATTAAATAATTTAAAATCTTTAAATAAATTAGACGACTTGAAATACATTATATGTTTATACACTTTACACAAAAGTAATACGGAGTTTCGAATCCCGACATTACATTTGCGCTGACAGTTTTTCATTCATTAATGTTATTTTTAATATTATAACATCGAAAATAATAATTTGCACTCTATAAAACGTAGTTTGTTTATGTTTTTTCTTTACAATGACATTTTCCTTATGCGTATCAACTTGCCTCATGGGGGGCCAAATTGATACGCTTCCACATGGCTAACATGGTTCATGTTTATTTTTATTCTGGTATCATTATCTTTAAATATCTCAAGTAAAAGAGGAAGATACGAAGTAGATTTTAGTATTTTTCTATTTATTTTGCAAAACACACAACTAAAAAGTAAACTATCCCTAATCTAAGGAATAGGACGACGACAATTATTTGTTCACCAAATTTCAAAAGGTAAAGTACATAAAACTCACAACCTTTTGAGTTTGTTCTAAATTTTTGAATGAATTTAAAAACCAACCTAGTAAAATATAAAAGTAGTTCAAAATAGGAAAATATATATAACAAGTTAACTCACAAGTATGGAGCAGTTCTCTTTTACATCTCTGAAACTTTCTGTTTCATGAAACTTTAGATTTCTGTGTGCCCATGAATAGTACGTAGCGATTATAGTTTTGAATATATCTCAATAATAAAAAAGAATGGAAGGGGACGTTTTCATTTCAAATTTCAGTATATTTCATAAAATTCTGAAAGCGAACGCGACAGAAAGTATTTTAACATTTCTCTTTAGAAAGAAGCTAATGTTGCTAAAAAATAAAGTCAAGCGGGAATAATATGCTCCCCTTAAAGCTCCATTGAATAAAAATGATATGCAATGGTAAAATAATATGCAATAGTTTGAACTGAACTATCTCCTGATGATTTAGTTAAATTATTTTCCTTTAGTTCATCTTTACTCAATGTATTTTTAATTGCATGATTCAAAGCTATATGTTATTAAAGTGTATCAGAATTAACTAAAAAACTCCTTTATGAATTATCTGAAGTGGTACCACTCTGTAACGATTATAAACAGATACAAATTCTTCATATGTTTTGTTAAACAACCGACAAAAAAGGAAAACTGCATAAATTTACATTTAAATAATATTTCGTTTTCTATTAAACTTAAACCATGTAAACATCTAGAGGGCTCATTTTAATTATTGAAAAAGTACTATCGTCACAAATGCTAAATGACTAAAGAGTCTACTGGCTCAGGTGTAAGACAGTAGGTTGAATGGTTTCAACAGGATTTCTTTACATTGGTGCAGCTACTGCATCTAACAATAATGCAGTAGATTGCAGAGTGTTACAACGATCAGGCTGCTATCCTGTATGAAACAAAGCGGTGATAAAAGTAGGTCGTATACATCTAGAGTTCCAATTTTATCTGAAATCTGAGGAAGAAAAATCCACTTCATCTATCAGATGAAAACCCAGTAGCTCTATATAGGGATGGCCGACTGCCGTACAACTGAAATTGTAAGCCACATAGTGCCATATTGTTCGGCCCTATAAACGATCCAGTAAAGAAGTGGTTTTAATAACAAGTAACGAAGTAGTTTTAATACTTTTTATTTTAAAATTTATGTTACATTTTTTTTCATTTTCCGGGTTCTGTAATCATTTTTAGCGGGTGTTCGTTCGAGTTGCCCCGATCACTAACGATGCTGGACTGTGTGATGTTGTTTTAACGGGCGACTGTAGCGAGGTTTGAGTTGAGCTCCGTTTGAGTTGCCAAGGAACCGAATTACAATAACCTGATTATGTCGGTTCGTAAGATATCCGTTCGAGATAAAGATCTGATAAATGGATTCGCCGTTAGGAGGATTAAGAAAACATATACGACACTCGCACTAAGATAAACCTAAGACTCGCGCTAGAATATTATAGATAAAGCGCTAACTTACGAAGCGGAGATATGTGAATTGATTTCCACGGTTGGGACATGGGTTCTTTACATGTTCATTGATTCCATGTTTCTTTACTCATTGGTTCGTTACTACTCAAGCCATTTTACACCTTCTCTTGTATATTTAATCTCCAAAATCTGATCTGTTATTGTTCATGGAACGGTATCTAGTCAGGTCAAAATTATTCTAAGACTTCCGTACTGGCAGTCATTCCACCTAACTATAACTAAACGAGCTATGTGGTCTTTACCACACTAGATGTTCTTCCCTTATTTCTATGTATGTCTCTAAATCTCGTTATACATAGACAGCGTATTTTATAGCATTTTGTGCAGTTGAGGTTTTTTGTACAAATTGCATAGTTTTACAAAAGTAGGTTAAATAATGTAGAGAGTAACTAATCCCTCAAACATAAATGATGTAAATATATAACGTAACATTTATTTTTAAAATGGTATGCAGTGTATAACTAACTTCACATGTAATGAATTTCCATTTCCCCCCATGGGATATTTCAGCTATAAAATACGAAAAAAACTCTTTTAAAGGCTTTCATTAAAACTCCATAAAAACATTCAGCTAAATACAACTCTCGCGCTGCTGCTAGTGCTACGGAATTTTCTTACTTTACAAGATAAAAACCCGTAATCTGCACGTTCTGTGCTTTTCACCTCCGTTCACTTTCAAAATATTCTACCCTCCAAGACTGGCAAGTTTGAAATTGTTCAGCAAAGATTATTGTGCCAAACGATTAAACCGAACGACAAAAGATGCCAAACGACAAAAGATTATTGTGCCAAAGATTATGTTGCCAAAGATTATTGTGCCAATTGTGATTATCATGCCAAACATGTTTACTGGCTTCTCTTTGAGAACTGTCTGTTTCTCTTTGAGAGAAATCTGTTTCTCAAAGAGAAACAGACTTTGAGACAGATTCGCAGAAAAAAGTTTGTTCCTCTTTGAGAAATCTTGTCGGTGGCTTTCTCAATGAGCCTGGTCTGCATACAACAAGGTTGCCAAGGAAATAGATCATCCTTCATTCTCTCCTATAAAGAAGCAACGCCGCTGAAACTAGTAACAATGAACTAGTTTCATATATACTAGAAACTAGAAACATATTAACTAATAAAAATGTAAAAATAAATAACATTAAGTATTTAATAATATTCATTAAAACTTTGAAAAAATAATGAGTAACAAGGAATGAAAGTATGTAGGATTTAAACTAAAAGTGATGAAAAGCACGCGTCTGAAATTAGGAATTAATTTAGAAATTTTCATCAAGATCTTCATCAAGACAGGAATTCATACTGATGAAACCCGAAATAATTGTCTGTTTCTAAATATGGCGATAGTAAGTTGCTATAATTCCTATATGCTCTGAAGGCACAATGACAAAAACTAAACATATAATAAATATTAACAAGAAAGATCAATCAATCATGCATAAAGCATTGATTCTGAAACACATTCCAACTTCAATGCAATTTTATTTAAACATCTGTAAAATGCGATACATTCCTCGGTAATATTTTTAAAATTATCACAATACTTCATTAATTTATTATATTTGAAAACTTAAAACTTTACCGAATAAAATGAACTCTATTCAAATGACGGCATTGAAATGTAAATTGCCTGGTTTAAACTAAAATGTGATGCATTCCTCGCTAATATTTTTGAAATTATCATAATACTACAATAATTTATTATATTTGAAAACTTTATCCAAAACAAATGAATTTTATTCAAGTGACATCATCAAAATATAAATCGCTGGGTTCTCTGTATAAAAGCAGCATTTCATTTATAAACTTTTTTCTATTCCTTTCATTCATCACAATAATACAATAATTTATTTTATTTAAAAACTTAAAAACGTGGAGGTACAAGTAATTTAACTCTATGCTTAAAACTTCATCGAAAAATTCGTCTGCTGCTCTATGTAAAGTCAATGAATGTTTCATTCATATCAGCTATATTGCAGACTCCATGAGCTAAATAATTTTGCGTTAAATAAATATATTCTTATACAATTCTTATACAACTCATTCGACATATTTTGCTGTTTACCTTTTCCATAAGTGAAAAGTAGGCTTCGTTGTAGAAACGATCAAAGTTTGATGATCATTTAAACTCAAATATATTGTAATTGAGTTGTTCCAGAATGTTTTTTTTCAGGCATTTGATATTTCATCATTCGCCTATACTCCGGCCAGAACCTTGAACCTGTTAGCTGTCACATGACGTTGCCCCAGCGCACCAGTGGGGTCAGAACACACCGCGCATAACGACACAACATCCATGCCTGAAGGTGGGACTCGAACCCACAACCCGACAGCTAAACGATCGCCAGGAAATGCTTGCCTTGACCGTTCGACCACCGCTTCGGCTTGTTCCAGAATGTAGATGCACAATATTTAAGTAAAAATAAAGCGGGTTTAGGACGGATACAAAACTAAATATGAATTAAAAAGAACTTTAAAATTCACGATTTTGACACAAGATGGATGCCATATTTTATTTTGAACTATTATTAAAACTCCATAACTCCATAACCAACTCTTCATATAATGGTTTTTGAAAATATCTTTTCATATAAAGTGTGTAATTATTATTTTAATTTTTATTTTAAAAACTACTGAATATATTGTGCTGAAATTTTTTTTTTGTATATTTTATGGGATAATTTGAATTCTTAAAACTTTCGAAGCAATTTGAGAATTTTAAATTCGCTTAAAAAATGTTTGAAAAATTAGGTCCCGTAGGGTTTAATGTGTTTCATTTTTTCAATCCCGGGTTCAATCCAAAACTAATTGGGTGATATTATTCATTTATATTCCCATAGGTCCCACAGACCGTCTGAACAACATACTAAAATTTCATTTCGATAAAGTCAATTTTACGGCAGTTATAGTGCTAACGGATAGACAGACAGACAGACATACAGACAGAATGAACAAAGTCATAAACACTTTTCAACTATGTTGTAAAGTGTTAGAAATGGATACTTAACTTCAGTAGATAGGATTCCATAAAGTACAGGGACGGAACTTGTAATACTCTCTAAGTGAAGTAGTGACCGTAATGAACAGATTAGTGACCGAAAAGATTCCCGCCAAAATTAGCTGAGCACAATTAAAAGTTTAAGAAGTGCAGTGACAGGAAGGAAGAAAAGCGTAAGAAGTCAAGAAAATAAATAGCAGATGAAAGCATAGCACAAAAATTTTACGTTTTCAACTAATTAAAATACATTTAATTACAATATCATTGGTTCAATTATACCAATTAGATGATGAAGAACACTTGAAATTGTTAATAAATTTATTAATTAAATAAACATTATACTAGTAAATTTTACATATTCTTTAAGATTATTGATATGTGGATAGAAATACATTTTACGGTGAGTGTCTATATGGATAGTGAGAGTAGATTGACATAGTAGAGTAACATGTAACACATAATAGAATAACAGATAATATAGTAGATTAACATTGATGTTCCTAAATAAATAAAATAGAATAGAATTACATGATTGAAAGGATAGCACCTTATTGATATTAAAGTTATAAGTATCATTTTTATCATATAACTTTTATAATATTTTTATTTATGTATTTATGCTTAAAATTAAATCTAAATAATTAACATTTCGACTGACTCTACCTTTTGTTGATTGCTTAATATTTGACAACCAGGTTAAGAGGAAAATTTTAAATTAGTTTTTGCATTGTCTCAAGTGAACTTAATTTCCCGTGATTTTAAATGTTTCTATATTTGACAACATTTTTGTAAATTTGCAACATTTTTGTCAACTTGCAACATTTTTCAATTTGGCAACTTTTCAAAATGTATCGCCAATGTCGCCAACATGTATTGCCACATGTTACAGATAGACAGAATAAGGACTCTTCTTCTGTAGAATTAAATATATACCAGAATTTTACCCCCCCCCCCCATTACATTGAGAGAAAATAAAAAGAATCCTAATTTAAACAAATATATAACCAGAATCGACGAACGTTGCCACAAGACTCAAATAATATTTATAAATATTGAAATTTAGAAGTTTCATCATAAATTCTAAAATATAACCATACCAAGGTCAATGGTTATAATAAATGGCTGTTCTTTAACACTAAGTATTGCTGGATACACATCTAGCATAGTAACCAAAAAATGTTATTCAACGTTCATATATATTAAATAATATATGTTTTTTTAAGATTTTAAAATCATTTTAATTAACTACAATCTATATTTCACATACCAAAATATTAAAGGACAGCATTGTTTTTTTTTCGAGATAGCCAGAGAAAGTTTCCAAAATAATTTTCCTCATAGACTTAACATGGTGAATTTTGACTTTAATTACTATCTCACTTCACTGATCCAATTCTAAAATTCGGACTACATCATAATCTGTAACTTTTTGAATTTTATAAATGTTTTATATTTTGCGCAAATCGCTCAAGTAGTCGCTGAGAAATAGCGTCAAGAACGGAAAGAGTGGAGTCGGTGGATCTTTTACTGAATTTGCATTTTAAGGACATTGAAATACGTAATCCTATTTATAATATTAAAAAATTTAGTGTACATCACGATTGTCAAATTATCAATTTGTCTAAGTATCTAAGTATTTAGCATATATACTAATAGTGATAATACATATTTGAATAAGAAAGTGGAAGTTACATACATACTACACATAGAATTCACGTTCAAGAATATCCGGTGTGATTTGAAGTTCTTTATGAAAAACTCTCATTCTCGACTGATACTATTTCAAACCACATGATACTAGTTAAAATGTATTTGGCAATGTCAAAATAACATGTCAGAAATATCACAAAAATAAATGCAAAATAATTACTAATACAGATAACGTCAAGTGGTTTTTTTATTATCAATAAAAATATATAGTAAATTAATAAGGCACCAGAGTCCCTACTATCATCGTCACGATCACGCTTGATATTCCTGAACGCACTTGGAATGAACATGAGTATCGTTCAGATATCGTTTGAAAGCGAACACATAAATATCTATTACAACGTAAATAAAAGTTGTTACCTTGTAGGTTACTAAAAATAAACCAGGTTTTTCCCGGTATTTAAAAGAGGGATTAATGGTATCCATGAATTCAATTTTTTAAAAGATGAAGCCGCCCGTTACGTGACTCATTTGCGGTTGCTGTCTATGACACACAGGTGTATTATGTCTTTAATAAATGACAAAACTTGATTTCTCCCTCTAATACAACCGTTTAAGGTAGCACTTGATTTTTTCACAATAATCAGAAAAATGAAAAGTAGTATCAGAAATATTTAGAACAGATATAATTGATATTCCGCTGCTTTCAGGCAACCTCACATCCAGAAAACAAAATAAAAACAGAACAAAGTATTCGTACGCAAATGAACAAATTATTTTGTGAATCTTCACATGCACAGATAATTCTCGAGAAGCAAAAAATGTCCGTTTCGAACAAGAAATAAAATCGTGTTTTGGTGTCACGACGTCCGAGAACTTCTGTTCCACTCGCAAAGAAAAAAAAAAGAAAAAAAATATCGTGATTGTACATCGTTTAGTTTTTCCACTACAGACGACATAGACAAATATACAGGCAGATATTTTATGTTAGTATAGTCATCATCAAAACACGAAAAAAATATTTTTTTAAATTTCACCGTGATCCCATTTTTTACACTGTGATCACATTTCACATTTTTGATTCCGTTCAAAGCTGTTTTGAAAGCGAATTTTTCGATGACATTAACCAAAAACTCTGTGATAATATTTTTGATCACTAAGGAGTAAATTTTGTTAAAAATAGCTTAAAATTGTGCTTTCAAAACAGCTCGAAGCGAATTAAAAGAAATCCCCACGAGGTGCTTCCTCTCGGGAAGAGACGTATCTCTGTGCCGACTTTCGCGGCTGTATGTTGCTTAGATTTTCCACTACAAATTACATAGACTGACAATCATCTTATTTTATTATTAAAGATTTGTTTTCCTTTTTGTAGCATTCTTTTATATACACCCTATATTACGAGCTCTATATTTACAAATTAGATATGCCATTAAGTCGTGAAGTCGTGTTTTGTCGACAGCATAGAAAGTTACACATTTGCCAAAAAATTCCTTTATAAATAAAATTCCTTTATAAATAAAGTTCCCTTATAAATAAAATTTCTTTATAAATAAAACAGGTACTAAATAGGTATGAAATACTCCTGATTCCCTGTTCCATATGAGATAAGCAATTGAAAGTGGATCTCATGTTGTGAAAGCCTGGTAATAATATAATAAACCTGCAACTACCCCCAATAATGAAATTAATATTTAAATATTTTATAAATCATATATGTAATACTGGTACTAAAGGTATTAATCCCCTTTTTCCCTGCATTAACATACATGGTCTAAATGCATGAATAATGCAATAGATGATAAGATTCAAACTGATAAAACCACAAATGCAGCTAGGTCTTTCCTGGCCCCCAAAAATTTTGTTGAAAGCATCAAGCATGAAAAGGATATATAAAAAAATAGTAAAAGTGTAAAGTATTTCCGAAACCGTGTACATTCTCTGTATGCATAACTGTAAATTGTATTACAGAAATTATGCACATGGCTCGACTCGACGTAGAAGAATTAATTATATATATATATATATATATATATATATATATATATATATATATATATATATATATATATATATATATATATATATATATATGTATATAATTGAAGATTTTTATGATTACTTGTAATATATATACCCGAGAAATACCAATGAAAATTGCTTGTAAACTGAAGGTTTTTGCAAAACAGAAGCCTAGTGTAGCACGATGAGCTATGCAAGAAGCTTGGAAATTGAATAAATGGAATCTAGTGATTATAAAAGGAATAAAATGAATATGAAAAGCATTTCTGAAAACATGTACGTTATCAAGGGCCATACATGTTTCATTAATGCTGATTCTACGTTTCTGTTTACACAACTGTAAAATGTATTACAGAAATAATGTAAATGGCCCGACGTAGAAGAAAAGACAAAGTGGATCAAATACACAAAAAAATCAAACATGAATATAAAATATTTTGTTACACCAGCTTGTGGCTAATTATTGAAATGAGGATGCAAAGTATTATAAAGTAATATCAAAAGAATATAATGAAAATAAAATGAAAATATATCTACCCCTAGTACTGAGGTACTTCTGGAAAAGCATGTGTATTACCAATCAACTCAGAACAGGTTACAGTGAATTTTTTGTTACTGACTAAGCAGTTTTCTCAAAGCAGGTTAAAGTGAATTATACGAATAGTTTAACTGTTAGAAGAAGACATGGCGTTTATGAATTATTTAGAAATGCTAGAGTATGATCTGTCAATATGTTGCTGTAATTGTTGCAAGTTTTTGAATTTAAATTTAAAATGTGTTTTAATAAATTAAAAAATAAGATTGGGCGGGTAGTTATTTTTGATGACGGTGTTGATGAATTTATGAAGATGTTCTTTGTAGTAACAAGGTGTGCTTAACATTTTGATTCTTAATAACTGGTTATTAATAATATTTCTATATACAGATTTGGAAAGATTGGAAGAGAAATGTTGAAGTTTATTTACTTTGAAGTTATAAGTTTCTGTTTTGTCATAGATTTTAAATTGTATTGTATTTGCATTTTTAATGGTTAAACTAACGTCTAGAAAATTGCTCCAGTTGGATGTATATACATTTTCAATGAGTTGTAGATTAGGTGGATAGAAATCAAAATTTAATTCATTGGCCTCATTAGTAATTCCAATAATAATAAGATCATCAATATATCTGTACATTATATGACTGTTGAAAGGGGTCTGATTTTCGTAAAAATGTAGATAAAGGTTGGCCAGTATGGTGGATGATTTACCTCCCTGTGGGATTCCTTTATTTAATTTGTATATGCATTTTCCTTGAACTATATACTGTTTGAACAAAATGAATTTTAATAAAGTTTTGAATTTTGGAAATGATATGTTTTTTGCTTGAGTGTATTGTTCATATAAAAGTAGTATGACTTTATATAAATCATTAATGTCTATATTATTAAATAGGTCTTTGAAATCAAAAGTTTTTACATCATGTATGTAAGGGATTAGTTTTATTTTATTAATTAGTTCTATACTATTTTTGATTATATGTGTTTTTTGTACAGTAAAATAATCATAAATTTGATTGAGTATGATTAGAAGTTGTTTTTCAGCTGCATTGGTATATGATTTAAATCCTATAGTGACTGTTCTAAATGAAATAGGTGTTTTATGGAATTTAGGTATGAGTACCAAGTAAGGAAAATTGAGATTGTATTTTTGTTTAAGAAGTTTGTAGTAAGCTATTATTTGTTTATTTATAACATTGATATGAGTGTATAGAGGAGTTAAAGAAAGAGAGGTACTGAGTTGCAATTTAAGCTCGTCCAAATAAATTTTTTTGCAGATAAACGCATAATTACTGGATGCCTTGTCAACATATGTGATTACAAATTTGTCTTGAAGTGACTTGATTTCTTTAACGATTTCTTGGTAATTATGCTTATATATTGGAATGGGAAAGTGTTGGATCAAATGTTTTACATGGCTAGTTATTTGTACTTTCCAGCTCTTGAAGGCTTCAAATGGGCAGTGGGATTTACCTGACATTTTAAATATATATTTGTCTAGATCTATGTCAAAAGCTTGTATTATTTTCTTTTTATTATAAAGAAGAGGTATTCTGTATTTGGATCCGTAGCTTAGAAGTTGTTTGAGATGAGGTTCCTGTATTAAATCAAGATTTCCGGTGATTTTGTGTCCATGATGTGGGTCAATAAAGGGAAGATAGTAGGTTTCATTGCACGAACAAGATACAGAATTATTCAATTGTTTTGATAAATGATTATAGTTATATATTTTACGTCCTAAAGGTACTGGATATTTATATGCTTTTACTATGTTAACATTTTTAATAGGAAAGAAGGATTGGAAAATTTTAAAAATTTGTGTGAAGTTGAAATAATTAAATATAGGATTTGTGTAATTAATAACGCAATAAGATTGGTTGGTTTTTTCTTTTTTGTGTGAATGTGTGAGTTGTACTCCTAGAAGTCTTGCTCTTGTTAGTAATAGGTCAAAAATTATGTGTCCGAAGTGCTTTTTATAATTGAGATTTAAGAGTGAATTAAAAAGTTTATTTAAATGTGGCTTTTTGATGGAGAAAACCCAGTTTCTAATATGTTTCCAATTATAGTTTGATTCAAAAAGTGTGCATTGATGATTTATTTGAGATGTGAAGTCTAAGTTGAGGGAGTGTTTGTTTTTGTGTATACCCCTCTGTGTGCGTGTAGTTTTGTGTGAATGAGTTTGCATCAAAGAATATACTGTAGGAGTTAGAATGGAAGCATTGAATAAATCATTTTTTACTATATTGTGACCATTAACCATTTGATTTAATCCAAAAGGAAATGCTGTATTGTGTTTTAAAATTAGTTTGTTTTCATAGTAAATTCTGTTTGAGGAATTAGGAATTATATCCAAAATTGAAATAATTACTGAATCAGATCCATGTTTGTAGAAGTGTTCATACTCAAATTGATTTTCTGAATTTCGATCTTTATCATAATGTTTGATGTTATTGCGATGTACATTTATTCTTAGATGTATAGGTGTACTAGTCTGTCCCACATATGCCATCTGGCATACTGAACAACGAAGCATGTATATGCATCTGTAAACTTTACAAAAAATATGTGAATTCTTATCACTGTTGATTTGAGAAAGTTCCGCATTGGGGCATGTTTTGCAATTTTTGTTTCCACACGTTTGAAATTTAAAATCCCTTGGGAGCATTATGTCTTTCACATTTTCAGTCAGATTAGGGTAACAGGATGTCGATCTTTGGAATGCCCTATTCATACCCAAATACCGGGCACTAGAATTTTTATGTTCTATTTTGCCAGTCGCTAAATTATCATGTTGTATATTCATTTTAGTAAAAAGATATAAGCAATATACATATATATATATATATATATTATATATATATATATATAATATATATATATATATATATATATATATTATTAGCAATATATATATAATTATATATATATATATATATATATATATATATACAATTATATATATGTATATATATATATATATATATATATATATATATAATATATAAAATGGAAAAAAGAAGTTATTAAAGATATTGAAGTGTTATAGAATATATGCCCAAATCAGCTACAAATACTATACACGATATAAATATAAAAAGTATAAAAAGAGTTTAAAAATTTGAAAAAAGAAGGAAGGCTTAGCGAGAAGCTTACTTAATGGCCTTGTGATAATTTTCATTGTCACTCCGGGGGGGGGGGGGTTGGCTTCAGCCAGGGCTGGCGTCCAGGAGTGCAATGCCGCGGCATTTATGACAAGCTTGTTGACAACTGGGGTGTAAGGTCACAACCCCTTACCGCCATTAAGTAAGCTTCTCGCTAAGCCTTCCTTCTTTTTTCAAATTTTTAAACTCTTTTTATACTTTTTATATTTATAACATACTGAAAAGAATGCACCTCGAAAATTTGATATATTTGACAGAATCGGCTGTTTTTTATAAACTCAAAATTTACCTTAAAAATTAACTTTCCTAGTGTTAATAAAATATCTGGGACTCTCTAGAAGGACATATGATAGAAACTCAAAAATCGTATGCTCATATGTAGTTAGTTATTCAGATAAATTTACAAATGAAAGTTATAACTAAACATTCAAAGTACATCATAATTTTCCAAACATTTTAAAACAAACCTCAGGAACGTGTATTATTACTACATTCATCGGAGAAATAATGCTTTCAATTAAAAAATAATTTAATATAAAAATTTTGAATAATAGTTCAAAAAGCTTGTTTTATACCGCCTAAGTTGCACTTAGTATATCAAAAAATTATTCATAATATTTAATCATGTATCATCATGTCATAGGGTATATAGATAAAATGTAATACTGAGGTCGCACAATACATCTTTCTTTTTTGTAACTTATATATACATATGAAGTTAAAAAAAGTACTTTCATTTCAATGTTTTTCATATTTTTCAAAAATAATCCGAGATGCAACACTACTTGATCAAAACAAGTCACAAACGCGCAATGGTATTCGCAAATTTACTTTGTGCATCTGAAAGGTTATAAAGAAATATATTCGCAAATAAAAAGATTTCAATCGCACTTCAAATGATAAGAATTTTTTTCTATTTCTGCATAAGCTGTAATCTTTTCTTGCGTGTATCCTTGAAACTGCTACAAATAATTTCTTTTAATCAAATTCTTTTGCTTCTAAGGAAAGTCTCTACGCGTGATGCAGAACATGTAATCGATATTGTACGTAATTGTTTTCAATTTTATACATTCTCCGTTAAAAGTTTTTTCCCCTTTTAACTGTTGTGACACTGAGAAAAAGGAATGCAGAGAAATATATTGTTTTCTTTTTTTATATAAAAGATCGTGTTTGAAGAATTTCGGTCTGAATAAAGCAAATACAATGAATTGTATCGAAAACATTGTTAATATTTCTTCAAACATTTTTGGGGAAAATAATACAGAAAACTTCAGTACTTAAGTTAGAGCTAAACAAATTAAGTTTGTACAAGAACCAGGATAAACATTTAGGCTTCAGTTTTGTATGTTGTGATATTACATTTCGACAAAGCAATATTTTTAATGTATTTTTTAATACTGGATAACCTCTAGAACCTCTCATTTATAGATAACTACTCCTAGATGCTCCATTATTTTACATCTCAACAACGTCAATTTCTAAATATTTATTCTTATTTTAAATAACCTCTTGTATCACTGATTTCTATTTGCCTCTATTGTCCGTTTGCTATATTGTACACTAATACTCCTTCATTTATCGATTATGTCTCAACGTATCGGCATTATATTACTTTCCTTATATACATAATGTATAAGGAAAGTATTGTGACGGGGTCGAAAATTCGAATTCGAGTTTTCGACGGGAGAGCACGTTTCAAGCATCCCTGATCACGAATCACACATTTTTGAAGTAATGTCTGTGTGTGTGTGTGTGTGTGTGGGTGTGTGTGGGTGTCAGTGAGTCTGTGGAGACGATAACTGACGAACGAATGGACCGTTTAGAACCAAATTTGGTACAAAAATCACAATCCGTAAACACTGGAAGCCTATTGTTTTTATACGAAATCGAATGTTCAGAATCCCCCTGAATTTTCGAATAAAATTTTGAAAAAATCGTCAAAAAATCAAAACCTCTAATAAAGTTACGCAAATAGACATTTCTTATGTAATTTTTCATTGACATAAATTTTAGAACGCTAACGTGAACCGTTCTCGAGATATTGCACATTTTTTCAAAAAAATTATCAAAAAGCCATATAAAATGAAAAAAAAATATTTCCTATTGAGAAACATGTTCACTTTTCATATGTAATACCCTGCGATAAATTTGGTGACATCATTCTCGTAGATCTAGCTCGTTCCATTCATGAAAAAAAATACTTTGAGTAATACTTTTGTATTTGAGCGCCAATAGTCATTTATCTGCTGTAAAAACAACTTATTTCTTCGTCCATAACGCTTGGCGAGATTTTGGAGACGAATTTGGCGGAATGTCGCCAACTTGGCGACTTTTTGAAATGTTGCCAAATTAACTAAAATCTCGCCAAATGGATAAAAATGACACTAAATCAATGAAAATGACTACTAATTGTCAAAAATTCAATATCTTGGAAAGAATATTAGTATCTACTGTAAGAAAAACCTATTTTTTACTGTAAAAGTAGTAAATTCATTACATTATATAAGGAAAGTCATGTGTTGCCCACATCAGATTTTTTCATTTGATGAACTAGTTCTAGATATCTTGAATAATTTAGGGCGAAATCAAGTAACCAGATTTATGTTCGGTTCCATTTTATTATATAACGTTTTGGTGTGCAACAACGCCCTCAGACGCCACTTTCAACAGCTACTTTGAATCTTTCTCCGATGCGAAAGGAAATGTCAAACTTCTGAATGATTTAAGTTTATTTTTTTAACACTTTACAACAAAGTTGAAAAGTGTTAATGGCTTTGTTCATTCTGTCTGTCTGTCTGTCCGTTAGCACGATAACTGCCGTAAAAATGACTTAATCAAAATGAAATTTTAGTATGTTGTTCAGACGGTCTGTATGACCTTTAGTTTGGAAACCCTGGTTGAAAAAATGAAATACATTGAAACCTATAGGACCTAATTTTTCAAACATTTTTAAGCGGATTTAAAATTCACAAATTGCTTCGAAAATTTTAGGTAATATTCAAATTATCCCATAAAAATATAAAAGCAATTTCAGCAAATATATTCAGTAGATTTTAAATAAAAATTAAAATAATAGTTACACCTCTTATATGAAGCGATCACGTGACCATTATATGAAGAGATCACGTGACCCACTTCAAAATAAATATGGCAACCATCTTGTGTCAAAATCGTGATTTTTAAAGTTATTTTTAATTCATATTGAGTGTTGTATCCGTCATAAAACCGTTTTATTTTTGCTTAAATTCTGTGCATCTCAATACTGAAACAACGCAATGACAATATATTAGAGTTTAAATGATCATCCAAATTTGATTATTTCTACAACAAAGCCTATTTTTCACTTATGTAAAATGTAAACAGCAAAATGTGCAGAATGAGTTGTATAAACAATAGAAGAATTGCTCCATTTCTTTAACGCAAAATTATTTAACTCATGGAGTCAGCATAGCTGATATGAATGAAATATTCATTCATTTTACAGAGAGAAGGACGGTTTTTTTCGATGAGGTTTTAAGCATTGAGTTTAATTACTTTTAACTCTATGGTCTTAAGTTTTTAAATAAAATAAATTATTATAGTACTGTGATGAATGAAATGAAGGGGAAAATGTTTGTGAATGAAATGCTGCTTTTATAGAGAGAGCCAGGCGTGTTATATTTCGATGGCGTCATTTGAATAAATTTCAGTTGTTTTTTTATGAAGTTTTCAAATATAATAAATCATTGTAGTATTATGATAATGTTAAAAACATTACTGAGAAGCCAGGCGATTTATATTTAATTGACGTCATTTTAATGAAGTTCATTTTTTCCGATGAAGTTTTAAGTTTTCAAATATAATAAATTAATGTAGTATTGTGATAATTTTTAAAATATTACCGAGGAATGTATCGCATTTTAGAGATGTTTAAATGAAATTGCGTTGAAGTTGGAAAGTGTTTCATAATCAATGCGTTATGCATGATTGATCTTTCTTGTTTTCACTATTGAAGGGTGAACGCGGATATGTAACTTTACTTTATTTCCGGCACCATGAGTGTCATGTATAGAATACTGTCTTAGGTCCAATTGCAAATATTGTTCGTCTTGGTGTGTACCATCACCCCTCTTTTTTCTTGAACGAATTTGCGATCACCGATCACTCTGTAGAAAGTGAAATATTTAACATTTGTAAATTTGGTTTCTGATGGCATTGCAATTGTAAACTTTTTAGCAATATAAAATTTTAGATCTGGTTAGTCAAAGCCGTTAGCGTCATAAACAGATACTCAGGCGCACAGGTTTGGTTTACCTCTGAATAAAGTGTTAAATTGTTAGTGTTTAGTAGACACAATCAACAAACAAGTTTTATAAATAATGACGCGGTTTGGTTAAAACTTATAAATGTGATTTCGTAAAAATATGTTTCTTAAGAAAAGTTTCATGAATAGCGGCGTGTTAAATAGTAGATATTGAATGTAAGTATGTATGTATGTATGTATGTATGTATGTATGCAAATAGAATTCCGTAGCTCCTAATCGGCCTAGAAGTCCGGATTTTTTCACAAAACATAGATATTGAACTGAATAGGTGTCCGAGACTTTCGAAAATTTGAAAAAAATTGAAACATTCTTAAATATTTGTATATTTGTATTAGTATTTATATTTGTACCTTTTCATTCAAAAATGAAGTTAGAACTTCGTTTTGTTATAACGTTAGACAGATAAACTTCGAACGGCCTCTAGAAGCCGGAGTTTTGATAAAGTCGATAGTTTTTTTATACATAATTTTAAAATTCCCGAAGAGCACGAAAAAACCCATTTAGGACAAAGATTTTGCTTTCTGTTTATCGATTTAATAAGCTTGCGAAGTTCCGATCAAAATAGGCATAAAAATAAATATTTCTAAAACCTCCAGTTTTGAAGAAAGACATTTTAAATGTAAGATTCTAACGTTATTATAAGCATTTCATGAAAACTTCGTGTTTTACAATTTTTCGATATATTGCTCAAAATTAAAAATAAAATATACATTTTTTAGGAATGGTCTTCAACATTTGTCATCGCGAAGTGTCATGTATTGCCTCTAGAGAACTTTTGTTCATTTTGTCGTAACTTTATTTGTTTACTTTTGAAATTAAATTAATGATTTCATTATTTTCATTTTAAAGTGACATAATGCTCAGAATTAAATCTCCGTTAATAATAACATCTTTAAAATAATGTCTTAGGTCTTGAAATTTTGTCATCGTACAGTGTCATGTATTAGCTCTACAAAACTTTAATTCCTTTTGTTGTAGGTTTATATGTTATTTTTTAACAATTAAATTCATCATTTGATAACTTTCATCCCGAAAGCCACTGCGTCATTTTACTCGAATTTCTTCACGCCACTCAACGGAGGGCGTGAGTTAAGTGACATCAGTTACCGGGAAGTATGGGCGAGTGAAACAAGTTTTTTTAATTCTTTAAGTGATACTTTTCGCTCACTTGGTGATTAAAATGCAAAAATCTAATTTCGCGAATTTAGCAGAATGTGATTTGG